>OY735226.1:10437147-10485273 GCA_963457665.1 Thysanoteuthis rhombus | reverse complement strand
ACATGTTTTTCCATCTCCTTCTCTGCGGATCTCTCTCTCTCTTTTTCTCCCGCTTCACCATTTTCCCCCTGTTTATGTCGATCTTTCTGTCTTTCTCCGCCCCCTCTCTACCATTTCTTCCTCCTTTTTTTTACTGTCCTCTCTATTTCTCTCTCCCCCTTAACCGTTTCCATACTTTCTCTGCCGATCTTTTTACCTCTCTTCTTCCATCTTCGTCGTCCTCATCCCCCTGTCTCTGCCGACCTATCTCTCATCCCTCTTTCTTTACTTTCTATCTATCTCTTCTGTCCCGCTGTTTCCCCCTCTCTCTTTGGCGATCTTTGTATCTCTCTACACTCGCCATTTTGTCTCCTCCTTCTTTCGCGATATGTTTATATCCCTCCTTCTCCTCCCTCTTTTTCGCCATGGCACGCTCCTCATCACCGCTCCTCCCGTTGTTGCTAACTGCCTTTTTACACCAACATCCTCAACTCCTACTTGACTCCTCTCTCTCTTTGTCTCTCTCTATATATATAATACACCCCCCTCTGTCCCTCTCTCTCTCCTCTCTCTCTCCCTCTCTTTCACTTTGCCCCTTCCTCTTTATCTTCTTCGTTCGAATATTTCCTTTCGAAACCGTTTGTACTCTCTTTCCCGCGCTCTGTTTATCCACACGACCGTCAACAATTACATGATGCAACATATCTCTCTCTGTGTCTTTTTCTTCCTCTCTCTCTCTCTCTCTCTCTCTCTCTCTCTCTCTCTCTCTCTTTCTCTCTCTCTTCATCAGATTATGTCTGTATCAATCAGTTCCCATCTATCTATCCATCTATCTATCTATCTACCTCAGATTATGCCTTTATCGATCTGTTCATATCTATCTATCTACCTATCTATAAATGCTCCTTTCTTTTTTTTTTGACTGGAGAGTTAATTTGGTTTTGGTCCCCCCTAACTTTCATTCTTCCTCTCCCTCTATTTCTATCTCCCACCCTCCCTTTCTCTCCCCCCTCTCTCCCTCTCTCTCTCTCTCTCTCGCTCTCTATCTATCTATCTATCTATCTATCTATCAATATCAGATCATGTTTATATCGATATATTCATATCTATCTATCTTTCAATTTATCTATTGATCTATTGGTCAATCTCCCTTTTCATAACTGAAATGTTTACAATAAACAAACGTACATACACACTCACACACCGTAGTACACACACACACACACATATGTATTTATATATACATATATATGTATATATATACATATATATATATATGTGTGTGTGTGTGTGTGTGTGTGTGTGTATAGGCGGGTGTGCACACAAGGCTCTCCCCAACGACAAGCCAAAACGTGCGCGCATTTATTTGAAAATCCTCCTTCTTTCTCAAGCCCCATCCGCCCCCAGAAAAAGAAGCTCCCTAAATCTTGATCAATCAAACGTTGTCAATCAGATCAATAAATGAGCCAATCGATCTCTCTATATATCAGTCTATGACTGTCTATCATATGGTGAAACCACCCGATGGGATACGTGGTGGTGCGCGGAGGTACGCAGGGGTACGCAGGGGTACTCAGGGGTACGCAGGGATACTCGGGGGTACGGCAAAACATACCCTACCTCTCTATCTCCATTTTTTGTATGTTGTTCAATTTCTAGATAGAGATATTACTGAACACACACATACGCACACACATATATATATATCTCCCCAAACCAGACCTTAACGTATACCTACATCCCCCAAAATAAGCCCTAACGTATACCTTGTTCCAAAAACCCATTTTCAATTTCTATCTCTATCTTATCCAGTTCAATAAGAGCGCTTTTCGTTTTTTATTTACATACTGGCATTCACTCACTCACTCACTCGTTCGCTCACTCAATCACTCTCTCGCTCACTCAGTCTCTGGCTCATTCTCTAACTCACTCAGTCACACTCTCCATTCTCTCTCTCTCTCTCTCTCTCTCTCTCTCTCTACCCCCTCCCCTTTCTCGAAAACTCCACCTCGTGCTTGTATCACTCAACACTCCCCCCCAATTCGTCCATCATTCCTACTTTCTTCTCTCATTCTGTACTTCCCCAATCTTGTTTTCTTTTTCGCCTTTACGAGGTTTTCTTCCTTCTTACTCTCCGATTCTCTACTATTTCAATTTTCATTCAAGCTTTAGTCAAGTATGGCACAAGGACAGTGGTTTAGTGCAGTTCGAACGTGTGACAAAGACGTTTCCATAATTTGGTGGGTGGGGAATATGTTTTTCATGCAGGGGGAGGGGGCATCAAGGGGGCAGCGATCCTTCACAATAATACAACCTACGAACAGCTTCGTTCTGATTATCTACTGAACCCCTCAAAACATTCGAAGAAATGTACTGAGAACCATAAAAACGTATTTCACCGAGTATAGCCCGCATTTTTACCCCAAAATTTTGAGTTAAAACATCTGGGTGCGTGTTATCTATGAAAAACATTATTGTTATACATATTTGTGTTCCAAGTTGTACATCCGGGATGACATATTCTTCATCTGGAATTGAAGCTCACAATCAGGGTAGGGTGGGGGCAGATTGTAGGGTGGGGGTATTCAGTATTGAATCAAGGTATCCCTAAAATAAGATACGTTAGTTCGAGCAGAGGGAACCAGGCGTTCCCTCACTTCTTTTCAACTGAACATCACTACGGAAGACTACAAGCCTGGTCTCACTCCTCTCTATTCTTTGTCTCCATTGCTTTCTCTCTCTCTCTCTCTCTCTCTCTCTCTCTCTCTCTCTCTCTCTCTCTCTCTCTATCTATCTATCTATCTATCTATATATATATATATATATATATATATATATATATATATATATGTGTGTGTATGTGTGTGTGTGATTTTTTTGATTCGCTGGTCGTAACACCGGATCCTTCCAAAGGTGGGGTGTACAATTTTTCCAGGAGAAAATAGTTCATAACCACCGTTCCAAACTGTGTACTCTTCCCGGTAAACTAATTCAGTATTTTCTTCAAAAAAAAATTCTTTTTAAAGTCCAATTAGATCATATGAAGAAAAATGTTTGGGGGAAACACGTCGTATATCAATGATCTGCAAGCTAAAAATGCTGGTTAATATTGGTGGGTTCGATTCACATAGGATCTCCTTCTATTTATGATCTGATAATAATTGTAAATCATATGAAAAAATGGATCCGCATGCAAGTCGTATAGCAATGATCAGGAGGATAATCTCACTGGCCTTTGTTGTTAGAGGGTTCGATCCTCATCGAATCTTCTTATATAGATGGTCTGATACCAACTTGTGCTGGGAATAACTTATGTAATTGGTAGTGCCATCTTTTTGTTTTCTCCGTCCGTAAAACTGGACCTTTCCACACGAAAATGGATTCTTCAACTGACACAAATTCATTTTTTCTTCCTTTAAAAAACGTTTTTTGGCCGCATGTTCGGAGATCAACTGAAAAAAATAGTAAAACGGGTGATCAATGAATGTTACTATTCTCACCATTTGTTGGGCAGTGATCACTAAAAAAATGTTCGAATTCAAAAAAAAAAAAAACAAGCGTTGAATCAATTTAACATAAGATTTCATTGCAAAATGAACCTTCTATTAAAAACCTATTTAGAAGGTGCAGTTTAAAGAAAACCGACCTTAAATAATAAGCTGTAAACGCTCAAATTTTCAGGCCTGGATAGATTGGTACAGCCTGCACTTATATGCATAGTAAGCCGGACCAAGTCAAAAACTGAAGAAACCTATGTTGATAGTTGTTGTGGCTGACGGTTTCTAGTATTGTTGTTGTACGGGGTGCGTTTACGGGTGTCCCCTGCTCTTCAAAGTTCACTTTACGCTACTTTTTCGCGTTCACGAACGAAAGTTTGTTTTGCAGCGGGCTGTTATAACCGCTTTGCGCATATTCCCTCTCACTCACTCATTCACTCACTCTCTCTTCCTTATACCCCAGTCTGTACCTGCAATAAACCCTCGTCCCAACCTCTGACGACAAAAACCTAACATATCACGCTGGGGGTCTGAGAACGCTAAAAAAAAACAACCCTTACGAACAAATGGCTATTAATTCGGTTTACACCATTTCAGATTTTCGCACGAACGCATTACTCTTCGGTATACGGGGAAGACCTGCGCTTCTTAACGTTATTTTGAAAATCTGTTTTGACTAGAAACAAGAACGGAATTCTAATGCGTCCTCTTTCCACTGGAAGGGAAACCTCGGGTAGGTGAGACCACTGGATGGGAAACTCCAGTAAGGGGAGGGGTTCAGAAAGGTAAATCAAGGAATAAATAAAGACTACTGAAATGCATACCACGGATAAAGAGGACCACTGGGATGGGAACCACGGATAGGGGAGCGAGCAGATAATCTATATCATGTTTATGAACGCGAATTGATTAAAATCAAGATTGATGACGTCAGTTAACAGGGGACAATTGATTTTTTTAAGAATAAATGACGTCAGTTAAGTGGTGACAGGTTCTAAAAAAAGAATAAATGACGTCAATCAACTGGGGATAATTTATAAAAAAGAATAAATGACCTCAGTTAACTGGGGACAGTTTATAAAAAGAGAATAAATGACGTCAGTCAACTGGGGACGATTGAAAAAAATAAATAAATGACGTCAGTTAACTGGGACAGACAGAGTGAGTTGTAGAGATGTTGGACACATCTGGAAAAAATTACCAATACACGAAATTTAAGACGTACTCGTTCAAAAAGTAAATTAAAGTAAAATGAAATAAAAATAAAATAAAAACAAAAACTTAATAAATACAAAAAAAAACAAGTCCAGTAAGTTACTCCATAGAATCAGTCATATGACCAACGTCTTTTGGCACCATGCTGTGTTGGGGGATCAAATTAAAAAATTAGAAAAGGGGATGATCAGTGGAGAGGTTATCTCTCTTGCCTGTGGTTGGATGCAATTTTGAAAAAAAAAAAACTCAGCCGAGCTGAAACTGGGGGCAAATTTAGCAGAAATTTACATCACAAACTGCCCTCCCTCCACACTAAAAACCAATCCAAGGGGATGTTCTTGAAAACATGATGATTACAAAAATGTTTGAATTTTTCAGACTTTTAGCTCCATCGGTTTATTCCTAATCAAGTTAAGAAAAAAGGTTTTCTCTTAGAAGAAATTTGATATTGGGTAGGTGCAATTTACTGCGTAAGTTCATGCTAAATTGGTCCCTTGTTTTATGTCCTGAAGCTTTTCGCGAAAATTCGGACTGTTTTTCGAGATTACGACCCAACAAAAGGCGATAGAAGTAATTCATTATTTGATTACCCCTTTTTCCAATTTTTCAATTGATCACCACCAACACGGCCTGCTGTCAAAATACGTTGATCACTTGACGGTGTCTATTGAGAGACTAACCAGAGCTGTTTTATTCTTTCTTTGTTGAATGTTTCTTAATTGCATTGTTTCTCTCTTCCTGCTTGTGAAAACGAGGAAACTTTTCGAGAGGCCCCTTCTTCCCTCCACGCGTACGTCAATTCCATCCCTCTCCCGCCACACTAACACCTCAACTGATTGCATCTTCCCTTCCTTCCCTCATAATTTTTCTTTCTTTTGTCATTTTCTCGTTCATTTTTTTTTTTTTTTTCGTTTTATATTTGTCATTTTCACTTTTGGGTTATTTATGCTTTTTATGCTTTTTGTTTGTTTGTTTGTTTCTTCATTATTTCATTTCTTTATCTTCTTCCCTCGTCCCTGTTCCTTATTTTTTTCTTTTCATCTCTTCTCTTGCATACTTATATTTCCTTCTTCTTCTTCTTCTTCTTCTTCTTCTTCTTCTTCTTCTTCTTCTTCTTCTTCTTCTCGTCAACCCCTATTCGTATATATTTTCATTGTTCTCGTTCTCCTTCCTCGTTTTATTCCCCTCCTCCCCACCATGCCCGCCCCCTTCAACGCTCAGCCCTGGCCATGGCCGTGTCATTCGTCCCTTTTCCAATCTGATCTTTTCTTTCTTTCACTACCGTTTTATTTCTCGCACCTTCCGTGTAGGTAAGAAGAGTTGAGAGAGATATTGTTTCAATCCACTTCTACAGTACACATCACACGTACAGCAACAACAACAACAACAACAACAACAACAACTGAAATCCAGAGGTGGGTGGTGGCAGGATGGTGCTCTCTCTCTCCTACTCCCGTCTCCCTTCCCTCTCTCTCTCTCTCTCTCTCTCTCTCTCTCTCTCTCTCTCTCTCTCTCTCTCTCTCTCTCTCTCTCTCTCTCTCTCTCTCTCTCTCTGGCATCCCTCTTTCCGGTATTCTTGTTTACATGCTACTCACAAAGCACCCTTAAAGCATTGAAAGCTGAACCTACACATTCTCATCATCATTATTACGACCAACCGTACCACCGCCATCATCCTTATTACTACTATTACTTTTTACTACCTCTACTACTACTACTACTACTACTACTACTACTACTACTTTCCGGTCTACCAGTTACCTGGACTATTGAGGTTTCATCAAACCACAACAATAACAAATGCAACGATGATGATAAGTGTTACTGGACTATAAATGTTTTTGTTTTTTAACTATTAGTACACAGTTTTATAGGCAAGATCTCAGATATAGTACTATAATTTGTAATACTAATACTACTAGTAATCCCTATGCTAATGGCAATAATAAATGTTAGTACGCATCACGCATACAGGCTGAGCCAATGAAACTAACAGATGGGAATTCAAACATCAACTCCCCGATTCCAAAATATGCTGTTACCCTGGGGTTTAATTTAAAATGTGAGTTATTGCGAAATTGGCCACTGTTCTGTGCCCGATTCGAATTTTTTCGTCATCTAATCAAGGGTGAGAGAAAATAACTTATTCATTGGTCAGCCCTTTTTTCCAATTTTGATTGATCATCCCCAACATGGCGTATAGACAAGAGATATCAGTTGTGTGACGGTTTCTATTGAGTGACTAATCAATTGACATTATTCAAACCTAATTAATAATAATGCAGTTTCACACTATTTGTAGATGGAACGATACATATATATATATATATATATATATATATATATATATATATATATATATATATATATATATATATATATGTATGTATGTATGTATGTAGAGAGAGAGAGGGGAGGGAAGAGAGAGAGACTGAGAGACAGAGGGGAGAGAGAAAGAGAGAGACAGACAGATAGACAGAGATCTGGTTAGGTCACCTAACAGAAGCCGTCAAATGACCAGCGTCTTTTGGCAGCATTATAAAATTGGTGATGAATGAATAAGTTACTTCTCTCGCCTTTTGCTAGGCCATGATCACTTAAAAAGTCTGAATTTCCTATGAACAAACGTGATACAAATTGAGGGATCAATCTAGCATAAACTTACATGAAAAACTAAACACCTCTCTAAAAAGTATTTAGGGCGAAATTTCTATAAAACGTTTTTCTAGACAGTTTTCAGCCATCTAGCTCCTTTGGTGCGGCCTGCACATATGATGCAAACACATATTCATAGCCAGACCAACTTGAAAATAAAAAAGAAACCTATGTTGACAGTTTTGTTTTTCTAATAGACGGATAGATAGATCGATAGATAGATAGATAGATACTGAGAAAGAAAGAAAGAAAGAAAGGAAGAAATAAAGAAAGATTAATAAATAAATAAATAAATAAATAGATAGATATAACGCGAAGCGGGATTATTGGCTCCCTTGAACATGGCGAACGAATTGGATTCCTACTGTGTATGGTACATATTGAAACCATGACTCCAGAAAAAAATCGTTTTTTCTTGACATAATGAGGTCCAAATTTTCCACACCTAGCTTGAAATCTGAAAGAAACCCAAGATTACAGTCTTAATTGTCTAATAGATAGATAGATAGATAGATAGATAGCATCGGTCAGGATTATTGGCATCCTTGATATTTTTTTGTATGAATGTTTTTAGGATTCATGTAGTGCATGGTAGGTACTGAAACCATACCTTGAGATTTTGACTCTCATCAAGGATTTTCAATGGAATCCAGATTAGGACTCAGTGCTGGCCAGTTTCAAACAGACCACGTCCCTTTTCAACCATGCTTGTGCATTTTTGGTCATGTGCTTTTGGTTTTAATTATGCCGGAACACCCTCTATCTTTGGACCAATTCTAGTTTCCTCATACTAGAGGCAGTGAGGCTGTTAGTTCTCTAACATTTGTAATTTTGGGTTGGATGCTCTTTGCTTATAAACATCATCTTGTCGTCGAAGAACAAATTGCTGGTATTCAGTCCTAGAACGCTCTATTTTGGTAGCATCTGTCCACTGAACATTTACGCAGAAGAATTATGTTATGACTTAGTACCCTTTAACAAAGATCAGTCATTCATTTCTATGTTTCTTCAGCAACGAGGTCCTTGTTGGCTTTTCCCTAAAAGAAAAAAGATCACCCAAACCAAAGTTGAGCATGGTGGAGAATAAATAATGTTTTAGAGCTATTTTATTGCCTCTGATACTGGAGGCCTTGAACGTATCAATGGATTAATGAAATCAAAGAGTTACTGAGGGATTTGAAAGCAGAATGTGCTTCCTAGTGTACGAAAACGAGGTTTGCTCCAGCGCGATGAAAACCTGGAGCACACATCTAGAATACACTAAAACGGTAGAAAAAAAAGGATGGACTGTTTTAAACTCGCCCGAAATGTGTTCTAATCTAAATCCCATTAATAATATTTGGAGGAAACGGGAATCTAGTTATGGTTTCAACACGTTCTATGTACTGTAGGAATCCTGAAAACATTCAAATTCCAACTACAGATGGGTATAAACTACCAGTTGATATGTTCAAGAAACAAGAAACATTTGGAGGTAGTCACCATTGCTAAAGGATGTACAACGAAATAATTAGGTTGCATGCCAATATTTTTTTTTCTTTGAAATTACTATATGTAAGTTGAGAAATAATGTTTTTTTATCTCTTAAGATACTTCTAACATCCTATCAAAATATTTTGATGATACAAATTTGTTAAACTTCCATTTGTTTCTGCAGATATCCTACAGGTTATACAGAAAATCCAAGGGTGCCAATAATCCTAACCGGTGCCGTAGGTGCATATTTCTGCGACAGTGATTATATCACTAGCGTTAGTACATTGTTACGGACAGAGTTACGGAAGAAAATCACACCATTTATTGTTCAGGGCGTGTGGGAATTAACTGTCTGTTCGAAGTTATAGGTAGATTTTGTAAATATTTCTCTATGATCGTAAAACAAATCTTATTTTGGTCAATTGAGTGAAAGAATTAGATTTATGATCATTTTAGAGAGAAAAAAAGCAGCCCAAGATGGGCACTGATACCTGAAATCAGAAATCAGAAAATTCAGCCACTCTAATATTCAACCCCTAAGAACAAGAAAATCCTACAAGGTCTAAAGAGAAGGGTCTACAACCAATACATTCTATCAATTGTCACCTATGGAGCTGAAATATGGAACAGTGCCACAAGAGTAGTCCCCAAACTGAGAACCATGCGATGTGCAGAGTACATCACCTTGAAAGCTCCCAAAACAGCACGGTACATTACTGAAAACAACTTGAGTCAAGGATATCATAGACTCCATTAGAAAATTAAAATGGCTATGAGCGAGTCATGTTGAAAGAATGTCAGACAACCGCTGGACATCACAACTAACAACATCTCCGGAGATCATATGAGAAACTCTGACCGTCAGAAATCAAGATGGCGTAACGAAATACACAGAAGTTCAGAAAGTCCCGGCCCCAAGACACCCATATAATCTTGGGGAAGGTCTATGTCCAACAACGGATGCTAAAAGGCCGATAATGATGATGATGATGATGATGATGAATCAAAGTTTTAAAAGCACGGTAGTTTGTCTACAAACAACCAACAGTTAATAAGAATATTACCAATTTCCAATGAGGAGTTTCTTCTTCACCATCCCTGTATGAGTATATATATATAAATAAATATATATTCCAATACATAAAGTCAAAATGCCTAAGACTTGATTTAATAAGACATGCTGTCGGCTTCTGCCGCTAAATCGAAATATGTAGGTATGTTAGAAAAAAAGGAAAGATGAAAGCATTCACCCCACAGATTGCTCCATGACCGGTGATATAGAGGCAACAGAGAAAGAGAGACGCCTATGGTATTTACATTTGATACTTATATTATAACTGGCGGAAAGAGCGTTTTGTAAGACGTTTTGCACTCTCTAAGTATGTTGTAAGCGCTTGAACGTAAATAGAATGAACGGGCAATCTCGTAGTCGATTTCAAACAGTAAAAAAAAAAAACGCTTTCTTCAAGAGGAAGAGATAGAACTTGAGATACTAAATGCAAATTCATGCATTTACGACGAAGATGATAGAAGAAGAAAAAGAACCTAAGATCTTAGATGCAGAAAAGAAAAGACCCAGGACCTATTTCAAGAAACGAATATTTTTCACCCACTTTAAAGTTTTTCTTCCATCTCAAAGGAGAAGCCAATTCACAATTTGACCATAAAACTTTACTCTTAGAGTTTTATGCATCCTGACTTCTTGATTGTCTGCTTTACGTCTGAAGTTACTCGAACACCTTCACAATCTATATTCTGCTAGCTAAGTTTTTTCCTTTTATTAATGTCGTATTTTACTGTGTGCATTTTGCGTTTTTTTCCCGAAAATTTTGTCCCTATCCAGGTGAGAATTATCTGTAGAAACATAATCGTTATACATAATTGTAAACACGGGATAACACATTCTTCGTTTGGATTTAAAGCTCAATTGTGGGAAAGGATGCAGATTAACTTTGGTTGCGGATTATAAACGGGGATTAATGGTATTCATTAAAACTTAGCTTAGAATAGTATAAGACCAATTCTGGATACCTAGTATGGATAGAATTCAAAACAGGAGCTATTGTTTCCAAGTTAAGCTGAGTATGATGGTACAATGCCACGAGAGCTGCATGCCCATTGAAAGTGTCAGCAATCATCTCCAAGCATAGCTTAGCACGGTACATAAATATGAGGTACTTTGTAACGATCGAATCTGCTACGTAAGCTATCATCAAGCTTGGCTTAGCACAAGTATAGTGTACCCTATGCAGATCGAATCCAATGGTCTACGAGACGAGTTTGCCAACCATTGCTCCGCAGCAAGCAAAATTCAAATGATTCTTCCTTCCTGCTTATCGACACAGTTGAAAGAGATAAACCCTTCTGCCTTTTTGGTTCAACATTACAAACATTCAGTGTTGCTTCATTGTGCCGTTTGACGTTTGGGGTGCTGATTGGATGTGATTTACGGATTTCGAATCAGCTAGCGTGGGTTGGTGCCTGCCCAGTAACCGGTCCTGGCCCCTTCCCAGCAAAAACCAAGCTTTTTCCTAATCGTTCGTGCAGTCACACAATTCAATTGAAAGACCTCAAATCCCGTGGCAAAGGTTCAGTGCACCTGCATTTTCAGCTCAAAGTCTCAATGCAATAAAGAACTATTCTAAATTTTCAAAGTGCACGTATTTTCGAAACACTAATTATCATCTAAAAACTCGTACAGTGTCCTTTTATTTAATATTTGCTCTTCAAACCTTAACTGCAGATGGCTGAAATGTCAGTGTCGCCGTTCTGTGGTTCCACCTCGAATGACGGAAACCTCCACCAGTAACATAATTGACACTCCCGCTTAAAGTTAAGGACGACTTTTTCTGCTTGTCTCTGTATCTCTCAGTTCGTAACTTCAACCGAAGGATCCATTTTAATTTAATTTGATAACTTTTTAAGAATCAGTGTATTCTCTGCAAATTTGAAAGAGTGACAACAAAAAGTTGATTGATTAGAATCCTAGCATTCACTTTGGATCATCTAATTAGAAATTGTAAAGCAATACTATTACCAAAACTGTCAAAATATGTTATTTCAATTTTTAAATCAAATATATATATATATATATATATATATATATATATATATATATATATATATGTATGTATGTATGTATGTATGAATGTATTAACAAAACAGGCAGCATTACAATGGATCTAGAGGACTGACAAAAACATTGAGTCTACAAATTTTTTTTTGTTCTGTTTTCAAACCTATCCTCCTAAATAGGTTTTTAGTGCGGGCTCAGTTTACGATATAAGTTTATGCGAAAGTAGTCCTTAGATTGTGTATGCTTTTTTCTTGAAAATTCAAACTGATTATTGATTGCCCAACAAAGGGCGAGATAAATAACTTATTAGTTGATCATCCTTTCTTCCAGTGTTTTACTTGATCACCCCTTAGACGCCATGTTGCCATAATTTGTGAATTAATTGTCAGTTTATATTGAGTGACCAATCAGACCTAATGTGAATAAAAATTGGTTAGTTGCCAAAAGTAAGAGTCATCTTACTACAATCGAAGAAATCTGTGTGTGTGTGTGTGTGTGTGTACAGTGATTATTCGATAACTGGCGATGGTACTTTGTTGACATTCCCCAGATATTAGTCCGCACGGAAGACAGTGCAATTATGAGTTTAAAGTTGATTGGATCTGCGGTTCTCGAGAAGTGTAATGGTAATACATTTTTTTTAAAACAACTGATTATGGAATTTGGGGGCACGTTCGATGATCCGGTTACTGTCTTATGTTAGGTCTCCATTTTCTTCAAGTACATTGATAATTAGATTTCTTCCTGTATTGAATGTTTTGTTCGTTTTTGTTTGAGCGAGTTCAGCTTTCAAGAACAATAAGAAAAATCCCATTTATCCTGTATAGAAGGGCTTACAACTAACGAATCCTTCCAATAGTCACCTATCGAGCAGAAACATGGAACCTAATCAAAAGTACCCTCAAACTGAGAGCCATGCAACGTACACAGGAGGAAATCATGCTCAGCATCACATGGAGAGGTCACAAGACAGCACAGTACATTAGAGGAAAATTGTTGAAGATATAATAGAAACCCTCAAAATCACCCTGCGACCTTTACGATGAAGGTTAAGCTTAGGAAGAAGCTATGGATCAACGAACCAACTTAGTTCAACGACCCAGACAACATTGAAATGAATATAATTGTACCAAAAGATAGACCCTCAAACTGCAACGAACACGGGAGATAATCGTACTCGATATCACATGGAGAGATCACAAGACAGCAAAAAGAAGCAAATAATAATTTTCAAAAGTTGCAACACGTGGCAACGCTTTTAAGATATTGCATCATCTGATCATTGGTATTGCATCAGCTTCCTGGGACAATTGGATTGATTGATGATGTTTGTCCTTTTCTATTGCCCTTCAGGATTAAGGTTTGCCGATTTCTTTGCTTCTCGTTTTTCTGAATGAACCAGCCGAAAACCGTCATTGATTGCAATTCAACGTCAGCAAGAATATCAGAAAACCGCTGGACGTCACGACTCACAACGTGGATCCCCAGAGATCACATGCAAAACCCTGGCAAGTAGAATATAAGATGGCGAGACGAACAACATAAGTTCAGAAAATACTGGCTCTGCGACACCCATGATAAAAAGGTCTGGTTAATCTTGAGGAAGGTCTATGTCTAACGACGGACGCCAGAAGACTGAAGACGATGATGATGATAATTATGATGACGATCATTTTTTGTCTAAAATTATAGATCTAAATTTAGATCTAAATATCTAAATTGGCAATAGATCTAAATTTGGATATAAATGTTTGAATTGAGTACATTGAAGAAAAGTAACAGAAATTTCGTACGGCGGACTGAAAATTATTTCATCTGACTATTATGGCACGCTATAAAGTCCGACCCGTTCTGAACATCCCCTTTTTGAATGGATGCTACCTTAGTTAACATTAATCCACATCAGATACACCGGTCCTCGTTAGACCATCGAAGTTAGTCAACATCAATCCCGGTTAGCATCTACATCATTAGAGAATAACAGGACAGATCTGGCAAGCTGTGAGTTGATCCTACGAAAAATTGTCCATGTGTACTCAACCTCGTGTATGTGTATATATATATATACATATATATATATATATATATATATATATATATATATATATATATATATATATATATGTATATATACATACATTATGTCCGTGTGTACTCAACCTCGCGACTCCCTCAATAAAGCTAAAAGCTGAGAATGATCATTCTCCCTCCCCCTCTCTCTCTCTCTCTCTCTATATATATATATATATATATATATATATATATATATATAGTAATTTTAATGAGAGGTTATAGGCATGGAACATTTCATTCCAATTTGGAAACAGTCGTCATATTGTAAGACCATAATATATTCCAAAAGTACATATAAAGCGATTGACCATGGGTTATGTTTTTAGATACGTTCATGCATCTCTACTTGACAACTTTCGGTCGGTCGGTCGGTCCTCCATTTGTTAATTATCAATTTTCTCAGCCGTATTGGGTTAATTTGAAACTTGGACCAGAACTTTGGGTGAACCATCCTCTTCGTCCTATTCCTCCTCATATTCCCCTTCCTCTTCCTCCTCCCCTCTTACCACTACCATAACTAGTAATATTAAGTTTTCTCAACTGCATCATATTAGGCTAATATGAAACTTCATCTTCTTCATCCTCATCCATCTTCTATTCCTCCTCCCCCTGTTACTACTACCACAACTAATAATGTTAAATTTCTTCCTTTTTTTTAGCCGTATCATGTTGGATTGGCACGAAACTTGATCTAAATTTTCTGATGAACCATATTCATCTTCGCCTCCCTCTCTTTTCTCCTACTCCCTTTCTCCATCTCTCTCTTCCTTTTACAACTACCACGGACGGTGGACACATCGTTGAACGTATGATTCTTGTTTTTCAATCTCCCGCTTGTACTTGAAGTTGGTAGAGACTGCAGTCTTATTATTTCGTCTGTCTATTCTATTCCACTTTATTCTTCAGGAACAATTCATTATAATCCACTTCCGGCTTGTTAGGCCGATGGAAAATCCTCGAGACCCTCATTAACTGTACAAATTTAGAATGCATAGTTGTCTGTCTCCTAGACTGGTTGTTAATCAAGGCTGAAGAGCCCAGTCTTCCCTATTATAAGATTGTTCGGAAAATAATGACGGATTTTCGTTGTTAATGGCTTCCATCAAGTTCATGTGGAATCCACTCATCTTTTTCACTTTACCAATTGGTCTCATATAGACTTATATTATACCAATATCAACACCTAGTATCCGTGACTATTCTCTGACTGTTTGGCCCGGATTTTGTTTGACCAATATCTCCACTTGTTCAGTTTCGATTCAGATGGATGTCCTCTACCCTCTGTGATCTGCGAGACTCGAGTCCCCACTACGAAACTTTTGAAACCAACGTAGCACTGTAACAATCGGAGGTAGTCCCTTCACCTCAAATAATGTTCATATTTGAAGCTGTTTAACCAAGTTTATACTTGTGAAAGAGGATCAAACAAAGCTGTTCTTTTTTCGCCTTCAGTTTCAACAGTCTATACCCTTTACTGACTCAAACTCTAAGAATAAACAGAGAATATTACTGAAAAAAAGGACCTTCTAATCCTTGAAATGACTTATATATTTCTACAATGTACTATAGTTATGTGGTAGGACACGACTAAAAGTTGGTATCTAGAATCGGCCGTTATTTTCCGCAACAAACTAGAGACAAGATGGATTCATGCCTTTCCAAAGTGAACGCAAACTGTGTCAGGCAGATATTGATTATGGTTTTGAGAAGGGTCATTAACTCTTGAAGAGTTTTTCTGACGATTTAACTTTTTGTTGTTTGTGTTGTTAACACAACGTTTCGGCTGATCTAAGCCCTTATAAAGGTGTGCTATCCGATTGTAATGGTACTTTACAAAAAAGAAATTCTGTTAACAACTATTATTTTCGGATAGTACACCCGAAGAAGGTCGTAGAATGCATGGACCAAGACATCGTGTGAACAACTTAAACAGCAAGGCATCCAATAGCCCCAAATTGTCTTTGTTACAGACTTTTCGATCACTCGTACCTCCATCAAGGATAAATGTATATTAAGGAAATGAAAAGATGACAGTTCAGATTAGTCTCTCAATAGAAACCATCACATGACCAACGTCTTTTGCCAGCATGCCATGTTGGGAGTGATCAATTAAAGAATTGGAGAAAGTGTTGATCATTAAATAAATTATTTCTCTCGCATTTTGTTGAGCAGTGACTTCTAAGAAAAAGTTTGAATTAAAAGAAAAAACCGAGCATGAATACAGCTGGACACAAACCAAGGTATCAGTTTTGCGTGAACTTACATTTCAGATTGAACTTCAGCTAAAACTTATTTCGAATGCAATTAAAAAATCCCCCCCCAAAAAAAACAACTTGGGGGGGCATAATGAGTGAATGCTGAAAATTTCAAGCCTTTCGCTTCACTGGTGCAGTCTATATGCCTGATAAATAAGGTACATAGCCAGTCAACCAGACTGACTTGACAACTGAAGAAACCTATTTTGACAAGTTTTTGTGACAGTCTAGTTGTCGGTTTCTAATATGGAACCTATGCAGTTTTGATAGTATTGTAGTATTTTTAAAATATGACTTGGGAAAGTAAACTTCTCACAATGCCGCCTCTCCAACTGGTTGGTTGTAAATCAAAAATTGAAATTGGTGGTCGTTCTCTGGGCAACAGCTGAAGTTTGTAAACAGCGAAGTTTTTGAATTTGGGGCATCGAGTGCAGAAAATGAAATATGAAATAATCACCCCCAGCGTCATGTTCGCTGACAACATAGACATATAAACAGACACTCACACACTTTTCCTTTCTTTCTTTCTTTCTTTCTTTCTTTCTTTCTCTCTCTCTCTCTCTCTCTCTCTCACACACACACTGCCTCTTTATACCTCAAATACACTTTCTCTCTTTCTGTCTCCTTCTCTCAAACACACTTTCTCTGTATGCGTCTCTACATCTTTCTCTCTCTCACTCTCAAACGTATACAACCTACTTCGCTTGTTCGCTCTCTCTTTCTCTCTCTCTCTCACACACACACACACACACACATATACACACACACACACATACACACACACACATACACACGCACAAACACGTATTCTTTTCCTTTGTCTTTCTTTCACACGTACACTCATTCTGTCCACTACTCTCTTACACACACACATCTTTCTCTTTAACGCCCACATTCCCTCTTAGTCTCTTTCTCAAACTTACGCTTTCTCTCCCTCTCTCTCACACACACGTTCATATTTTCTCTCTCTAGCTCTCACACTCACAATTTCTCTCTCTCTCTCTCTCTCTCTCTCTCTCTCTCTCTCTCTCTCTCTCTCTCTCTCTCTCTCTCATTACATTACAAATCTTTCACAAACGTAGGTATCGAACTTGCGAACAATAGGGTAGCTGCTTCAACTTACTATTGAGCTAAACAGCCGCCGGTAATGCAGAGGCTTAAATAACTGATTTCACTCCAAATAATAATCTTGTTCATTCTCGATCTATTCGTTTCTTTCAGCGCGACGGAGCGTTGCACTTTTTCACCGCCCAACGCTTTTCCGAAAGTTTCATATCAATATTCACATAATAACTATCTGTCAGGTTACGGACTTATTGATCCACGCTCGTTCCATACAAGATTATTCCACCTCCCCTTCACACACACACAAACAAAAATATTCTCAAACTCACGCACAAACTCAAACACACAGAGGCACAGACACACAAACACGCAAACCCTCCCTCTCACTCTTGTATTCACACTCTCTCTTTCTTTCTCGCTCACACTTTCTCTCACTCTCATACAAACATGCACGTCTTTTATATCACTCTTCCTCTTCCTCTTCCTCTCTGTCTCACACGTGCATACACATGTGTGAGTGTGTGTGTGAGAGAGAGAGAGAGAATGTGTGCGTGAGCTCTCTCATATATTATATGAGTCTCGTGTTTAAGAAACTACAGTTGCTTCACAATAGTTATGATTCCTATAAAGGGGAATTTCCACCCTGCAAATCCTGCCTGGCTCATGTCTTCTTACCAAGGACGAGTTTGTGTGTGTGTGGAGGGGGGGGGGGTGAAAGTTGAAATCTTATGAAGGGCGAAGATCAGAGAGTCAGTATGAAAAGCGCAAGCTTGAGACGTAAGTTTAGACAACCCTTGTCTCTTACCTGACAACCACTACCCGGATATAACTTTTTCTGCCTCCCGCTCCCTCTGTGAAAGTGGCAGCGGACGCCTATGGTAACCACCCCAGGAGATTTTGGTTGGGGGGGGATATTAGAATGAAGTCGAGAAGGCCTTGGGTTTTATCTCCACTGACATTATGACCCACAACGTCGATCCCCAGAGATCACATGCGAAACCGAGGCCGGCAGAATATGAGATGGCGAGACGAACCAGACAAGTTAAGAATGTATTGGCTCTGCAATGCCGATGATAGAGAGGTCTGGCGAATCCTGAGGAAGGTCCATATCCAACGACGGACGTTGAAAGACTGATGATGATGATGATGATGATGATGATGATGATGATGATGATGATGATGATGATGATGATGATCACTCGGTAACACTCTATACAATAAAATGATTTAGAAGTCTCAATATCAACTTTCTTTAAAACCAGGTCCTTCAAGATTATTATGCTGATACCAAGTTTTGTACCAATTCGTAATATAGATAGATTGATAGATCTGACTTTTTACTCAATAGAAACCGGAACATGCCCTGCTGGGGGTGATCAATTAAAAAAAATTGCGAAAAAGGGTGATCAGTGAAATGTGTTTGGGTAGTGATCCCTAATAAGTCTGGATTTTCGAATAAACAAGCGGGCACAAACAAAAGGATCGATTTAGCATAAACTGACATAGTATATTGAATACCCCTTAAAAAAACTATTTGCTGTGGTGGAATCCAGAGAAACGAATAACAAACGTTATTTTCGACGCATAATAAGGAATAAATGTTTTAAAATTTCAACTCCCTAGCTTTATTAGGGTGGTCTATGCGTATGATTAATACGAGCCAGCCAGACCAACTTGAAAACTGAAGAAATCTATATAGATAGTTTTGGTATAGGGTTTCTCATACATAGATAACACATGCTAATAAAAACCAAAATCTACAAACTAGGTAATACATATCGTCATACGTATTTCAAAATCCTAATTACAGTGAGGTGTTGGGGGGACGATTCGACCTTGTGCCCCTATGGCTATATATCAAAGGGGAGGGCACAATTATCAACAGACCATAATGACCAGCGGATATTTAGCGCTTCTTCATTCCTAATCTCCGGGCAATCGCCCCTTTTTCGCCCCCCGGTGGTTGATTGCAACCATATGATTCGTGCGTGTTTTTCAAAACAACAATTCCTGCGTGTGTATGTTTTAGTAAGATCGTGAAATTAGGAATCGTTGTGTACGATTTGCTTTGCTAAGTTTAGCTTAGTTTGACACAACGTCACTGTAGAGGGGCACCCAGTGAGGGTCGAGCTCGTTACATAGGTAATGGACAGCATCACAAGCTCGTTTACCATTGATATACTTATTGCGAAGTTAATGATTTCATGATATTACTAAATAGTTCGATGATTACACGAAGTCCTTAGGGATTTCACGAAATTACTAGTGTCTCAACTTCGCTGTAACATATCAAATTAATTAAAACCATAGCAAGTGTGTGTGCGCATGTGTGTGTGTCCGTGTGTGTGTGTGTGTGTGTGTGTGTGTGTGTGTGTGTGTGTGTGTGTGCGTGTGTGCGTGTGTGCATATTGTATATATATATATATATGTGTATCCGCTTATGTTCATTTGTATGTGAGAAAAGCGTTTGCTTGTTCATTGTTTACATTCAAATTTACAACTAGTATAGCAACTACTTCCTGGGCCTTCTACGCCGTTTTTTAAGTGGTCACACGTGCGTGCGTACTGCATTCGTAAATTGACTGTAAACAAGCAAAACATTGAAAATAGATACTTATGCTGAAACAATCCTGTACTTTTATACACAGGGCACGGATATAGGAGTCTTCAGTTAAATTCAAATCAATTCAGTTTAGTTTAAAATTTAATGCGTTACTTGTTTTGGCAGCGCGAAATTTCAACATCTGGTGCTATTATCAGCAATTCTAGCCTAATTTCAGCTATTTTCCAGCTATTAAAAATGGCCGTTTAATTAGATAATTGAACGAGTAAATAAAAAATTAACAGTATTTTTTTTTTCTTTGCGTGTTTAGGCCTTTTTCTAACGCTTTTTCGAGGTCGATTTAGCGCGAATTTTTTGGTGGGGGAGTTGTCAACACAACTGTTTATACCAGTGACAGATTAGCCATTATTAGGCTGGGTAGTATTTGGCCTAGAGGCTTGGAAGAGCAGAGGGATCCCTGAGCAAAATTTTGAAAATGGTTTAAGGTTAAAACATGATTATTGTTTATGATTATCCGGTACTTATGAGCATCTTCTTCAAATCTTGAATATTACAGAAAGACTGCTTTTTTATGACTTATAAAAATATCTGTCATTGATTCATACAACGCACATTAGTTATATAATACAAAGTACTCTCAGGGTTATAGAAATGAGTTATATAATGTTTGTTTTGAGGGAAAAACAAGATAAAGGGGTGATCAATGAATAAATTACTTTCTCTCACCTTTTGTGGGACGTTGATATCAATAACAAAAATGACCGAGTTTTCGTCGTATATGCTGCCTGACACAAACTAAGGGACCAATTTTGCATAAATTTGCATTGTGAATGGACCCCTACCCAACACACACACATACACTCACTAAAAACTTATCTAAGGTCGAGATTTTGGAAAAAAGCAAACAAAAACATCGAAACAGACTCAACGCGTGCCAGCTAGACCAACTTAAAAACTGAAGAAAACCATGTTAATACAATTGATGGCAACTTTGGTAGACAGTTTCTAACTTATACAATTTTGAAGACTGCAGTGGATTCATGCCTCTTGAAATTCCCGATTTTAATTTCTCAGAGGAAGGTTTACTATAGATTACATATCCTAATATTATCATTTCAAATTAAAATAAGAAAGGTCTGGTCGGGGCACTCAATAGATGCATCATGTGACCAACGTATCGGGGAGCATGTCGTATTAGGAGTGATCAATTAAAATAATTGTAAAAGGGGTAATCTATGGTAGTAATCACCAAAAAGTCTGAATTTTATCAAAACATGCTGACATAAACTAAAGGATCGATTTGTCAAAAGCTTTTTCTGCAAATTGAACCCCCCCCCCCATACACACACTAAAAACCAAATTTGGGGATCGAGGTTAATTAATAAAAAATTACTTTTTTTCGTAGATATGATAGAGAGCAAATGTTTTCATTTTCAGCACTGTAGCTCCACTGACATAGATAACCAGCAAGCCAACTAACCAGCCAACCCACCAGCCAGATCAACTTTAAAACTGAAGAAACCTCTTTTGGGAGTTTTGGTGACAGTTTAGGGTGGTGTTTTCTAATACAGGCAATGAAGGATTATTGGCTACTTACGCCCCTTGGCTGAGCACCCCCTTGACCTTTCCCCACCCTTTGCCGGATAGAATTAAGTGACGTTAAGTCACATGGAATAGCATTTATTGTTTTTCTATATATAATGTGCTACATATACAATATCATAGAGCTATATGAATCAATTAACAGAATCCGAAATACTCACGGGTACACTAAATTAAACCATTTCCTCTACACATAATTAAATCATTCTTTCTTTTTTTTTTTTTTTTTTGTTCTTGCTCAAACCCCCACTCTCGCTCCGATCCGACTCAGCCTAATGGTTGATCCGCTACTGGATACAGGGACCAATTTCCCAGGCCATTTATGGTTTATTTACGCAGTTCGGACAACAGATGCTCGCGCGCGCTATCAACACTTTTCCCCATGACGCATATACTAAACAAAATCGAAAGAAACGCCGTGGCAAAGGCAGTGGATGGGTGACGGGTGTTGAGGAGCAAAAAGAGGGAGTGGGGGAAAAGAGGGAGGAGGAAGAGGAGGGAGAGAGGCGAAGCTGATATCAGATCAGGTTAGAAAGATTTATTAGAAACCGTCAACCAAATCTGTCACCTTAACAGTCAGAACAGGTTTCTTCAGGTTTTCCATTTGGTCCAGCTATCATTGTATGTATGTACGTATGACGCGTACAGATCGTACTCATGGAGAGAGAGAGACGGACAGACAGAGACACAGAGAGAGAGAGAGAGAGAGAGAGAGAGAGAGATAGGGAAGGGTAGAAATGTAAGCATTTACTCCTTACTACGTCTAGAAAAAAAACATTTTGCTTTTTGTCGTTGTTTTTTCTCCCAAATCCCAACAAGTTTTTAATGGAAGGTTCAATTCACCATGTAAGCTTTTACTCAATCGGTCACTAATTTGAGTCGGCTTGTCTTTTGTTTTTTTTTTGTTTTGTTTGTTTTTTTTGTTTTGTTTTTTTTTCTTCTTTTGTTTGTTTGTTTTTTAATTTTTGTTTGATTTGTTTTTGGTTTGTTTTTTTTTTTCAATTCGTACTTACAAGCGATCCAATAAAAGGTGAAACAAGTACCTTTTCTTTGATAACCCTTTTTCCCCATTCTTTTCAACTGATCACTCCAAACACGGCACGCTGCCAAAATACGTTGATCACGTGACGGTTGTTATCAAGTGATTAACCAGGCCTGTTTTTCTTCATCTGGTCAGTTCATAAATTTGTAAAATATGCTGTTTTTTTTCCTGTTGTATCAGGCGCAGATCCAGAGAAAGGTGGTGGGGTTCAAGGGTTCCGGATAATATTCATCTATTTTATTTGTGGATATAATTACTTTCTTTTGCCCCCCCAACTTCCAATCCTGGGCCTGCCCATGAATGTACAGGTGTTCAATTGAAATTAAACCGCATGTCCCAGGTCCAGAAATGATCTAGGTAATAAAACAGGTACGCGTTTATGTGTATGTGTATGCTTGAGTGTGTGTGAGTGTGTGTGTGCGTGTGAGTGTTCAAATTAATAGCATCGAACAAAGGGTTCAATCCTTTTCCTATGTGTGCATGTATTTGTTTGTGTTTCCCAGCGCTCCTGGCCATGCTGTTTTGTCTACAGACTTGAATATTAGTATCAGTATTCTGCTAGACCCCTTTCAAATATGTTTGTTTGTTTTATTTTTTTAAGTGCTTTTTGACCTTTTTGAAGTCTTATTTCGACGGATTTAATATCAACTTCTAGATTCTCCAGAATTTAGATACTTCTAAATGTTTTTTTTTACTCTTTTTTTTTTCATATGACTCTAAAATTTGACGCTACGGTAGTTGAATCATTGACTGCTATGGCGAGTTTTATTTATATTTACATAAGTTGGATTCAATTATTAGCTTTTCATTTCGAATAAAGTCTCGATTTCAACCCTCACAAACAGCGTTGCCAACTCAAAAAAAAAAAATTCGTGCTTATCTGACTGCCAAAAAAACACTAAACTTTGAAATAAATAGTTAAAAAACGCCCCAAATGATCAAAACTCACCAAAAAGACGATAAAAATTGTGATAAACACGCGAACAATGTCCAGAATGTTTAATAACGCCCGCCCTAATTAGTCGCTTTTCGTACCACCAGAAAAAGAGGCGCGCTGAATTTAGCGCGAAAAGTGCATAATCAGCAACACTGTTTACAAACACAGCAAGGATTACTTCTACTACAACTACTAGTAATATTACATTAACTTTCCATGTTCACACCAGGTATCTGATGGTTGTTGTAAGTGATTGAGTGAAAGCAAGTCTCCTCAAAACTCCAGCACCTTACTCAGTATCATAACTAACCCTTACATGGCCATGGTCAGGACGGTCTCAACGCACATAGAAGTTTCTGGTATCTATGAATTGAGTTCGTATCCCAAACTGCATCAAAGGGTAAAGTAAGTCACTCAAAAGAAACCGTCTCCGACCAACGTCTTTTGGGCACCAAGCTGTGTTGGGGTGATCAATTGAAAAGAAGGGAAAAGTGGTAATCAATGAATAAGCCGCCTCTCTTGAATTTTGTTGCGCAGTGATCACTAAAAAAGTCTGCATTGAAGCGTGAATGCTATCGGGCACCAACTAAGGGATCAATTTAACATAAACATACATTGCAAATTAAACCAGCCACTGAAACCCTGATTATGGGGTGGGGATTAAAAAAAAAGATCCTCAACACAATGAGGAGTAAATGGTCACATGTTTAGCCTTCTAGCTCAGGTATGCATGATACATACATACACACAGCAGATATCCCATGATTGTTGCTAGTGATTGAGTGACAACGAGTCTGCGATACATTGCCAGCCAGTCAACCAGACCAATTTGAAAACTGCAGAAACCTTGACTGTCATTAGTTCTCGAATACAGGGATCAATTTTCAGAGACCTTAATTTCCCTTTGTATAACATTTTTTCCAAACATTTTGAGCTAAAACTTCCAGATGCGTATTATCCACGGAAATGTAACCGTTATACGTGTATGTATGTACCATTGTAGAGCCGAGGTAACGCATTTTTCTTTAGGAATTGAAGCACGATTAGGGCCTGCGGATTATCTACGGTAACGGGTTATACATAAGTCTTACGGTTTATTTACGCAGTTCGGACAGCAGATGCTCGCGCACGCGCTTTTAGCACTTTCCAATGACGCATTAACGAATTCAACTGAACGAAATCGTCATAGAAAAAGGGTCGGAGCGAAGGAAAGAGGGAAAGAAAAACTAGCTGATATCATCACAGGAACCCCCTAAGAGCTTCAAGTAGTAGTTCACTTACTAAATCTTCGCTATGTTGGAGAGGGGCCCCTTAATGAGCCAAGCCCCCCTCCCCCCTCTCAAGTTTTAGCTACGCCTCTGTGTTAGAAAGAATTCTTTTTTTTTTTCTTTTCCTGGCCAGTTCATATAGCCTTGTCAAACATGCCGTTACTCCGCGGTGTGAAGGTTTTCTTCTCATTCAAATTAAACTGCGTCTCAAAAAACAGAAAGAGGAATCGAACAAAGGAAGATGCCTCACGTGTTACTGTATGTATGTATGTGTGTGTGTGTGTGTGCGTGTGTATGTGTTTGTTTATTTGTGTGTGTATGTGTACGTACTCGTGTGTCTGTTTGTATGTATGGGTTCGTGTATGTATGTTTGTGTTTGTTTATGTGTATGTGTTTATATTTTGTACGTGTCAGTGTGTGTGTGTGTTTGTGTGTATGCGTGTACGCTTATGTGTGCTTGCGTTTGTGTTTGCATGTGCACGTGCGCGTGCGTGTATGAATTTGTGAGTACCTTTGGGGGTACTCGTGTCTATGTTTGCGTGTGTGGATTAGTGGGTATGTATGTGAGTGCTTGTGTTTGTCTTTGCGTGTATGTGTCCGTATGTTTGTATGTATGTATTCGTATGTATGTATTTGTGTTTTTTTTATGTATCTGTGTTGATTTTTGTACGTTTTAGCGTGTGTGTATTTGTGTGTACGTTTACGTGTGCTTGCGTTTGTCGTTGTGTGTATGTGTGTGCACGCATGTGTGTGCACGCATGTGTGTGTTTTAGTGAGTACGTTTGTGTGTGCTTGTCTTTATGTTTGCGTATGCGCGTGCGTGGGTGCGTGTGTGTGTGTATGTACTTGTAGAACTGAATTCAACATTCATGGGTCCCAGTCCATAACTTATCCCTTCTATTTTCGGCTATTATTCCCAAGCAAATCAAAACAAAAATGAAATATTCATAAAAATCATCATGTTTAATTCAACGCCATGTCTTTTATGGATCAATAATCTATCCCTATTTAACATAATGAATCCTCAATCAAGTTCAGTCGCCACACTTTACTATTTTACCTGCAAAAATGAAAAAAAAAATTTTTTTTCAAAATATCTATTTGAGGGTCCCTAAAATCCTGTGCACGCGCGAGTGAACGTGTGTGCATCCTTTGCTCACTGACGCGTATGTGAAGGAAGAGATTAGAAATCTATTAGGAAATGTCCGCGGGTCCCCAATGAAAGGGGGCAAAATCTTCATAAATAGTAGTTCACCGACTGAATTTCTACTGACATTATACAGTGATAAATGTTTGAGGGGGGAAGGGGCTCAGGGATACAAGCCCCCTAAATCTCTAGCTACGCCCCACATCCATTTGAACGAGATTGCTTCAATCACTAGCCTTTTTCATTTTGAAAGATGATCTGTTTTCAGTCCTTTCGAACACAACAGATTCTGCAACTAGTAGCACTACTTTTGTCTCATACATTCGTGTGTTCACTCGAGACAGGCTGGCCATATCAACATATATAAAAAGGAGGATATTCAGACCAGCGTTTCCCAACCTGGGGCCCACCACTCCGAGAGAGGTCTCCTAAAGCTACTCTAAGGAGAGTCCGTGAGCTACTTAAATTGTCAGACTTTTAAAAATCCCGGTGTCAGCGGGAAAATTCATAATAAAAGGGGCCATCCTCATCATTGAAAATATTGGGGACCACAGTTCCTGACTGACAAGGAGGACCTAAGCATACTGACCCTCCCGGGACATATTGAGAACGTTAGTGCCATGCAGTTCATCAAAAGTGTTGACAACGGTATCTACAAATGATGATTGAAAAAAAATTCGCAATTATTGTCAATAGTAGAACAACCATAGCGTCAAAGTTTGAGGTCTTGTTTAAAAATCCATCAAATTGTTGTTATGGTTAGGATAAATTCCATCTTTGACATAACTGGCCTTCTCTACTGGAGGACATCCAAACAGTTTGTTTTTTGTTTTGTTTTGAACATCTAGATTCTCCAGGATGAAGATAAATGTTTTTTTCAAGTTTCAAAATAAGCCCGTCAGAATGAGGCTCCCCAAAGGTCAAAAAGCAGTTTTCCAAAAATAAAAAACATTTTCAAAAAGGGGTCTAGTGAAATACAGATGCGAATTTTTCAAGTTAGTAGACAAAATGGTATGACCAGAATCGCTGGAACCTACAAACACTCGCACATGAAAAAAGAATAGAACCCTTCACCACCTTCGATAGCTACGGTTGTTCAATGAGTTTACGGTTGTTTTCAGTTGTCACAAGCCGAAAAAAAGTATATCTAACATAATACACACTCACTAACACATACACGCATATAGAAAAAGTTCTTTTATCTTGAAATATGTAAAAGCACAAGATTTGGACATTGTTGGTCCAAAATGACCATAAGGACCAAAAATGGCACATTTTTTGGAAAAACGAAGAAAACCTTTTTAGATGATGCCCAGTGGTGTACTCAAGGTTGTAGTCCCCAGGATCACCCGTACACACACACTCTCTCATACACTCAAAGACCAGACGAATATGTACCATACTTGGGAGGTTGGTTAGGTGGGACCTTTCTGGGGCTACGATGAATCCATATGACAGGAAACAAATGATATTTCATGCAGATTTCATAGAATAAATAAAAAAACTACTGAAAATCTTTATTTCAATCAGATAATTAGTTGATTTGGGGCGATTTTTAGATCCCCGTTGTTGGGTGAAGAATGGCTTTTTGAACAAATCGTCTTATGTTGAGGTCAAAAGTGCGCCCGCACACGAACGTAAAGATAGGATTTATAAAAAGAAATACTTTCATTGCAAACTAAATCATTTTTAATTTGCCTATTATTAGCGCAGACCCACGCGTTAATATTCGTTTTAGTCTATCATTATAATTATATAGGACCCATCACCACCACCATCACCAACGAAAACCTTAAAATCTAATTGCTCTAAAAACTGGCCATTCAGCAGAGGAAAAGATGATCTTATGGTTAGAAAACATTAAAAAAAAAATTTGCAAAATTTTTTTCTAATATTCGACTGAAACAAATTTGCGTGACGTTCTGCTCAGAGGTGTCAGCGGGCCTACCTGGGTTAACGAGACCCGTTATGAAAAAAGAAATACGCAAAAGTATTGAAATATCTTCCAATGTGCCGATGCTTATACTCTTTTAAATCATCTCCTGGCTCAGCAGTTCGTGTTGAGTAAGAAGAAATAGACCAAGAATATATACTTCACCGTGTGGTCAGATTTACCCCTCGACCCCACCCCGGGCAACGTCAGGAATCCCTTTAGTGTTTTAGTAAATTTTATTGGTATAATAAAAGAAAATCGATGCCTCAAAAAGTTAATGTTAAATCAAAAGTTATTTAATGAAAATGTTAAAAAATCTATTAAAATGTTACTGAGCACTACATATATTTACCTGTTAGAAGTCTTTCGGTAGACAAGTGTCCCCTGAAGATGACGACAAGAGACCTGTCTGGTCAATTGTACACAACCAAAGACCTTTGCTGTGGAAGGATACACACCTATGCCAAATTTTAGCTTTCAAGGTGCCAAGTTGAAATTTACAACAGCTTCGATTTTCTAGAAGTGACCATAAATTACTTTTGGTGACCTCTAATGACTTGTGAGGTCAACTTCATACAGCCTATGTCTACCGCTGTGAAAAGACCTTATGCCAAATTTCAATTACTAAATCAGATAGAAGTACAACTTACTTACAAACGGAAGTGACTTAGCTGGTATCAAATACTGTTGAAAATCGGAAACTAGGGCAAACGATATATATATATATATATATATATATATATATATATATATATATCGATGCTCTTACCATTTAGCTTAACAGCCGCTTGTGATACAAAGGCCAAATAACTGCTTTCAACCCAAATTCTCATTTCATTTATTCTCGGTCTTTTTCGTCTCTTTCAATGCGTCAGTTATGTAGTTGAGAAATGGGAATATTTGGTACTACAGAATGAATCATAAATTGCCTTATATTATATAGAAACTGTCACGTTGAAAGAGACAAGCTGATCGAGAATAAATGAGGTGAGAATTAGGGTTAAAAGCAGTTATTTGACCTTTACACACACACACACACACACACACACACACATATATATATATATATATATATATATATATATATATATTTATATATATTGGAAAATGATCATGTTTTTCTGGTTATTCCCAATGATAAAGCCTCGAGAAATGCAATCGAAAACTGCCTAAGATGGTGCATCAAACTGGCGAAGGAAAATATATAGTACATAAGATAAACATTGTTTTACAGTTAATAAGAAAAATAAAAAATTCAAATGAAATTTCAAATCAGAAGGGACTGATATAAAGGAAGTGACGAATCCCGGGGAAGGTCTATGTCCAACGACGGACGTTAAAAGACTGACGATGATGATGACATCGTCTATCACGAATTCGTTTCCTCCTAGCTCTGATGCTCTTGGAAAAGACATGAATTCATCTCTTCTCCAGGTAGCTTTGGGTAAAATCACAAAAACTAGGGTAAGTCTAACCTTTCAGCGCCATGAGTGACTGGAAACAGACAGAGTAAGTGACGTGTCCCCGAAAGGTACGGATAACGTGGCCCTGTTGAAGGTTCGACGGGCCTGGTGAGTGGATTATGATAAATAAATAAATAAAATAATCCACACCTATTTTCAGAGAGAAAACAAGTATTGGCAACAGGTCTGGTTAGTCATTCAATAGAAACCGTCACAGGAATAGCGTCATCTGGTAGCAAGCTATGTTGGGGTCATCAATTAAAGAATATGAAAAGGGCGTGATCGATGATTACGTTAAGATAATTGAAATCTGCCGAAATCATAACAGTGATTCATAGCGGAGCACCCTAACATGCAGAGAACAGATGCTTTGCACAAAATCTTCAAACGTAGAGGCTTCATGATTGTTTGGAAGCTGGGAAAACAACTGCACATTATTCGCAGATTCGACGTTACATATGTAAGGGAGACGTTGATGACCCTGTGAAAATGCGTGTTTTATCTGACAGCAGTCAGTTATTACGAACGGTAATTTACTAATGTCATTTAATCCCATACTGTGAAGTATGTTTTGTTGTTTTTTGTTTTGTTTTGTTTTGTTTTTTCAATTGATAAAACAAGTTGTGATAATTTAGTGTTTAACTTGATCTTATTTTAAGAATGAAAATATTCAAGAGCGGGAACTCAAGTCCCTAGAATACGTCCCATTTAAAAGTGCACTCGACTTACGATTTCTCGACTGACGATCCCGTTTACGTTCTCTAAACCTATTGTATGTCAGGGATTATCTGTATTTGGAAGATAAGTCTCGGCAGGAATAAGACGATAGATTCTATTGCATAATGATATGTCATCCAGACACACTTTACAATACACTAGCCACTCACACACACACAAACACACACAAACACACACAGACGTTCACCATGCTTGAAAAACGGACCGGTAAAAACAGCGTCACATTGCTCGAGTAAAAATAGTTGAAGATCAAGAAGTGACACGATCGGTTGTCACTCACCAGATAGCTACGTAATCTGATGACATGAATTTAGGTCCAACAGATCTAGCAAGATTTCATTGTTGACGAAAAAAAAAAAACATGTCATGGCTTGGTTGAACTTTGCTGAGGTACATTCCATTGAAGAAGCTCAATGTCTAGCGATATACTTTGGTCAATAAAAGAAAAGTCAGGTTATTAAGTCTCAATTCCATCCGTAATGTTCCATCGTCATCACCAACATCATTAGCCTTTTAGTGTCTGTCGTTGGACATGGATCTTCTTCAAGATTTGCCTGACCTCGCTATCATGGGCATCGTAGAGCCAATACTTTCTGAATTTGTCTAGCTCGTCACGCCATCTAATCTTTTGCTGGCCACATTTTCGCATATGCGAATCTACGTCGTGAGTCGTGTTGTCCAACGATTGTCTGACATTGGTGCAACACGGCCAGCCCATTGCTATTTAAGTTTTCTAATGGATTCTATATCTTGGACTCCTGTTTTTCTCTTATGTACTACACTGTCTTGTGATCTCTCCATGTGATACAGAGCGAGATTCTTAGCTCTACACAATGAATGGTTCTCAGTTCGAGAGTCAATCGTTTGTTTCGGTTCCATAAGTGATTATCAAGTGTAAGCATTGGTTGTATACCCTTCTTTCTATGAATAGTGAGTTTTTTTTTGTATTGGTCGAAGAGGAGCCATATTCATATTCTTAAGTGACCCAGTTAATCTCCGGATCGAAATCCCACTCGAAATGTGAGGCAGAAATTGAAGGCTCGGTTTTTAAAGCATTAACTTCAATCTGAAAAATATAAAGAGAATATGTAAAATAAGCTCCCGAGTGAAAATGGTTCCTGCAACTTTTGTACCGTATATATATTTTCGTTGATTCTTTTAAGTTTGACCGGTCGGTAAGACAGACACCCACTGATCAATTGGTCGTGATTTCAAAGCATAATAGGGAAATGTCAAATATATATATATATATATATATATATATATATATATATATATATGTGTGTGTATATATATATATATATATATAATAGAAAGCTGTAAAGCTTTGAATACTAAACATTAAAAGCTTTTCAATCTTTTTTTGTGTCACTTCAATCACTTATTTTCTAATATCTGTCGATGCAATTTATGTAATTTTCATTAGTGTTTCTTTCCCCGTTCCACTTAATGATTGAAACGAAACAAAACCATTTTCTAGAGGTAAGTAACATCTCAATTGGTGATTCCATTAATATACCTTAGTATATACTCTTGATTGCATGGCAATCTATGTTCGATCTCTCAACACATCCAACTCCCTATCCGTCGGAAAGATGGGCCGGAGTCAAATGTTTTCCCCATTCCCTGGATCCAGTCAATACAATAATCTTTCACTCTGACAAAGACTGGATCCATCTCTTTTGGTTACTTAAATCCTATAACATTAATACCAATTGATTTATCTTAATATACACCATTTATTCATCCTATTTTTATGCTCTGGCTAATATGTTCTTTAATTTTTGTTATTATTACATTATGGTCGAGCTGATAAGTTTTAAAGGGATCAGGGGGATGTCTAATCATGGCTTTATCAAATTGTCTAAAAATCTCATTTATTTCACCGCCTTTATTGACCATTCTTGCAACTAAAGAAACAATTTTCGGTATAAAGTCAATAAATCTAGGACTAGTTCTGATAATATTGTTTTGTGAAATATATAACATGGAATACTACTTTTTCTAAAAAGCATTCTCACTTTATGGAACAGGAAGCTATCTTGTTTATCAAACAACTTGTAGATAAACATTCCATCATCGATTTTGATGTCCAAACCTAGGAACGTTGCTTGCAATCCTTTGAGTTCACAATTTAATTCGGGATCCTTAGGGTATAGACTACTGCACGATTTTCAGAATTCTCCTCCATTATTAAGAGAACATAAGTCAACAATAAAACGGGTACAACTTGAAAATGAACGAGCTCGTTTTATATTAGTTCTAATTAGAGATGACACGAATATATATTTGTGTCTATGCAAATAAGAATATGTTCAGTAGAGAGAAGAATCGACTCCCATAGGGACACGTAGGATCTGGTGAATTATTTTATTTCCTTTTTCAAAGTAACCTTCCACAATAAGATGACTTATAATCGTTTTAAAGGTAAAGCAAGTAAAGTAAGTCTAGCTTTTTTTGTTTTACACCAGAAAGATTTATATTTTATGAACCCAATATATGTACATTTTCCTCCGGCAAATGTCAAGTCTATTATCTTATTTAATTCTTTAATAAGACATTCAGGAGAATTTTTTGTGTAAACAGCACTAAAATCGTAGGTTGAGATAGACTTAACCCTCTACTGATACTCATAGTATCCAATTTTCTTTAATGGGCATAGAATTATTTACTAACCAAAAGAGATTTAAACTATTATAGAATTTACTTTTATAATGAAAGTTCTGTATTTGATAGTATATTGAATTAGAAAACTTACAAACAGCTTTGCTAGGAGGTTTAGTACTACAAACTGTAGAGGCTATAATAAAACGAGTACCTATTGGACTCTAATGGATTTTAGGTATCCAATACATAATTGGTAACTTCTGTATTTTTTTCACCTTTTTAATACCTTTTCACATACTATGTTATTAAATATATTATTGTCTGGTTCCCAAGTAGATACTTTATACGTGGAATATGGCGTTCCAATTGAACCTACGCCAGACAATATCCGTTAAATATAATATTTTTTACATAGAAATGCTATATCATTGGTCCCTTTATCAATCGGGACTATAACAAATTTATTTTAAAGTCCCAAGAGATCTACTAATATTTAAGAATTATCTACTTCCGGACTCGTTTGCTGGGGGTGTTTGAATAATTTCATCCGTTGGATTTTTTCATTTACAAATCCAAGTACTTTTTCTTTCTGTCTGTCGAACGCCGATTCTTTTATTGGATAGTCATTTGACACGGATGAAATAAAAATATCTGATGCTTTTTTTTATCTCTTCTAAACATTTACCATGATTCAAACACTTTGGTTTTCTACTATTTGGACCTTTCGTAAGGAGTTTTTTTCACAATCTCTACTTTGCCTGTTAATATGTGGCCAAGATTCTTATCACATAATTGCAAGGCCTGGTAATCACATTTTGGAATTTCAATTTTGACATCTTTATTTATTGTAAGAGTCTCCACTGTCTTTGATGGCCCTAATCTATACGCCATTAATGGTCTTCTATCTTCTTTTCTTAATTCATTCGGTAGATTTCGTGAGATGTCCTTCTGATTAGGGATTTTAGGTTAATCTATATCATCAAGTCCTTTATATTCATTAAAAAGAAAACAGCACAAATATTACAAGGTATAATGTTCTCGTTCTCTATTGGTGGTTTATATAGTTTTATGTCAATCATATCTAATATATATTCATACCATTGATCTGATATTGTCTTCTTATGTATCAATTCGTTTTGTAACAATATTTTGGAGGCTATATCTTCCAGTACCTTCTTTTTTGCTTGATTTATTCAAGATTCCTGATTTAATTGAAACATCCAGGAAGAAGATACACATCGCACAGATCAGGTTAGCAATATAGCTGAAAATAAACCAGCATTTGATATGTGATGGATTTATTTCATAGAGTGCTCGAAACATTCAACTTTACACTTCAAAAGTCAAGTTATTTTAAAGTAGAGCTGGAAATAAATTATTAACTATTTAACACAAACAAGTTTATGTTTCTGCCCTCTCTGGGCCTCACCAGGCAAATGATTGTCTGTGTTTTTAGATTCTTGCTTGGGGAATTTGGTGAGAATCTTATGGGTGTTGCTGTGAGTGGGAGGAGTTCTTTATTTTGTATTATTGTTTTTAGTAGTGTGAATATTTTGTTGGTTGTAGTGAGTTACGTGTCAAAGGGTGTATATTTATTCAAATATATATATATATATATATATATATATATATATATATATATATATATATATATATATATATATATAGTTTCTTTTTGCATACATATACTGGAAATACATACTGCGTAATATTTTCAAAAAAGATAATAATAATAATTCAATAAAGGAAAACTTGTAATAATTAATGATTTTATTATATGGGTATTACACTGGAACTGGCCAAATCCCAAACCATTTGTGCTTTGAGAAACAACCAAATTCCACACCCTCAAAAACACACTATTGGCATTGAAACAAGAGGTTCGTTGTACTGTGATTACCATATGATAGAATTATTAATCATGTATATAGTCAACAAAGCTTTACAGCTTTAAACACTAAACAGACCAGAAACCTTTTCTCTTTTTTGTCACTTCAGTGACTTATTCCATATATATATATATATATATATATATATATATATATATATATATACATATATATATATATATATATATATATATATATATATATATATATATATATATATATATATATATATATATATATATATATATATATATATATATGGAATTGTGCCTAAGTGAATATATTGCATGAATTCAACCTTACTGAGCGTCCAGTTCTGTGTAGGGCAGTTCTGTGCAATACCAGCCTCTGAGTTTAATGTGTAAGTTTCGATCCTACCTTGTGGTACTGGATGGATAATGGATAGTCTGTAGCCACACTGATGAGGTGTAATACAACGAAACAGCTGTCTGTTGACGACGCAATCATTATTATTATTATCATCATTATTATTACATACGCACATGTATACATATATATATATATATATATATATATATATATATATATATATATATATATATATATATATATATATACAAAACTTTAAAGCTTTAAACGCTCATTATGTAAAAAAATAATTGCCTCTTATTGGGATCATCAGTTCCTTACCATGTTTCGGGGATATGCACTTACACATGCACACGCACAGTCTGTGGTTATATATATATATATATATATATATATATACATATATATATATATATAGATAGATAGATAGATAGATAGATAGATAGATAGATGTATATATATTCTAGAAACCTTTACAGCTTTTAACACTAAACATTAGAAAACTTTTTCAGATTTTTATTTTGTATCACTTCAGTCACCCATTTCCCAATATCTACCAATGTAATTTATGCAATCTTCTGAAGTGTTTTTTCCCCTTTACTTTGTAATCATTTTACAATGTATAAATTGTGTCTTGTTAAGATCATCAGATGTTTACCATGTAACCGTTTCGGTAATTTAAAAAATAAAACAGTTAAATTAACATGGCACTCCGGCAGTGTTGATCAAACACCCAATATATATATATATATATACATATATATATATATATATGTGTGTGTGTGTGTGTGTATGTGTGTGTGTGTGTGTGTGCATGTATGTGTGTGCACATGCATGCGTGTGTGATTATATAAATTCAAAAAGAGACAAAAAAAGTGGGTGGGTCTTTTAACTAGATAAATATTGAACTTGGCGCCAGTCTGTTCAATTCATGTCAATTCGTGATTTATAAAACTAGAATTGAAAGACTTGCCCAAGTTTCAAAGATGAAAGAATCATTCAAAAATTGAACTCTCTCACATACAAGCCAACGCCCCTCCCTCCCACTCTCCCTCATCCCAGCAAGCGTTCATTTGAGAGACTAGGGCAATGCCCGTTTCAAAGGTGCTTTTTTTTGGAAGAGGCCGGGTTTTATGGGTGTGGAGCAGCCTGCCATAAGATAATTTTTAGTTTGTCGCACGCAATTACGGCATCGAATTATTTGGGTTATCTCTTTTAGAGTTGCCAATTGCGTTATTTCATATCTTGATTCAGATCTATTGCCAATTAGATATTTTATATCTAAATTTAGATCTAAGGCTTATTTAGATATTTCATCTTAATTCAGATCTATAATTTTAGATAAAGGTATATAATTTGTAAGTTTTTTTTTCCAGTTAGATTTATCTGGCGAATATTAACGTTATACAATGGCCAATTGCCGAATTATCTCGGTTCATACACAAATGCATACCTAGAGAGATGTCTCGAATTATCTAGTCTCGTCAGAAATAAGATAATAAAGTCTGTTACAAAAAGTACAGATAGTTCCGTTCTTACGGTTACTCGACCTACGTTATTTTGCTTGCGATTGTTTTTAGTTTTTTTTTTCCATTAGAATTGCGAATAAAAGTAGAAAGCACTCAGGGATCGCACGCCTCTGCCAATAGTGCACTCTAACACGATCAAAGAGAAATTCCTGGATCCGTCATAAAAATGTAATTACAACTTCTTTAATCTACGCTTCAAAATTATTGGAGATACTGCGTGGTCAAATATGAGAAAATACATAATGTATGGGGAAAAAATGGAAAATATCTCTCGATCAAAGTAGTCCCTGTATCCGCCCTAAAATTCAATCATTTCTTTCTCACCCCATGACCGACCCTTGTTCGAAAATTTCGTTGAAATTCATCGAGAACTTTTGGAGATACCGTGTGGACAGTCATGAGCTTTTGGCGATATTATGTTGCGTGGATATATAACGACGATGTAGGAATGTAATTGTGCATGGATCCGCCTCAAAGTTTAATCACCTCTTCCTTCCCCTCCCCTTTCCATGAAGTCTGAAAAAACAAACATGAATGCTGCTGGGCGTAAAGTAAAGGATTTACTAGTATGAAGACACATTGCAAACTGAACCCGACATACACTAAAAAAAACTATTTAGCAGGTGGATTTTTTGGGGAAAATGAAGGTTTTTGTAGACATAAGAGAAAGTAATGGTTGAGAATTTCAGCCCTCTTGCCCTATTGGTGCAGCCAGTATGCGTGAGCCAGCCAGCCAGCCTGCCTTGAAAACTGAAGAAACTTACTTTGATAATTTTGGTGACAGATTTGGACGACGTTTTCTAATGATATTCCATTTCATTCTACAAGAAAAACTACAACAAAAAAAATCCAGACAACATTGGATATTTTTTTTTCTCAAAGAAGACACTCTTTCTGTTTCATCAACATACCTCTTTTTATCTTATCACCCACACACACACACACACACACACACATATATATATATATATATATATATATATATATATATATATATATATATATATATATTACGCCGAATCGGAGAAATTATCTAATTGATGAAATCTGTTTATTTTTGTTAAAAAGAAAAGATTGATTTCAGTTTGATTACATTGAGTTTTGTCTGTAGAAAATAGTTTTATACCTTTGATTTGATTAAATAATCTTTTGATCAAATTAAAACAACGATCTTTTTTTATTTTTTACAAAAAAACATTTGATTTCACTTTGAATATGTAAACTTCTGATCGTAAAATAGTTGCTTTCAAATCATTGTTTTGGTCAAATGAATTTCTGATCAAATTGAAACTACGTTTGAATTTATTTTTTTTTTGAAAAATGTCAAGACCTTTCCAAACAGGCAATTTCACGCATTCGGTGAAACAAATATGGGAGATGTTGATGACCTTCGGGAAATGTGCTTCATCTGACTTCAATTATGAATTGGATTATGAACAGTAATTGACTGATTTCACTTAATTACATACTGTGGACCATTTTTTTTTTTCATTTATTGAAATGATTCTGGTAATTTACTTTTTATTCTAATCTTATCTTAAGAATGGAATATATTCAAGAACGGAAACGCAAGTCTCCAGAATACATTCCAATGAGTACACAGCTTACGATCTCATTTTCTGTCCCTAAACCTAAGGTTACTATCTGTATTTGGAATATAACCCTCGTCAGAAATCAGGGATTCGATTCTGTTACTAATAATAGAGGTTTGGTAGGTCATTCTCTAGAAACTGTCTCGTGATCATTATCTTATTGGCAGCAGACTGTCTTTGGGGTGATCAATTGAAAAAATTGGAAAACAGATGATCAATGAATAAGTTGATCAAGTTATCTTTTCTGCATTCGGTTGGACAGGGATCACAAAATAAAGCCCGGATTTTTTTTTTAAAGAGAGAGTGTGATTGCTACTGGACACAAGATAAGGGATCATTTTACCATAAACTTGTATTGCAAAACCCTCAATTGGAAAAAAACAACTTTTTGGCAGATGGGTGGGACCAAAAAGCTTTTTTTTCTAAACATAATAAGCAGTAAATGTTTAAATTTTCAGCCCTCTAGACCCACTGGTGGGGCTTGTACGCCTGGTACATAGCCAGCCAGCCAGCCACACCTTATTATTAATGTTGACAATTTTGGTGACAGTTCTTGTCGACAGTTTCTAATATAATTCAGGGGAACACACACACACGTACACACGCACAAATGCTCTTGTACACATGACGCACACACAGACACACAGAGAAAGACACGCCACGTTTAGAAAACGGACTTGAGAACAAGCGACCATGAAAAGGTTGACATCTACTGACAGTGAGTTCGATCCTCACTAACGGCTTCAAAAACTTGATGTCATGTCAAAATTAAGTACATCTTACTTATATCTGAAGGTCGATCTTTGTAAGGAAACTTGGAAGTAGAGCCGAGCTTCCCAAACTGTGTGTCGCTACACTTTAGTGTGTCTCAGTTGATCCCCTTACGAGTCGCAAAATCTCTAAAATTAATCCCCAGGTACCCTCAGCAGACCGGTTAAATCACTGTTACTTGTTGTAAATCATTCATGTGTTCTGACGTGTATATGCCTCTTTGTATGTGGACTTCGCCCAGCCCTAATTATTCATTGTAGGTATTTGATCTTTCGAAGTTGAGAAATGTTATATGCTTTTTGAAAATTGGGTTTTATTTCGGGTTGGGTGGCAATTTGAAAAGTGCGTCGTCAATGCAAAATGTTTGGAAAGCTCTGATCAAAAGTGACCTAATCACGATTTGGTTTTTACACAATCGGTCTAATGGGTAGTCTTATAAATTGCTAAATTACTATTCAACTGCATTTTGAAACCCACTAGAAAACCCCTCGGGGCAGATTCACAAACTAACGGAAGTAAATCCAAAACGTCTTGGACTATAGAGGTCCACCGGGGCTCGGTAGACAAAAAGGGCATTCACCCCTACCCTGGACCAGGCTTTCTCACTTACGGTGAAGGAGTTGGAAGGTTTGAACCTTATACTGAATAAAGGATATTGGAACTCTTAAATAGTTTTATGTAATCCCAATCTGATACACCGTTATAAAAAGATGCTATTATTCATCGCTGGTAACAGGGTTGGAGATATAATCTGAATACATATATTGCACACGCTCCGTCCGGAAATACATTTTGTGAAATTTTTTCGGACCATTTTTTGCCAACTGATATGATGTCAGAATACAATGCCTGTAGTCCCTATTTTTTTTGCTTTTTAAACCAAAAATGACCCCCAAACGTCCAGAATGGTCATTTACGATTTCTATCTAAAATAACCTTTGCAGAATATTCCCATTTAGCAATTGCGTGTAAATTAGAACACAAAACATCGAAAGGTTGTGTTCTATCACGTGTATTAATGTTATAGGTCCCATATTTCACAAGTATGAGAATCAATTGACTCAGAGAAAGACAACTTGCTCTTCTCACTCCACCCACTTCTGCAATTACTTCCACGGATAGCGGACACCACGTTGAAAGTATGGCTCTAATTGTTTAATGATCAAGTCCTTTGAAATTTTGGATAGCAACATCTATATATAAATGCACGTTTATCTGGATATAGGTGGGATAAAATATATGCTTGTGTCAGGACTAAGGTCACTATCAAATTAGAGCACTCTATCTTGATAGATGACACCTTTTTCGAGATGGAAAGCTCGTATACCAGAACTATAAAAGTAACACAAAATATAACTGGCAAAGTATGCTATGTTTGTGACTGGGATAATGTCAACTGATTAACAAAGCTGGGATTCTGAATGCTGATTTTAAAGGTTGGCAAGTTCTTCACACTTGAAAGATTGGTGCAACGAATTCTTCTAGCCGCCCTTCTCACGCACCCTAGCCTTGTGCTGAATTAGGTAAGCTTGTTAAAAATCGAGACAGGTATTTCACGCACTAAAAGATTACTGGCGTAGCTTCTTCAACCAGCGTGAAAAAACAGGTCTGGTTAGTCACTGAATAGAAACTGTCACGTGACCAACAGCACGTAGTATTGGGGTGAAGAATCAAGAAGGGGGAGTTCAATAAATGTATTACTTCTCCTCCAACGTTTGTTGGATCACCAAAAAGTCAAAAATTTCAAAAGAAAAAAAAAGCTGATACAATCTTCATGATAATTTAGTATAAACTTGGATTGCAAATTAAACCAAATTGTATTTCAAAAGATAAAAAAAGTTTCTATTAGACATAAGAAGTATCTTTTTTTCTAATTTTTTGCTCTCTTTCTCCGGGTGCGCGGCCTGTATGCGTATTACATATATTACATAGCCATCCAGATCAACTTGAAAACTGAAGAAACCAATGTTGACAGTTTTGGTTGAAAAGTTTCTAAAACAGATTTTCCGATGCTGATTTCCCAGGCAAGTAGGTCCTCCCGACTTGGGAGATTGGTGCAACACAATATTCTATCCTCGCACTCACGACGCATTGCCTCGTACCAAATAAGGTAATTTCAATAAGTAAAGAATTAATTACGTATTCCCACTGGAACCCTAAATAAGTAGCCAGGATATAAAATGCTGATTTCCAAGATTGGTAGGTTTTCCCCACTTGAAAGACTGGTGCCCCCAAACCCCCTCCCCGTATTTAGCCTTGTGCCAAGTTCTTAAACTTAGTAGATATTTCCAACTGTCAGGATTTTTATTTTTAAATGTATGAATGCATAAAACTTGGAAATTATTTTTTTAAACTTTTAAAAGGTAGGAAGTTTTCGCAAATAAAAAAAATTTCTCTGTTACTATTTATTTGCGTTGGACCTGAAAGAACACGTAACATTAATTAATTATGTAAAAATCTATAGGATCTTTAAAGACAATTTCAAAATAAGCATTCTCTGATATTTTGTTCAACTAAATGTAGTCAGAATAAAAATGATTTGGTATCATAAGTTGTATCGCAATCAGGACAATATCAGTTTAGGGAAACAAAACTATGGAGTCCTCTAGAGGTATGTCATTTAGTTAAAAAATTCATTCTTGAATATTTGATGTCCGAAATCTTTTCTGAGATCTTATCCGAATATGTTCATGTTTGGTGGAAGAGACTGTGACTTTTGATAGCTTGTTCCAGGTAGAGCGGATCTGCCTGAAAAAAAGCTTTCTCAACCCAGTGGCTGTTGGGTTCCACTGGTTGCAGATCACTGTGGAATGATTTTATCTGGACGGATGCTTCACTTACAGTCTTGGTCGAAGGCGTGTAGACCTGAGGTTTTTCTGTATATTTCCAGTGGATCAGATCTGGCTTTTCCCATAGGAAAGTGGCTCCAGACCAAGCTCTTTCAGCCTTTCCAAATATGGCAGGTTTTTGATGTTAGAGATTCATGGCTCTTCTTTGTACTCTTTGTATAGAGTCTTTGTTAAATTTGTGTTGGGGGTGACGAAATGCAAGAATTGAATCTGTAGCCAGACGTGGGATCCATACAGCATTTTGGATATTTCTGCATCCATGTATAAATAAAAGTTTTACTGATAGATCTGTTCATCTGCTTCGACAGATCAAAATATGATGGGATGCAAATATGATAATAATACCATTTTCCTTATTTGATGTAGTGCTGTTTTGAATAACAAAACAAAGGTGTACCTGCTGGGAAATCAATTGATTCCATATAATTCAAGCGGATACTTGATAAAATGATTAACGTATCAGACTATCTCTGAGTCAATTGATACTCATACTTGTATTTATGACCCATGAAGTTGATACACAAGAAGAGATTCAATCTTTTAAAGTCTTGTAAATCAATTTTCACGAAATTGCGATATCGAAATAATCTGCGACGTTTATCTTCGATAGAAAACGTAAATGGCCATTTTTGACGTGTTGGGCCATTTTTGGAGGATGTTTTGGCCATTTTTCTCGTCATATTGAGTAGATTGAGAATCCACGTTCAAAGTTATCATCATCCTTGCCACCATTATAACCAGCAGCAGCAGCCTTTTAGCGTCAGTTGTTGGACATAGACCTTCCCAAATATTCGCCAGACCTCTCTATCGTTGGCGTCACGGAGCCAGTACTTTCTAGCTCGTCATGCCATCTTATATTTTGTCGGTCCTGGTTTCGCATATGATCTCTAAAGATCCACGTTGTGAGTCTTGACGTCCATTGGTTGTCTGCTAATCTCCAAAGCTGGTCAGCTCATTGCCATTTTAGTTTTCTTATTGATTCTACGATATATATATATATATATATATATATATATATATATATATATATATATATATACACACACACACATATATATATATATATATATATATATATATATATATATATATATATATATATATATATATATTCATTCAAATGCTCATTAAACGTATAATACAAAGTGTTAGCCAGTGATGTAGTGATGTGTGAATTCATGGTAATGCCATTTCTAACTTTTTGTCGAGTGGAAACGGTAATCTCTAACAGTCTATATTTTTTTCCTATTTTTTCAACTTTCCACTTATTGAAGTGAAAAAATATTACCCTCGGAATGATATTGAAAAGATAAAAAGAAACAATGCATTTTCATCTCTTAATCAAAATCTCAATAGATCATCGCTAAATCCAGTTTTTTCAGAATTTTGAAGTGAAAAAACAAAGCGTGATTCATGTTACTCTACTCACAATATGTTCAGTACAATATTATAGGTACAATTTTGCTGTTTGTTTTTTGCTTGTTTCTAACCTTTAGTATATGTAATTACTAGAGCGAAGAGGTGATCTGCTTACGGAACCCGTTTGGGCAAGGAGATCAACTGCTCCATTCTCAGTTTCTTCCTAAGAAGTTGCCTTACAGATTGTTGGATTGAGCTGAAATTTGGTCCTGGAGCAAGACGTAACCTTTATACACATCAAATTATTAACTGCATCCATACGCTGGCTACAGTCTCAGCCGTTTTTTTGCTTTTAAAACCGATCCTCTAGCATTCCAGATGCTGAGACTCTAAAATAGTCAAAATCGGTTATAAGTACGATAAGATATTTGAATCTATAAGGATAATTTAAAAATATTCCCTTCAAAATTTATTATAGGAGCTAGAAATTAAATTTATTCAAATTAGTTGATTCTGCATCCTTGATATAAATACAACTGTTACAATGTAATGAAATAGTTTGTTAATTTAAGCAATTGTGTTGCAAATAAAACCCGATTTTAAAACTAAACAAATGTAGACATGAAGTCATAGCCAATGGGAGTTTATCCTATGCACGTGGTGCTGCTGTGTCGTCCAATTCAAAGATCTCGAGATCCGTCCTCAGACCAACCTTTTTCTGGCTTTTTTTCCCGACGACAGTGGCCAGGTCAGAGATGATTTGTGATGTTTTCTTACCCACACGTTTAACCGACTTTGAATTACATTCTGTTCTCGTGGGGGGTCGGACAAATTGGAAAACCTGATTTTTAATGAAGGTTATGGCTTGCTTACCGATTTGGCGGGCTGCGATGCATCCAAAAGAAATAAATAGGGGCCAAAGACGTGCATGCCTGTTATAGATGTTTCTTTAGCACGTTACTGGATTACAAACTTCACATGTTAATCTAGAGATGCTGTAAGGGAAACGGTGTGTTGCATACGATGGGGAGTTGCGTAATCATCCACGAAGATCAAGTTTGGACCATGGTTACACCATTGAGGTATAATGAAGGGGTCAATAATATCCCGAAGGTTAGACTGGCCAGTGATGGTCCCATGTTCGTTTCCCTGTTGCTCGTTGCTCCCCTCCGAAATATTACAGTGCCTCCCTGATACTTTGGAATCATAACACTCCCCTCTTCGTCTCCATTCCCGTTAATAACCACAGTTTTGATTCAAGGAGATTCTGTACTCATCAGTAAACAGGACTGTCTAACTCACATGAGCTGGCGGCGATTAAAGACGTGCTGGGCGATGTTTGTCCGTTAAGAGCGTCACACACAACGGCCGCGTACCATGAGGTGGCGGAATACTCTTGTCCCCCTGACATCTTTCAGATATGTTTGGGGCTTGGCTACTGTTGCCTGGCGATGGCCCAGGGCATAGATCCTGATCTTCTGATCGTTATCACGGTCAGTGACACCTGGAGCGCCGAAACGTGTCCACTCGTTCCCATTGCCTGGTCACTTTATGATACACGTGGTTCCTCGGTGTTCGGTGAGTTTACGACAGTATATTCTGAAAACTCAATTTAAGACTAACAGCTTTCTAAAGCACCCTGTCGTTTTTATAGCCCTAAAAACACTGTACCCAAGAGTCACTGCCACTAAGTGTTGGTGATTTTGAAGTCGTGATCCTTTTAAGGTAATTTCCCTCCTATTGCACAGAACGTGAGCAAATGAAACGTACATTTTCCTCATGTACAGACCTGTTTGACTACACAAAAATCAAACCATCCATGGCAAAGCCTTTAAGAAAAAACCCATTGAGTTAGAGAGAAGATTATACAAACCATGCTTCCTCCAAATAGTCACTCACGGAGCTGAAACATTGAACCTAACCAAGAAACTGAGAACCATGCAACGTGCACAGGTGAGAATCATACTCAACGTCATATTGAGAGATCCCAATTCAGCACAATATATCAAAGTAAAACAGGAGATATAGTGGCAACCATTTGAAAGCCCAAATGACAATTGGCTGATCAGGTTGCAAAAATGTCAGACAACAGCTGAACATCACGACTCATGGATACCAAGAAATCATCTGCAAAACTGTGGCAGGCAAAATATAAAAATTTAACGACGATATGAGGTCTGACAAATCCTGGGGAAGGTCTATGTCCATCGATGGACGCTAACAGGATGATGATGATGATCAGAAAGGAACTATGTGAAAAAAAAAAACGATCGCACTAATGCAATGGTTTCGAAACTTTTAAAAATCAGTAGCCCTCCTGAAAGGGGAATATTCTGACGGACCCCTAATTTTAGCATTTACTTTATCGACAATCCTTAATAAGCTACAATAACAAGCAGCTTTTGACCTATAAAAATAAGATGAATTCCAAGCATTTGTTTGAATTCTAATTTATGGTACAGGTATGTGTACAATGATTATTTTCCGATAGCTGTTCGATGGATCATGAGGTTTCTCTGTCACAAGATTTGCAATGTCAAGTTTAGAAGGAACACTTCTTCTGACCCCAGGGATTATTTGTTGGACCCTAGATTCGAAACCACTGCATTAATGCTATGCAAAAAAAAAGACCATATATTTTGTTCCAACCTAATATATAGTGTTTACTGCTGGTGCCGTGAATTGGTTTGTTTATGTTGAATTATTTCATCGGCCGCAAAGTAAACAACTTGCACCGTTGTTTGCCACGTCCTTGTTTATCTCCTTCAAGCGCTCTGGCACACCGAAGTATGTATTTATATACGACTGCTTTAAACACACACACACACACTCACATATATATGCTTATATGTATATATATATATATATATATATATATATATATATATATATATATATATGCTTGTGTGTGTATGTGTGTGTGTCTTCCCTGCACTTGATTTATAAACAACTCCACCCACGCTATTTTTCCCCTCACGGCCTCAGTTGTTTTCCTGTTTCCGCAGTATTAACCGATTTCTTCTTCTTCTTCTTCTTCTTCTTCTCCTTCTTCTTCTTCTTCTTCTTCTTTATCTCACTCCCCCTCTCTCCTTGCCATTGCTCGTATTCTCCCGTACTGCTTCACCCTCTCTGTAATATACGTTGTTATTATCGCTGCTCTCTTTCTTTTCTTCTTCTCGTTTTTATTCCTTCTTGTTCTTCCCATTCAAATTATTTCCTCCAGTTCTTTCCCATCACCCCTTTCTCATTGTACTTCAACCTTTTTACTCACTCGGATGATGGGCGCAACACAATCTTCATATATCTTTTTTCTTTTCCGTCAAGGTCATTCCTCAGCAGATAAGTTTTTTCGGAGTTTTTCCGTCCGCATTTTTCTTCTTTTTTTTTCTCCCCACCCCTCTTCTTTCACTCGTTTTTTCCTTATTCTTCCTCTGTGTATGTGTGTGTGTGTGTGTGTGCATGCATGCACGTGTGTGTGTGTGTGTGTGTGTGTGTGTGTGTACGCGCGTGTGTTAGTGTTTATGTGCACGTGCGCTTAAAAAACACTTACTCAAAACCTTCTGCTCTCATCATTAACTCTGTACATCTGCTATCGTTAAATCATTCGGGTATAAACGAGGTTTTTATTACGAATTAATGCCGAGCTGAAGAAAGTAGACCATTGCTTCTACGCAGGACAGCGAATCTCCATGAAATCCTTAACAGAAGAAGAAATCAAGCGAAGAATCACTCTAGGATAGCAAGCTTTCGGTAGAGTAAGCCCCCGCCTTCAACAATAAGGAAATCCCATGTTCTAAAAAGGAAGGTATGCGTCCTTCCTAATAGTCACCTATGGAGTTGAAACATGGACCACCATCCACCAAGATTCGCCAGACCTCTCTATCCCGAGCTGAAACAAGGAATCTAACCCCCCAAATGATCCTCAAACTGTGAACTATTCAACATGCATAAGAAAGATTCATAGTCCACAAGGAGTCAACCTAGTATATTGGAGAAAAAATCAGAGATATAGAATCCGTTAGTAAACACAAATGGCAATGGGCTGGTAAAGGCGTAGGAATGACAGACAGCCGCTTGAAATCACGACCTACAACTTGAATCCCCCGGAGTTCATCGGTGACGTGAGATGGCGTGACAAATTAGCATTGGCTCTACAACGCTCAATATGACCACGGAAGGGACTTGATGAAATAGAATTTAGATATTTTTCTAGATAAATAGCATGAAAATCTTGATAATTCCAGATATAATTTCAAGCAATACAGATATTAATTGAAAACTAGCATCCCTAGCTTCACATTTTCCTTTTTCCTTTCTCTCTCTCTCTCTCTCTTTCTCTCTCTCTCTCTCTATATATATATATATATATATCTTTCCCTCTCTCTCTTGTTTTGGTTCTTTCTTTCTTTCTTTCTTTCTTTCTTTCTTTCTTTCTTTCTTTCTTTCTTTCCCGTGTTGTCGATGGATGATGTAAGAATAGAAACTCTCTCTCTCTCTCTCCCTATTTCTCTTCCCATCATTTTGAACGTTTCACTTTTTAACCTTTAGCGTGTGTGTGTGTGGCTGTGTGCGCGACTGAGTTTGTGGCCGTGATCGTGTGCGGGTGCATCAACGAATCTATTGCCTAATGAAGAAAACGATTTACGCAACGATTTTGATTTTCAATACAATCTCTTTCTATAATAAGTCTCGGGGCCAGTCAACAGGTTATCTGCTTCAGAGATTTTTTCATAGATTTACGTTCCTAACAAGAAACTAAGAAATCCAATGGATAAATTACAGAAGCTGGGTAGTGCTCCAGACCAACGAACCTATAATCTCGCTCTTTGTCAATGTACATAATTCAGTGTGAATTTTATTATTCACAGAGATTGAAAAATATTGAGAAGACCGGTACTAGCTGGAATACTTCTCACATAGATGGCTTCAAGTTCCTGTGTAATTCATTCATTAAAACGCAAATATGACCGAAAGTTACAATGGAAAAGAGACTTCATCGTTTGAATCTGAAGCAGTTGTCAAGTTTATCATATTCTTATTTAGACATTCGGAAAAAGTGCACAAGCCTACCTCGGGGATAGTTACTAAAATCAGATTGGTTAAATAAGTTCCCTTGTTAGCAGGTATAGACATGATTGGTGTATTGTTACGATTGAGAAATGCGCAATTTTGAACCAGGCTGAAGAATGTACTTGAGTGAAAAGTGAGGTTCAGTA
>OY735226.1:10307147-10432147 GCA_963457665.1 Thysanoteuthis rhombus | reverse complement strand
GTTTAAACCCATCCTTGAAGATCATTCTTTCAATCATGGCATAAACCGCTTCAATTGGACAATTTGTGGGATTGTCTTTCTTTGGTACAACAAAAATTTGTTCGGGATCAATATTTTGTAACGTAAACTTTGCATTATGAGATGATGCCTTGTCGGGCCTGAATGTTACAGCATCTTAAAAAATATTTTTTTGTGTCTATGGGACCGTTTCACGTTGAAGACGCTCCAATTGATATGAAACCTGATTAATTGCAAGATGTTGTTGCCACAAAAAGTATATTGAGACCCGAAGATCTTCCATAGTGATTTGAGGATCATTTATCATGATTTGTTTGGCAGAATTTTTCAAGTCAATAAACATGAAAACTTACGTCGATTGGAACTTGATTTCATGTACGAAAGGACATGCTATTTACCCGGGAATTATATGTTGTGTTACTGGCTGACCATGTGCTTTGATTTGATTGGTGCATAAGTATACGATCATGCAATCCTTATATGTAATAAGGATTAAATAGTTGAGTCATCCACGGACAGCTGTTTTGTTGTATTACAACTCTCCAGTGTGGCTATAGACTATGCATTCGGAAGGATCGAAATCTTTGCTTCAGACCCAGAGGTTTGCATTTTACCCGTGCCCTACGCAGAACAGGACGTTTGGTATGACCGAATTTAAGCGATGTATTCCCTATCCAGCAGAGTGCTCTATTGCAGAATTAGAAGAGCATTGCTTATAGTTTATAATGAACGAGTTACCGTACTTAAATAGTGTTCAACCCTGAATTGAGCACTCTTCAAGTGAGGTAACTCGTTCATTGTAAACTGATGGAATGCTCTTCCATAGAAATAGAGCACTCTGGTGGATATGAATATAAGGTAAATACATACATCACTTAAATTCAACATTACTGATTGTCCAGTTCCGTGGAACAAAGATAGGATACCAGCCTCCGGGTCTGAAGTGAAGGTTTCAATTCTACCCCGTGGTACTGGATGGGAAAATGGATAGTCTATAGCCACACTGAAAAGTTGTAATACAACGAAACAGCTGTCCGTAGATGGCACAAAGATATATACATATATATATGGCTGATATTAGACATGATAAGAAATAAAGCTTTTTTTTTAATCAAATTAGTTTGTGGATACGATATATCCGACGGAATGTATTCAGTTGGCAATAAAGAGAAAAAATGGTTGCATTTAAATTAAATTTATTCTACTAACATGTTTCAGCTTTCGGTATTATCAACTATCTGACCAATCAATAGCACAAAAAAAAACATAACCCTGAAAATCCTTTTTAAGTTATGTCAATGCCCCTAATTTTGGTTCTTCGAGTATATAAATCCATTACTGTTCCATCACAATTCTACCGCCCATGTGTCGTGATATCGCAAGACGTTGTTACTTGAAATAAACGAACATTTCCATATTTTCCATTTGAAATTGCCATTCAGATAAAGTCGAAAGGCGAAGCATGATAGAAGAATGAATTTATTTAAAATAAAACTTAAAATCAATGTGTAATATATTTCTTCCACAATCATGATATAATTGGTAAAAAAAAAATCCTCTTATTTCTATAATTTACACATCTGGAAAAATTATACTTATAAAAGTATTTTCATTTCTTTGGAGAGTCTCCAACTGCTATCTCATTCTTGGGATTATTAAATCAAATTGGATTCCGATGGCTGGCTGTTTGATCTCTCTCTCCTGATTATCGCAGTTTATATTATTATATATTCTTAGTATTGATATCATTACGAAATAGAATTAGTTAATTTTTCAATATTGTTATGAAAAGTATTGAAATTGAAAGACCTGATAAAAACAAACAATTCAACAATTGATTTTGAGCGATGAATTTTTGCTACTCTTAACCCATGAATCGAAATACTTGTTAAGATTTTATAACCAAAAACAGATACAAATCTAAAGAGTTCTTCTCTATATCCTTTCATTTAGCCTTGAGCTGCATTAAGATAAGCCCATTAAATATTAAATAAGTAAGTAACCCATAACCAAAGTCTTTTGGCAGCATGCCCAGTTGGGGGTGATAAATCAAAGAAATAAAAAAAAGAGAAGATCGATGAATTAGTTTCGTTTGGACTGTGATCACTAAAATGTCTTCCATTTTCAAAGATAAGCTGACAGAAGGATCCATTTAACATAAATCAACTTTACAATAAATTAGATTTCAATGACTGGTCGCTTATTCTGTCACTGTGGATCTTTCTAGTATCTATTATTACGCATTCACATTGATATGGAATAATATACCTAATAGGTCTCCCCTGATATCCCAAAGTAAAGCATTCCGTCGGAGACCTTTCGTAAAACAAAATGACATAAAACAAAGAAACATTTACCATTAATTTATGTTATTCACGACGCGTGATCAAGTTGAAAATATTAGTTGAGTATAATATTGCAAAATACCCGTGAAAAATCATACTATTCTTTATTATGGTAGATATTAACATCACAGAGTTTATTATAAGACCATCTTAACAGGAAAATCAAATCAATTATCAAAAGACACGATTAGATGCTGCCACTATTAATGACTTTGAGGACAAATGAAAGAAGGAGACTCTACATTTTAAACTATATTTTATCAAAATTAACTATAAAGGATATGCTTTAAGTTTAGTATTAGGGTTACTTAAGGATTAAGGTTTGCTTCAATGCATCGATTTACTGTTAGGGTTAGGGATGGGGTTGCAATTAACATCAGGAAAAAGATTAATTTTTTCATCCATTTTTGTAACTCTAGAAACATCTGAAATTGATAATAATAAAAAAATTGATAATGATGAAAAAAATTGATAATAATAAAGATAGCCACCGCTTTTATCATGTACAGCGTCTATCCATGTTATTTCCATTGAAAAATACCGACCGGATATTTTGGCGAACTCATTGCAAACAATTACCCAAATGAGGATTGAACCAACTAATAATGGCAAGCAAGATTAGCTGGTTGACCATTGTTGCACGAAGTGCATTCTGGGAAATATACATTTTCCCATGTGGTTGATTCATTGGTACCAATGAAAATAATTCACGAATATATTTGAATCTTGCCAAGTTTTTCGTTGAAGAAAGCACTGAAATTGTTTACCAGTAAGATTGTGCAGTCTTAAAATGGTAAGTAGGATGTGTATTTTGCTATGAGCAAAGTTTTTTTCAAGCCCTGAGTGGAAGAGATCAGTGTTAAGGACAGCAAACTGAAAAATCGCACAGATCATTAATAGAGTGAATAAACTTTAACTAAGCATGTGCTGAACCATCTATAATGAGAGGTCTAATAAGGTTCGAACCCGCACACAACTGCCAGCACGATGAACTTGAAATTGTTTCTTTTTTACGTCACTCTATTTTTCAAATTAATTTTTGAGATGAAAAATATAATACAAAAAAGAAAGAAAGAAAGAAAGAAGGAATTATAGAAAGAAAGAATGGGAAAAAGAAAGAAAAAAGTGTTCATAAATTATGTATATATGTGTGTGTGTGTGTATCGCTATATATATATATATATATATATATATATATATATATATATATATATATATATATATATATATATATGCTCCTTTGTCAAATGATTATATTGCATTTCAGACGATATTTATTTTTTGATACAAAGATTATTCATTGTGTTTCGGACCTTTCTACATTATCATCATCATCATCATCATCATCATCATCATCATCATCATCATCATCATCATCATCATCATCATCAGTCTTTCAGCATCCGTCCTTTGACATAAACCTTCCCCAGAGCCAGTACTTTCTATCCTTTTATAAATATTTTTTTTAAATAATTTTATTTTCATTATCGGAACCAATGTTGCCTAATGCTATCAGAAATTACACATACAACGTCGCATGTTTTGAACAGGGCCTGTTCTTCTCCCAGTTTTTCCACAACAACTTCCGGTAAAATCTTCTTTTTTTACCATGAAGTGTATTCCAAGAGCTACGATTTATACAAATTTCAGGATCCCGTGGCAATTTCTATTAAGATGAAGTACAATCGAATAAATCGTTCACATATTATAATTGTTCTTGTAGATCATTCTCTCATTCTGGCTAGTTCATAGTTATTCAAGTTGGACCATGTAGAACAATGGATTCGGGTTGAGTCAACAACAAGTGGTGTAGGTGTGTATCATTATTGTAAATCTGCTTATTCTACGTTTCAAGATTATATGCAAATAAGTTAAGATTTAAGTTGGCGTTTATTTTATTGTATTAATTTACCTTTGCCATAAAAAAATGGCCGCATATGTGAAATATATGGATACGCATTACATTCTATCTAGGTCGATGATAGGGATGAATGCGCGTAGCGTTCAGCTGATCACAAACGGAATTTTTTATTATGTTTTCAATTTTGCTATTATTCTTCAAATTTGGCATTTTTATTACGTCTTTAGAACATGAATAAAATTATATTTTACAACGTCAGTTGCATTCCTTGAGTTAACAGAAGACATCCGCGTATTGGTAATCATTCTATGTGTGGGTAATTTGCTGTTAAGAATCTGGCTTTTTTACTGTTGTATTAGGTTGTACTGTTATGATTCATGATTTGATGCTTTTAAGGAAGATTCAAGTGAGTGAGTATTGTATAATTTTAGAAACCGTCAACCCTAACTGTCATCATCAACATAAGTTTCTCCAGTTTTGAAATAAGTTTGTCTGTTTGTCTGTCTGTTTGGCTTACTGGCTATCTATGTATGCGTCGCGCGTACAGGTCGCACCAAAATAGCTAGAGGGCTGAAAATTTAAATATTCACTCCATATGATTTCTACAAAAATTTATGACAGGGGTCTAATTTACCGTATAAACTTATGCCTAATTTGTCCCCCCCCCCAGTCTGCGTACGGTAGTGTTTATTCTTTCTATCGAAAATTCGAACGTTTTTACGTGATCACAGCTCAACAAAAGGCGAGAGAATTCATTTATTCATAGATCTCACCCTTTGTCCAATTTGCTAATTGATCATCCCCAACACGGTATGCTGCCAAGAAACATTGGTCACGTGACGGTTTGTATTGATTTACTAACCAGATCCGTCCCTTATATTACTGCTAATGTTACTCTCCAGATCTAGAATAGATGAGGATTAACTCCCTTTTCTCAAGAACTGTTTTCTCACAAGATCAAAAACAGATAGAATCTAATCTGATCTGATTGCAGATCTAATGACGTGTATCTTCCCAAAAATTCGCCTGTTCTATCGTTACCGGGGCGTCATTTTACCAATACCTTCCGAACCTGTCTAAATCAGCTCATTTTTTGCTGGTCACTATTTCACATATGATCTCGGAGGATCGATATTGTTTGACCCGATGTCCAATGGTTGTCAGACATCCTTGCTGCACGGCCTTTTGGTCTTCATGATATCTGTGTCCCTGCTTGTTTCCTAATATAGCGGGCTATCTTGTGATCTCTTGACGTGATATTCAAATGAATTTCCTCCGCTGCACGTTGCAGGATTCTTAGGTTGAGAGCCAGTTTTCTGGTTAAGTTTTTTGATTCAGCCCTGTAAGTGACTATCAAGACGAAGCACCGGGCGCAAATTTTTCTGGTGAAAAGTTGGCTAAAAACGTTCAGAATGGCTGAACTACACTAAAATTGACCAAAAAGCACGTAAAAGAATGGCCAAAATGTATAAGCACGCCTGCGCTAATTTAGTACTTTTTTTGTACTACCAAAGCAAGAAATGTTGAATTTAGTGCAGAATAGGCAACACTGGAGCCTTCTTTTGTGCGCACGATGTTATCTTTGTACCGAAAGTATGAATAGATTTTTCATGTTAGTCAAGGCGTCAGTTTACCCTCGTCGGCCTCAAAACGAACTTGTGTTATTGTTAAATTTACAAAGTGAGTTGAGTGTGTAATGGAGAACAGGTCAGTCCTTTTCTTTTCTCTGACTCCCCCCCACGCTTTCTTTACCGATTGTTAGAATCAATATTGTGTTGAGCTCCTCGTTTGAGATCATACATACGTCACCCTCTGTGAATAACGACCGTGATCGAAAGAGTTTATTTGCTTTGTGGCTAAGTTTTGGGATCTTTTTCTCCTTCCTTCGCTATCTGAAAGAAATGCTGTGTTAACGTGGAAGCGAGATAGGTAGCTTGGGGCGGGATGGGAAAGGGGTCACGGCTTTTATGGGTCGCGTGTTGCCGACTGGGCCTGACAGCTGTTCAATGAACAAACAAATACTCGAAACATACAAAATAAAAGCAATAATGAATATATAAATGATTGAAAATATTTTTGAAAAATCTCTTGATCCAGAAAATTCCTGGATCCATCCCGAAATTCTATCTTTTTTTTCCTTACTACATGGGGTAACCTTCCAGGGAATTTAATTGAAATTCATTGAGAACTTTTGGAGATATTTTGAGGATAGATATACAGAAAAAAGACAGGGGAAAAAATGAAAAAATATCGCTCAATCCAGAAAATTCCTGGATCCCCTACAAATTCAATCACTTTTTCCTCACCCCATGGCGTTCTCCCCCCCCCCCCGAAAATATCATTGGAATCCGTTGAGAACTTTCGGTGATATCGTGAGGAAAACAAGCAAGTGAACGGAGAGACAAATGAATATACATACTTCTTTAATACTTCGTTAACAAAGGTAAACAAAACTTCAAAAGGAAATCAAAGATGAATCAGACGCTCATTAGGAACCATCTCGTGACCAATGTCTTTTGGCAGCATGCTGGGTTGGGGGTCATCAATCAAAACATTGGAAGAAGGGGCGATCAATGAATAAGTTGGGCAGAGATCACTAAAAACGCCCAAATTGAAGAAAAAAAAAGAAAACAGACACATACTGGGGCCCAGTTTTAAGTAAACCTGCATTGCAAACTGAGCCCCCACTAAAAACATATTGGGTTTGGGTCAACAAAAAAAAGTTTTCTATACATGAGGAAATGCTGATATTTTCAGTCCTTTAACTCCATTGGTGTGTACTGTACACGTGGTACATACATACATAAATGCATACATACATACATACATACATACATACATAGCCAGACAGAGAGACAGCCAGCCAGACCAACTTGAAAACAGAAAGAAACCTATACTGATATTTCTAATAAAAGATTAATGTAACTTGAAATCTCCCAAACGGATAGATTATTAGACTGGTGGTCATGATCGTTGATTACTGGGTGGGTAACTTATGGGACCCAAGTTCGAGTCGATTACTTCTGTGAACTGATGGGCGTAGAATCGGTAGGTTAAACCTAGACTCCTGGTCGGAGAGGCTCATTACAGGTTGTGTGTGGTGTATCAGTGTTTTATCATTAAATTTTTTTGCTAATTATCCAACAATAATAATACAGTGAAAATCGAGAAGGGAGGATTGTCTGTGGTCAGAACTCAAGATATGAGTCACTGAAAGAATAGTACCATTATATGTATAACTAGTTTGCTCATGTCGTCGAAAGTGATATCCTATATAAAATACATGGATATTCAAATTGAATTTTACATACGTAGATAACAGAGATTTTCATTGTAAACTAAGTACCCCACTACAGACCTGTTGGGGTGGGGTTACCAAAACAAAACAAAAAAAACAACAAAAAACAAGATTTTTTTCAGAGACATAAGGAGGAGTAAATGCTAACAGTCTCAAGTATCAGCTTGGAGAATGGTGTTCCATTGACTTAAAGCACAATGGTTTTCACTTTTTGTTCTTTTTTACTGTAATTACTTGTCATTTTGAAGTAATTCTTTAAATTTAGCATTCTTACGTCATTAGAACACGAATGAAGTTCTACTTTACAACGTCTGTAGCATTTCTTAGCATGAGATAAAACATCTAAATATTGCTAATTACTACGTGTGCTCTGGCAAGTGGAGAAACGTCGAACCTGTGAAGTTTGTCATCATCACCATTGCTGGTAGCAACAGCGTCTCCAGATCCTCCAGACGGTCACAAGTATCATCAGCGTCTCCACATCTTCCAGATGGTCATAAGTATCAACAGCGTCTCCAGATCTTCCAGACGGTCACAAGTATTAACAGAGTCTCCAAACCCCCCAGATGGTCTTAAATATCAGCTGTTTTACAGTGGACATTTCTCTTTTTGATGTTGAGCTTTGATTCATAAATAATAATAAAAAAAAGGATAATACGAAAAAATTAACATGATTTATCCTCATTCTGAAACTTAAAGTAAAGAAATATTGCCATAGCGTCAAAATTTTGAGCTATGCGTCAAAAATTTTGAGCCATGTGAAAAAAAATTCAGTAAAGAACAAATATGGTCAAAATAAATTCTATTTATGACGTCACTGGCGTTTTCAAAACGAAAACATTCCAGAAAGTATTTTTTTAAATGTCTAGAAACATCTATGTCTTAGATTTATGATTGGGAGATTTAGTGGAGTAATGATGCCAATTTTCAAGTCTTTAGATAAAATGGTATGACCGGGAGCACTGAAACAAATAAACAAAAAAACATAAAAATACATGAACAAACACAAGCAGAAAAAATAAAATTCTTAGCCATCTTCGATGGCTACTGTTGTAACAGGTCTGGTTAGTCACTCAATAGATACCGTCAGGCAACTAACGTCTTTTGGCAGCACGCTGTGTTGGTGATGATCAAATAATACATGTTACTTCTCTCATTTCTCGCTAGACAGTAATCACTAAAAAGTTTTATTTTTTCGAAATAGAAAATAAGTATGCACAAACTGGGGACCAATTTAGCATAAACTCACATTGCAAACGGGACTCCCTCAGAAAAACCAACCAAACAAATAATAATCGTTTTTGTTGACATGAAACTCTAGCTCCATTGGTGCGGCCTGTACGCGTGATAAATATGTAACCTGCCATACAGACAGACAAACAGACGGACTCACTCAAAAATTGACGAAACCTATGTTGACAGTTTTGGTGACCGTTTTCTAATTAAACATATTTCTGGTGAAAATATAATTTCCGTTTGAGCAGTCTGGTCGCTTGATTATGGCAATATGAGATTCATTATCGAACTAGAAGCACCCAGAGTCCTGCCAACGCTATTGTCATAGAAACTGGATGAAAATCAGTTCATATATAGCTACAATACGAATTCCGAAATACGACAAAAAAACTCGATCAATTCTTCCTTGGCCCGTGGTCTACCCTTTCAGAAAAATCTATTTGAAATTCAACAAAAACTTTAGGAAATACTGGTAAGACATATAACTACGATGCAGAGGAGGTCACTTATATCCTGGGATCTACAGTCCATTGCCCACCCTTCCACGATGTGTCATTGAAATTCATTGAGAAGTTCTGGGGACATTGTGTGGAAACAAAAATTAGACGGACACAAGTAAAAACATCCATCTTCGAACTTATTGACCTAGGTAGATAAACATGACAGGTCTGGGTGGTCAATCAATAGAAACTGTCATGTGGCTGACGTGTTTGCAACATACCACGCCGGGGGATCAATCAACTGATGGGAAAAAGGGGTGATCAATGAATAAATTACTTTTATTTCTTTATGTTGGCTGTGACAATTGAAAATTATTTTTTCAAGCGTGAACGTTGTTGGGAACAAACTCAGTAAAGTAAATAAAATAATACGAAGCTGCAGTTTATTTTACAAGACTATTTAGGCAAGTTGCTTCAAAAAGTCTGATCCTTTATAAACATGCACTTTTGGAATTGACACTGCCCCTGGCGAGCTGAGAAGTCCTATTGATGGTGATGTGGATAGGGTCACAGGCTTTTGCCTTTTTTTCTTTTCTTTTCTTTTTTTTTTTTTTTGCATATTTTTCAATGAACGATCTTAATATTGAGTTTCTGGTTCCATTCTTTAAAACCGGATAAAAAAAATTCAGTCCGAACTTGTTTTGCTCACCCGTGGGAAAAAAAAACTTGTTCCCATTCAATGAACAACGATGAATGACGGTGAACAACAAGGCTTTCGATCATTTGAAGGTCAGTACGATTATTTTTTTATTCTACATTCAAAGAACGCCTAGGATACCGACTGTGAGAAGACTATCTTTCCAAATGACATGAGAAAGAAAATGAAGATTTAAAAATGAAAAGGTTTACATAGAACACGGTTGTTTACGTTCAGTGCACACTAATGACCTTTGGAAAGGTATAGATCCAACTGTTCTACCATAAGTTCTGGGTAAAATAGCAGGGTAAACTGGATTCTTTAGTCTTAAAGCAATATAATGGTGATAAATAAAGCACAATAAACTAAAACCAACAAAAAAATCGCCTCGGGAGTAGTTTGGAAAAGCCTTGTACCTGAGCAGTGCACTTGAGTAAGTTGCTGATATATATATATATATATATATATATATATATATATATATATATATATCATATGAGTTGAAAAAATCAGTGGTTCATTACAGATTGTACATTCTGTTTCACTTGTAAGAGATTTTCAAACGAATGATTGAGAGATCACTGAACCACTGGGAAATCTTTATTCATGTTATAACCCCTCTACCGATGGTATCGAGTACTATTTTGAATGAAGACCTATTTAATATATTCACACACGCTTACCGTATATTCAATAGTTCTTATATACACACACACACACACACACACACACACACACACACACACATATATATATATATATATATATATATATATATATATATATATATATATATATATCAGTAGTGGCCATTATAAGTCCAATGCTGAACAAAGGCTTTCCCTATATCCTTCCTCAGTGAGCGGTATTGCGCTACTCTCTGTCCTGTTTTACTGAACATTTCAATAGCGTCTTTCCATCTTGTATCAGGTTTTTTCCTACTGTGTTTACTGTCACACAAGCTCTAATCGGACAGTCGTTTGCTATATCTGTTGTCTCCTCTTACTGGCCATTACACCCATTACAAAGTGCCTAATCAGGGTCGGTGAATGGATGGCCTCTGTCTGTCTCTGCAGACAATGGGACGTCCACTCCTGGGTGCATGGATTCCCAGTCGTCAGCATACTCCTCTCGGTTGATATGGTTCAGAGGAAAGCTAGAGAGCCACACTTCTGGCATCAGCGTGGTTGCAACAATCTGAAGTAACTTAAATTGGGCACCAAATCACCTTAAGGGGGGGGGGCTTCTCTCCCTGATTTAGAATCAGAGTTGTTTTTCTCCTAGCCTGGTTGTCCCCATAAGGCACGAGAGCCCGATCTACTTTACTATTTTTACCAACTACGTCAACCACATCTCCTCGAGCATATGTGTGTACATCTTTGTGTACCAGAGTACATCGAAGGAAAGAGTGAAAGGCGATATTGTCATGAGTCGCCAGGGGAGGGGGGTTATTTTAGAGGAAACATCCATCCGTTAAAAGCGTTTAGGGTTGGTGTTTGCGATAGGGGCATATGTCAAAATTCGCACCCATTCAAATTTACCCATGACTGAAAGTGCTTGAATGGAGCGTATTCTGTTTGAACCAATCTGTGATGTGGAGTGAGAAACATAGCTTAATAAGGCTCCAACAATCATGAGGTTGTAATAGAAGCAAGCATCTTAAACTTTGAACCAGCTGCCCTTGGGAGCATTACAATAAAAGAAAGACACAAAGAACTATCAATAAATGATGAACAGTGTCAATTTTCCCATTTCCCTGTCCGTAACGATGAACTTTTTCCACTTAAAGGTAATAGTTAAGCCGATAAAAGTATTTTGAAACAATGGACTCTTCCACTTTAGTTTATTAGTTTCTTTTCTAAAAATAAAATCAATTTAATGGAAATTCATTTATTACTGTCGGGGTTTCTTCTCAGGGGACTAACAAGTACGTGCACACATACACACATACAAATACACACACACACACACAAAAACACACACACACACGCACACATATATATATATATATGTATCAACTTATAACCATTAAATGATACACACACACACTGTACACGTTTCTGAAGATGGGAATACCTCCCGAAACATGTCTAGCTCACCAATGAAAACGTTTACGGATTAATTAACTTAGTTTCCATTCACTTATACCCCTGAGTCTGTCTCACTTCCTATAGTTCAAATTATATATATATATATATATATATATATATATATATATATGTATATATATATATATATATATATATATATATATATATATATATATATATATATATATATATATATATACATATTCATCAATAAGTCGGCACTTTAACAATGAAAAACCATCCATTTTACACAAAAGATATTAATATTTCAACACACTCTCCAATCCTACCAATGCACCAAATTCAGTGGTGAATATCAATCACATAGATCGTACATTACACAGTTGAAATCTCAAAACAAAATTCAACTAATAACCACGCGTTAAGCGTATAATGCAAAGATATCGAAGCGTATACTGGACAACAGTTGTACCGTGCTGATCTCACAAACCGTTACTAGTACGTTCCTTCCTCACGGGGCATGAGCAATGTACATCAAACGAACACGATCAATTTGACTAAACCCTTGGGTTACAGGACAAACAATGAGGTTGATTGTTAAAAAAAGGTAACGTCTCAGTAGGGGACCTTGCAAATATTCACACTGAGTGGAGTAAATTGATACTTGAAGAAACCGTCAACCAAAACTGTCAAAGGTTTCTTCAGTTTTCAAGTTAGTCTGGCTGACTGAATGACTGTGTATGTATGGATATATGTCTATTTTAAACTGGTCTGGCTGATTGGCTACGTATGTATGTACTATTCATATAGGCTGCATCGATGGGGCTACAATGCTGAAACTTTAAAAAATCACTCCTTATTATGTCTAGAAAAAAATGGACTTTTTTGGCCCTTTCTGGAATTCCACCAAATAGGTTTCAAGTGTGGTGTTCAAGTTAAAATGTAAGCTTATGCTACATCGGTCAAAAATTTATGCCAGCCTTTTTTTGTTTTTTGAAAACTGAAACTTTTTTTTTAAAGTGAAGTAACTCGTTCATTGAACACCTCTTCATTCCAATTCTTTGATTGATCATCCCCAACAGGGCATACTGTCAAAAGTCGTTGGTCACGTGATGGTTTCTCTTGAGTGACGAACTAGACTTAATACTATGATTTAAAATTTATTCGTGAAGTGGTAATCGAAATGAGATAAATAATCCATAAAATTGCTTGCATACTTTTCAATTCGAAGTGCTGAAAGAAAATATCCTAGTACTTTTGATTTTGGGAACAAAAGCTCCATTTCAGAATTTTGGATGAGAGATAGTGAACTTGTGATACAATCGGTAATTATGACCTTCATCATCAGTCTTTTAACGTCCATCGTTGGATATAGACCTTCCCAAGGATGTGCTACAATTCTCTATCATGGGCGTTGCGGAGCTAATACTTTCTGAATTTGTTTAGCTCGTCCCTCCATCTAATATTCTGCCTGCCTCGGTTGCACATGTGATCTCGGGGGATCCATGTCGTGAGTCGCAATGTCCATCGGTTGTCCGCCATTCTTGCAACACGGCCAGCCCACCACCATTTGAGATTTTTAATGGATTATATGATGTCTCTGACTCTTGTCTTTTCCCAGATGTACTGTGCTGTCTTGTGGTCTCTCTATGTGAGGCCCAGCATAATTCTTTCATGTGCACTGTTTAGAAATAGCTGCTAACCCAGCTGTAGAGTGGTGAATTTAATCAAAAAAGCAGATGACAATAAGCCCCACCAAAACCTTAAAAATAACCGTAAAAATACTAACCCAAACCCTGAAAATACTAACTGTAACATTAACCCTAAAAATGCTAACTCAAAAAAAAAAAAAAGAGCAGCTGGATTGGAGGTCATTTTGAAACCGGAAAGGTAAGAATAGCCATACAATTTGTTGGAAGACATCAATTATAAGGGTTTATCATTTAGACCTCAGCACAATAGGAATATTGAATATGTTGATTAAAAATGAACATCTACTTAACTTGTCTGGCCCTGAAAGATCGATAATCAGAAACTGATGATTCATAAAACCAGGAATATTGATTACATTTCGTCCGTCAAAGTCTGAAGGAACGCGTCAATCGTTTTTCACGATATCATACGGTGTCAATATCCTTCTCTCTAACTCAATTTTCTCGTGATAAAAAAATCAACATGTAAAATCTATCCTACTAAGGTAATGCTTGTTAACAAAGTGTATGTTTTGGGAGGGTCCGGCTTGTCATAATGATCATGTAAAATGATTTTCTGTCCGTCGTACTGAACTACGGCTTCGAAGTATTTCAATACCTTTTCTTCAGTGTTGCTAAATTTATGTTTAAATTTAAGTTTATTATTTTGGATAAAAGATCTACGATTTATGATTTTCTATTCATATTTATCAGATCTCCCAAGAACTGCCGATCCAAAAAAATTCAAACACAGCACTGCAGTGCTATGCGAGGTGACTAATATATCTGGCTAATGTCAACTCCCTACATCGACTGGTTGCCGTGTAATCGCAATGAACACGTGCACACACATACACACACACACACACACACACACTAACACACACACACACACACACACACACACACACAAACATAAACACACACATTTCTTTAATTGTAGTTAGATAGAGAGTCCTATAAAAATATAATTTTGAAAAATATTCCTGCAACTAATCATTGTCTGAATGTGCTATATTTGTTCCATGAATAATTCTGACTAATATTCCCATATATCTGATGCCCTTTGGAAATACATGAATCCATATCTCCTCCCAACTACGAGTGAAATAGCTCAGGGTGGAGTGAGCGATGCCATATCGGGTGCTTGTCGGATCTGTCTATTACACAAATTGCAAGCAAGAACCTAGACAGCAGTAATGTAATTTGTGAAGGGAAAGCAGGGACGGCTGACACCGTAGTCAGCGTAAGGGCGCCACTCACTTTCTATTTGTTATCTTTTTGTAGAGAGAGCCGAAAGAAATTGTTCATTTAGAGATAACGTCAATTATTCACAATAAATTTTAGTCCTTTTAAAAATAGTTTTTTTTAAGATATTCCTAAAGAAGAAGAAGAAGAAGAAAAAGAAGAAGAAGAAGAAGTAAAAGAAGAAGAAGAAGAAAAAGAAGAAGGAGAAGGAGGAGGACGAGGTGAGGAGGAGGAAAAAGAAGAAGAAGAAGAAGAAGAAGAAGAAGAAGAAGAAGAAGAAGAAGAAGAATGTTTCCTTCGTAAAAACATACATTAAGAAACACATGCTCTGTAATTATTTTTGAAAAGACTAAAATGTGAGATGACGTTATCTCCAAATGAGCAACTTTCGATTTTCTATCTGAAAAGATAACATATACGGTAATGCCCTCATGCTGGCTTCGATTTCAGCCGTCATTGGTTGGTCTTCACAAATCACAATACTACTTCTTTGTTCCCTGTTTGCGATATGTGATACTGATTTAGATACGACAACTGGCTGGTATAATTTTACTCAACTCACCCTCTGCTATTCAACCCAACCTGTAAGGGGAGTATGATCTCACCTTAACGGTAAAAACAAACTTTTGTTTACTTCAATTACTTACAACACATATTCAAAACAAATAAAGAAAAACAAAAAGGAAAAGAAATAAGTTTGGATGCGCGAGTGTCAAGCTCCCTAGCCTCATTAAAATCTAAAAGGCAAATGAAACAGAATTCATTTCTCCGTACAATATTGTTCCAAAACTACGCATCCCATCTTAATTTTTCTATTAGCAGTTCCTGTAATGAAACAAGTCGACCCGAGTTGAAAGAGTGAATTCGTCATCAGTTTTTGCGTGCGTGCCTTCATAACGTCACTGCTTTTTGGTGAGTTCATTGTCATTATTGTGGCAAACATAAATAAAGTCAAACCTCAATCGTAGGAGTTTGTAAATAATATTTTCTATGACAGAAATTCAATGTCTACCAAAAAAATACTGAGAGCTCTCAAACGCGAGCTGACACGATATGACGTCATAGAATCACTCTTTCTTTTTTCTTCTCTCCCTTTCTTATTCATGTCTTAAATTGAAAATTCTTAGATTCCAACATCTGACGAATTCATGATAATAAAGTCAACTCTAGGAGTTTGACAAAAATTGAATTATTAACTCAAAGTAAAAGGCAATTAGCTTTAGTATGTTATACGAAGTCACCAAGTGAAAACATTTTTTTCACAAATATCTCAATGAATAATCCACTAAATCAGAGAAAAAGAAACCACATCAGGAAAATTTAGGTTATATCAACACTCGAACCAGAATTGACGGGAAACACTTAGTTTAATGGTGAATCGTTTGAATATATGTACAGGAATATTGTTTCAATTTTTTTTTTTTAAATTCATGAATGTTTTTGCTTATAAAAAAGTAAGACCTACTCGTTCATGTAGTTTTAACAAATGGAGGGTCAATATTGAGACAGTTTCTAGTGAAATGACTACGAATTATATTGTGAGCTGTAATGCGGTTACATAAATAAAATAACTTCTACTATTGTTCGGAGTTGACCAGCTAACTTTTCGGATTTGCAATTTATTTTATCTGAGATATTTTTAACTGGCCAACTAATTGGGTCTCAAGTTTTTCGCCTGTAATCAAAATTAAACCCTAATTAAAAACTGTCAACCAAAACTGTCAACATCAATATAGACAACATCATTGTAAGTTTCCTCGGTTTTTAAGTAGGTTAGGCTGGTTGGTTGGCTATCTATGCCTGAGTCGTGAACACAGGTCTCTCTAGTGCAAATTTAAACATATACTAAAAAATATCTAGATGTGAGATGTCTACAAAAAAAAACAAAAAACTTTTTTTTTTCAATCCCTCCAACCAAAATAGTTTAGGTTTTTTTAATCAGGGTTCAATTTACAATGTAAGTTTATGCCAAATTGTTTTTTCCGGTTTGTGTCCGGCAGTGTTCACGCTCGTTTTTCAAAAATTCAGATTTTTCATTTATCGCCCAACTAAAGTAGAAAGAAGTGAAAAAACAAATCACCCCCAACATGACATAAGACGTTGGTCAAATGATGGTTTCTACTATGTGACTAACCAGACCTGTTTTAAAATGTTTACAACGAGAGAAATGTGTAACTAAAGCAAATACACTTAACGCCCAACGAATTGTTGATCGTCCGAAATGTCTATCTTTAACTAGAGAGACTTGTATGAGGCGCACATTTTTACGAATTTTTGGTTGAGTTCAGTAAAAAAATCTATATTCATATAATGAACTGTGTGATTAGTTCCGTTTGTTTCTCTGTCTGTGGCAATGGACACTTCCAATAAGAGATCACATTTTTTTAAAAACCAACTGGAAGAAATTAACTCTACCATACCCTGTGGGTGTATTTCGTAGGTCAGCCATTGATATGTTTCTACATGCGTAGGAGAGAACCGACTACCTGAACAAGTAGGTAGATGGATATATAGAGAGATATGAACAGAATCAAATTTATATATACATATATATATTCACACTCACACAACACACACCACTGATGATGGGAAGAATCCCGAAACATGCATGGACTATTGACATATAAGGATTAATAAACCTTACCACCAAAAACTTCACTCCCGAGTCTGTCTCACTCTCTAAAGTACACGTTATATATATATATATATATATATATATATATATATATATATATATATATATATATATATATATATATATATATATATATATATATATATATATATATATATATATATATATATAACGCCTGACAGGATTATTTGTATCTTTGGTTTTTATGTATGAATATTAGGAGTCCTGCAGTGTATAAGAGGAGTTGAAACAAAGATAAGATGTGTCTTCCATACATAATAAGGTGTTATTGTTCAAATTTTCGGACCACCAAGTCGATCAGTGCAGCCTGTATGCGTGATACATACATACACAGCCAGCCAGACCAACTTGAAAACTGAAAGAAACTTATAGTGATAGTTTTGGTTGTCAAAAAATAGATAGATAGATAGATAGTAGGTTTCACCTATATTCAAACTTTATCGCGCAAGCTGGACAGTTATTCTGCATTCAGGGCCCCATCTAAGGATCCTTTAATCGTTGAAACCCCCCATCACCATAGTTTTTTCGGGCCACTGTTTCACATATGATCTCTGGGGATCCACGTTTTGAGTCGTGATGTCGAAAGGTTGTTTGACATTATTGCAACATGACAAGCCCATTGCTACTTGAGTTTTTTAATGGATTCTGCGATGTCCTTGACTCCTGTTTACTCTCCAATGTACTGTGCTACATTGTGATCTCTATGTGTGATGTTGAGCATGATTCTTTTCTTTGCACTTTGCCTGGTTCTTAATTTTAAGGTCAATCCCTTGGCTCAATTCTATGAGTCAGCTCCATAGGTGACTATCGCGGGGATGCATAATTGTTGACCTTTCTGTTTAAAACTAATGGAATTTCCCTGGTCTTATTGGTTAGGGTTGCTCTATTTAAAGTGATTTTTCGATTGATATCTTCTTCTTTTGAGAGTTTCATGGAGATTTGTTGTTATATATATATATATATATATATATATATATATATATATATATATATATATATATATATATATATATATATATATATATACATATATATGGTCAAGAAAGCTATACCGCTTTAAACTCTTAACGCATTAGGAGGAAAAAAATCAAAATTCTTTTTTTGTCACTTCATTCACTTATTTCACAGTATCTGTTAATGTAATTTATCAAATTTTATCGGTGTTTTGTTTTTTGTTTTACACAGACTTCATTATTTTGGTACTATGAGTGATTTCTTTCTTGTTTGGATCATCAGTTGCTTACCATGGAACGGTTTTAGGGATTTAAAAACAAAACAGTTTTATAAATATAACATCCCAGCAGTGTTGATTAAACACCACACTCCATTCAGCTATGATTTTAATGTAAAGCTTATGTCATTATACAATTAGTTTGTTATTTGATATAGAGTATTATCACGATGTATTGTAAATCGATGTTATTTTATACTACACGTCAGTGAATTTCTTTGAAACATTTGGCTTACTCACGTAGGTTATAGAAAAAACCCAGTAGAAAACCGATGTATACAAAGATAGATAGAGAGAGGGGAGGGAGAGGTCATCATAAGCTAATATGTCTACTGCTGGTCAAAGGCCTTTCCCATCATCTTTCATGATGACTGCGATTGCTCTAACGTCTGTCTTACCGGCCAAATATTCTGTCTAATTCCTTCATCTCGTGTCTGGTCTTTTCTGAATGCGTTTACTGTCCATGGGCACCAATCAGTTAGCCTTTTGCTCCATCTGGTGTCATCCCTCTTCGCTATTTGCCTGGCCCATCTTCATTGTTATTGCTTAATTATTCGTATAAAGACCTCTGTTCACGCATATGTATATGTATACATATTGAGACAGACAGACAGACAGACAGACGGAGAAAGAGAGAGTCAGAGAGAGAGAGAGAGAGAGGGCGGAAGACTTTTTTATGCATAATCACAAAGGTTCACAATGACGTGAATTTCTTGTCAAACTTTCCGGTCACCCTAAATTCATCACTTATATTAGAGGTTATCAACATTAGAAACAAATACGCTTTCTCTCTAACAGCTAAATATCGCCCTACCCAACAATATATTTATATATATATATATATATATATATATAGAGAGAGAGAGAGAGAGAGAGAGGGAAGGAGGGGAGAAAAAGAGAGAGAGAGAGAAAGAGAGAGATTCTCTTTGTCTTATGTGACAGATTTACGCACCTCGGCCAATTAGTCTTGCTTTTTAGCACAGACCGACGCACAATGAGTCACAAAAGCATACATCATCATCAACATATAAACATAATTACGTATGTGTATGTCATCACTAACATCATGATAAGTCCACTGCTGGACAAAGGCCTTTTCAATCTCCTACCAAGATGACCCTGATTGCGCTGATCTCTGACAAGTATTACCGGCAAACCTCTCTATTTCATCTCTTCATTTTATGTCTGATCTTTTCCCACTGCTTACACTGTACGATGAGCACAAATCGGTCCACCTTTTGCTCGATCGGTGGTCATTTCTTTTTGCAAATGTTCAGTGTTGAACGTGTTGTATGTTTATGTATTTTCATATGTGTAAGTCTTAAATCAATATTTCTCTTATTCTATGTGCTTGTTTAAATATATATATAAATAGAAAATTCATTTCTGCGCGCTGATTGAGTTTCACGCCAGTGGTGCAGTCTATAGAACTATTCCATATACACCTGTTTACATGTTGTGTCATCGACATTGAGCACTCTTCGTGCATAGATAACCCAACCCTAAAAGAAATGAACAGTATATATATATATATATATATATATATATATATATATATATATATATATATATATATATATATATATATATATATATATATTCTTCAATGATGTATATATATATTATCATTATTATTATGGAATGGATATATAATACGACAGAAATAATTGTTCGTGCGCTATATTACTTTGAAACTCAATTTGGAATGATCTCCTGTTATTACACGGCAAATGCATCATTTGGCCGAGACCACAGATTTGATTTTATTGCAGCAGCCCCATTTCTTCCAATTATTTATACGTATATATGTATTTCGTCGTTGATGATATTTAATCACAAAACACAATATTTATCATAGCAAATAGATCTATTAATGCATACAAATATCCTTGTAAATTGTATTGTACACACATACACACACACACACACACATATATATATATATAGAGGTTTAACTATGATCATAAAATACATATATATGTGTGCGTGCATGCGATAAAATCATATATACATCGATGTGTATTTATGTATTGGCTTTCGATTCAAGTACGTATATATATTCTTTCTAATTTGTTTGTAACTATAAGTGCCTATATGAATTTATGTATATGTTTGTATGTAAGTCTCTGTATGTGGCTGCGTGTTTGCGTGTTAGCTCACATGTTTCTGCGAATCGATATACATAATCGATACATATATAAAATGATACACACACACACACACACACACACACATGTAGACACATTTTTCAGACACCCGATCATTTTCGGGTAGGAGTGTCATCCTTATAGATAAATCTGTAATGCTAATCAGTGCCTGTGATACACCCGTTTAGTCATCCGTCCATACACAGATTAGCTATATATATATATATATATATATATATATATATAAAGACAGATAGATAGATGGATAGATATAAGAAAAAGAGCGAGACTATGAGACAGAGAAAGATACAGAGACAGTCAGAGGAAGAAAGGTATGAGATAAGAGAGAGGGTGAGAGAAAAAGGAAAATTAGAGAAAGAGAGACGGGAATGTGATCAAAAACAGTGGGAGAAAGATGGAAAGGAATAATATGAGAAATAGAGAGGAGTTGAGATAAGAGAGAAGAAGAGAAAGAAAGGAATGGAATAAATGAGAGAAAGAGAGTGAGAGACAAAGGAATGAAAGGAGAGAAATTGAGTGAGAGAGAAAGAGAGAGAGAGAGAGAGGCGTGGTGACTGTAGATGACTGAGTCATCCGTGAGCATTGTGATGTCCGCTGTTCGTTCTGTAGATTTAAATAGATATTCATCTAATTTGAAAGTGACATGAGTCATTAAATATCAAAGGTGTTCCCCAGTTATCCCCCGACTGTGGTTGTTCTCAATCTGTGTGCCGCGCCAAAACCGCGTGCCGCAACTATCTTCCAACTTTTCTGCGTAATTATTTCAAAACTCGCAAGCATGGATTTCGTTTCTTGAACGTGCACAATACGAGTATCATGTCCGTCCCGTTTCCGCTCAATTATTGCCAATCAAGTGGTTTTATCGCTAGATTTTATGATATCTCAAACTTTTTAGCAAAATCATTAAGTCAGTCAGATACATCGAGGGCAATTGGCTTTGGTGAAATTCACTCTTACCAGCTTGACGGTCTTCGTAGTGATTTAAGTTTTATTATTACGCACACAAAATTCTCTGATGGGTGTATAATTATCATGTACTTGTGTGACGTGTTGTGTTAGGCTTTCCAGTACTTCTAGCTTTGAACTTGTCCAATACGGATATTATGTCGGTGCCCCTTCCACCGTAGAGTTACCAATCTAATGGTTCTATCACTAGATTTGTTGAGATCTCAACCTTTTCAGAAACAAATCAAAAGGAAAAGAGGTGATGAGTTACTATATCAATATATTTCGTTCATTGACTTCGGAGGTGTTTTCGTCTGAAATTAATTCCATTTTTACAGTTCGTAGACCTACAGCACACTTTTTCATTACAACTTGAAAGTTTACTGCTATGTGGGAGTGGGATTGTGGTGAAACAGTGAAACATATATCATTATTGTTGGATCGAAAGATATGGAGTAAAAATGTTCCGACCTCAAGTTTATTTGGTATGGGCTGTACGCGGGATTATGCCTTTCCGTCGGGCTATTTAGCTCGATGTGAAGAGCGATGTTAGGTATAAACGGCTACCCCATCGGTCACAGATCCGATTCCTGCAGGAGCCCCATCTATCTTTGATTGTTTATTCTGTTTATGCAGTCGAGGCCAAGTGACTCATCCTCTGTGAAATGACGGGTGATCATTTAGATACAGTTCAATATGAAATAATGCATTCATAAATATTGTTATTACATATCGATTTCCTAATAATATGATTGTCCCTGTTGAGAAACAGCTGTGCAAACATAGACAGTGAATGAGCAAGATGCGAAGAGTGGGGATTAATCACTTATGTATATGCTTATATACAAACTTTTCATTTTTTTTATCATTATAATGCTACGATATAAATCATTATCATCGGTCTTTTAACGTCCGTCGTTGGACACAGATCTTCCCCAGGATTTGCCACGATTCTTCATCATGGGCGTCGCAGAGCCAGTACTTCCTGAACCTGTCTAGCTCGTCTCTCCATCTAATATTCTACCAGCCTCGGTTGTGCATGTGATCTCAGGGAACCCATGTCGTGAGTCGTGATGTTCATCGGTTGTCCGCCATTCTTGCAACATAGCCAGCCCACTGCCATTTGAGATTTTTAATGGATTTTATTATGTCCCTGACTCTTGTTTTTTCTCAGATGTACTGTGCTATTTTGTGGTCTCTCCATGTGAGGCCCAGCATAATTCTTTCGTGTGCACGTTGCATGGTTCTCAATAACTGACTTTTAAAAAAAATATTTTTTTAAATCATTTCTCACTTTATATTTTTCAAACTAATTTTCTGAAGAGCCTATGCGTATTATACACCAGGTATATTTTTTCGAATATTCTATAGTTCATAATTAGGGGTGTGTGTAATGTACGAATAATCTCGTTAATGTTTTTTGATATTCCAGATATGAAAGAAGAATATGCACAAAATTTTTGAGATTTCATCCAAACCACGCACGTGCATACTCAATTAAACACTCAAACAATTGTTTTCCTTTCAGTCTCCTCCCTTCCGGGCTCACTAAGTTTAAATCTACTCAGCCTAATGATTAAACCATAGCTGCTTCCAGCCACCAAATCCCGCCCATAAACAGCTGTCCACTTCAAATTCACAAAACAAGTAGAAATCAGGAAAAAAAAATGTAGTCCAATCGTTTACCTAGGGCGCCCATATTATTGTGCCATGGGATGTTACGTGGGGAGGTGAGTGCAAAATCTTCAATTGTTCGGAAATTAATGTCGCATTTTTGACCCTGGACAAAACACCCATTGAAATTTGTCGAAAACATAATTATCATAACGTTTCTATGAAATCTCTCAGTTGAAACCGTCACGTGTCCAATTTCCCCTTGGTAGCAAGCTTTGTTGGGGATGACGAATTAAAATTCAAAAAAAAGGGGATATCAATGAATAGGTTATAATTCTCGCCTTTTGTTTGTTCGAATTTTCAATAAACAAGCGTGAATGCTGCCAGACACAAACTAAGTGACCAATTTAGCATGAACTAACATTGAAAATCGAATCACTTCCAAAAACCTACTTAAGGGAAGTCAAAAAACAATTTTTCTTTCTAGACATAGTAAGGAGTAAATGCTGAAATTTTCAGCCTCCTAGCTCCATTGGTGTGGACTGCATGTGCCATGCATAAATACATATCCAATCAAGTCAGCTTAAAAACTGAAGAAACCTATGTTGACATGTTTAGTGACAGTTTTAGTTGATGGTTTCTAATTACCACACCTATCCCGTAACCCAGTGCTGGGTTGTTGAGGAACCACATGATTTCCACCATGCATGTGTCAAGGGCAAGATAGCCAGACGGGACCCATCCCTCTTCAGGCTGGTTTGGAATCAAAGTTGACCGATTCCTAGACTGGTTGGCAACCATAGCCAGAGAATCTGGCCTACTATTCGTCTATAGCTGAACGAGAAAAGAAATGCTTTCATGTCTCTTCAAAGGTCGTTATAGCAAAGTGAACACGTACTCTCTCGGCTGGAGCTTGAACATGCCTCGCTAATTTCATTCTCCTTACCATTCATCCTTCGACTTCTTTGCATCTTCAAAACAACATTTGTTGTTCAGATCGTAGCCATCGAAGACAGCGTATGATTATATTCATTTTTATGGGCATAGGTTTGTGTGCTTGTTCATATGTTTGTTCCAGCGCTCCTGGCCATACCGTTTTGTCTACAGACTTGAAAATTGGTACCACTACTCAAATAGACACCTTCTTAAAGTGTGTTTATTTCAAGGAAAAATCTTTTTTCTCTCCTCGTTCTGGTACTTTTATCAGTAACATTTCAGATTCCAAGAATCAAAATATTCTCTTTACTTTATTTTAGATGTTGTCCTGTGAAAAACGCTGGTGATATCATAAATAAGATTGACTTATATTCAATCTGTGATAAATTCAAATTTAACAATATTGTTTTTCAATTATTGACTGTGATGGTGAGTCGAAAACCCACAGCCAAGGGGAAGCACTATTCAGCCAGGCCTGCTTTACCAAGTAAGCACTGAAATTTCAACTGGGAACAGATGCTCAAACAACATGCTTTAATCGATCTTTCTTTCCGATTGTTTGTTTGCATTCTGGTAGTTACTGTATTTGAAACATTTCCCGTTTATTTGTTTTTTTTCAAGTAGAGTATTATAAATCGTTAAAGCAACTGATAAGATTAAAATAAACGTAAAAAGTAACAATGATTTTTTTTAAATGAGTCACTTGATTTAGACAGGTATTGATGATCTAACAACCATAATGTAAACAAACAAGGCTACGAGCTGAATGAAGAATAGGTTTAATGGTGTGGTTAGAATTTCTGTGTCCAGTCGAAGTCTTGCTTCCTCAAAGCAGGACGGGTTAAACCTCGATTCCCTTGACTAGGGAGCGTTCAAATCCCGCTCAAGGCTTATTTCTGATCAACACAATGTACTCACTGTCGGAGGGTAATCGGTCCGAGTAAAAAGTTATGGTAAAAAGCAATTATTAAAATTAAGATGAAGGTAAAAAAGTAACCAAAAATCGAGAAAAAAATAATAACATTGAATTTGTTTGAAAAATGAATATGTTACAATATTGAAATTTCTTTGAATGCAAAAAGTCAAAAAATTATTTCCAACCCCCAGGCTACAAACTGCTGTCCACTTAAAACGAGCAAAACAAATCTCATACAGCCTGCGTCTATTAGATTGTAGACGTTCGTACCACTGGGTGTTTGCCAAGAGTGCCCATAATTAGGGGTGACCATGAGATCTATCAGGGTAAATCTCCCCCTACTTCTATTCCGACTAAAGATGATCATTGCAACTTCTGTATTTTATATAAAATTTTAAAAAGATTATAATATATATTTTTAGTATAAATGGAATGCATATTTCTATTATATATTTTGTACATTTATAAGACGTGTCAATTTAGCTCGGTCGGTAAGAGATGCTACTACCAACCACTTGATCTTGAGTTAAATCATATTCATCTTTTTTCCTCCAAATTTGGTAAGACTTGATCTTGTTAGTTTCAGGCCCCTACTGAATCGACTTTATTTCCCTTGCCTGATAAGTTCAGATTTCTGGTTAAGACCAAAAACTTGAAAGTTTAAAATGATGAATGGCGAAAGGGAAGGGAAAAGATAGAGTGGGACATTATGTATCTACGTTATCAATCAACGAAAGAAAGAAAAAAAGAAAGAGGAAAAGAGATCAAGAAAGCAGAAAAGAAAAAGAGACAGACAGACAGACAGACGGACGGACAGAAAAAGAAAAGGGAAAAAGAAAGATAGAAATAAAGAGAAAAGGAGAAAATGGAAAGCTACGGAAGCTAGATTGAATTATCTGGTGTCGCTAAACAGATTCTTTCAATTCGAATCTATTAATTTTTCCTACTTTTAAAAAAAATTTTTTATAATTCTTTTTCTTCTTCCTATACTTCTCTCAGCCGTAGCCGTCCATGGTGAAATATTTCACACACTCCCCTCAATGAGTTGAAAATTACTGCTACCCACAACAGACCAGTTTAATCACTATTACTGAGGACAGGTTATTCATGTGTTTTGACATTAATAGGTATGTTTTTATATTTATCTATCTGGACTTCACCTAGGCTTTACCGTTCATAGTAGTAACTTGAAGTTTTGCACACACTCTCCACTCAATGGGACCAAAAAACGTTTATTTTTGTTTTTTGAAAATTCGGCTTAGTGGCTGAAACAGTTGCGTTCAGAGTAGTGTTTGACCTTGAAGCAGCCAGTGTAGTTCTTATTCTTGTTACGGTAGGAAAACAAAGTCAACTCTGAATAAGGATGAAAATACGGGATAAACAAACGGCTTCCGTCGAGATTTGATCAATTCACGATTACGTATCTTTTAAATTATATCACAAAAGAAATCCCAATTCCATTCAAACAAGGACCGAGGGTTGGGAATTGATCTTTAAAAAGTATGTCTATTTAAGTTCTCAGTATTTATTAATCTATTTCGTTTTTGTTTCTTTTCTTCTTTTTTTAAGGCTGTTTTCGGTGAACATGAAAGGGTTTTTCTTTCCACCAATTTTTGTTGAATCATCGGTGACTGTTAAATCGTAAACATCTTAAGTGCTTGTACACTTCTGAGATCTTTATTTGTCGACGAAGAGAAAAAGCAGACTGTTTGGAGCCAGCACACCAAGTCATTCATCTTAAAGCCATCGGTTATTGCACCAATGTTATCACAATGCTACACGAGAAGGGTGTCGAGGAAACGGGAAAAGATTGATGGTGTTCTCTGATGGTATGAATAATATTCAAGATAAATGGGACAATGGTATGTTGGTAAGCTATGACTGATGAAGAAAGCTTTCCCTTTTTGCAACGGACCAGGATCATAGTAACTGAAAAAGAAGAAAAGGTAACCTAATCTGGGGTCTCCGCCTAACGGTTATATCATTAGATCGTTACAGATGAAGTGTCGTTTTCTTAACAGCGAGATGAAGAATGATTTTATCAATGAATATGCGTGAACAATATGGACGGAATTTTCACCGGAAAACCGACGTCTGAGAAATTTAAAGATCTAGCAAAAATCAGCATGTTATCCGATTTTGAGAAAATTTCCTGTACTCAGCTATCAAAGGACGAATTTATAAACCAGGTTTTCATCCCAAATATCAGGAAATAAAAATTTCCTGTCTAACACTTTATTTTTTGATGATTAATTTTATTTATACATCGATGTTTTCATTGATTTTTACACATCAAACAAATGAATCCCTTGAGATACTAATTATGTTTACCTTTTTGAGAAAAGCGTCCAGGCGTTCAACTAATAAAAACGATGAAAAAAATCAACTTTTTTTAATGCTGAGTAGAAAATCTTTTCCTCGAGATCAAAAGTCTAAACTAATAAATAATTAGTCAAATAAAACAAAAAATTGCCGAAAAAAAAAACATTTTACTCAATTTTCCTCTTTTTGGGTTTTTTTTTTTAATTCCAAAAGTAAGACTCCCAGTTAGAGATATCCCAAGGCGCTTTGCTAAAAAAAGTAAAAATAATCAATATCTCAAGGAATTTATCTTTGAAATGTGTAAAAATCAATGAAAACAGCAATGTACTTGATTAGATAGATAATCTAAATAGTATGAATCATGTGGAAAAAATTTATTTTTAGATATTTTGAATATCTTTTTATTTTTCCAAATTCGTCCTTTAATAGATAAATATCGAAATTTTATCTAAATTGAATAATATGCTGATCTTTGCTAGATTTTTAAATTGCTCAGGTGTTGATTTTGAGTGAGATTACATCCATATTTTTCATACCTATCAACAAAAATTGCCCCTTGTGAAACAATAACCTTTTCTAACAGACCTCAAATTGCAAAACGCCTTTTGAATTGAACTTTTTAGTTCTAACGGTTACAAATTCAGTAAAAGCTCCGATTATGGCTTCACTTAGACTTTTCATTACAGATGTATTGTTATCGTAGAATTCTTTCTATTTTATTTTCACTCCTCCAAGGGGACATTTAAAGTGAAGTGACGAAATATGTTGAACACTGCTTTGCCACTTCCTTTGTTCTCGTAATTTCAGCTGTAGAAATAGTTTTCGAAGAAGATTCGATATTTTTTAATGAATCCTGAATAATCATCTTTGTATCGAAAATATTTTGAAGTATTTAAAGAGACACCAGTCGATATTAAATGATTTGTATTGGTTTGTAACATGCAGTATTATCATGTGATAGAAGTTGATCATAGAAAAACAGGAATTAGATGGGATATTTACGTTTTTTTTTGTTTTGTTTTTTGCTATCCAGATGAATCTTCTTGCGCCTGTTCTCTTGGTGGTATCACTATTTCTACTCTTTCTGCATAGGACAAATCAAAAACTGTCTTCAGAGTCTTGACAACTGAAAAGTGTTCACCTGACTATTGAAATATACAAAGAACTTATATACATACAGTACAGCAGATATGAAGTTCAAAGTGCTCGACAAAAGATTATATTCTGTGAGAAAAATAACAGGTGAATGTGGAGGATGCTATAATAAGCTTAATGATGTGGGGTATTGCACTGTCATGGAGCATTTTATTGATCATGCGGGATCAGTTTTTCTTCATTTTTATCTTTTCCTATTGCCTTGTGATGATGTGGTATTGTCACTGTTGAAGTCCTTAAGTCTCTAGAAAGTGATCTCGACTTTATTTGTTGGTCGTTGGTCACTGCTGTCGATAATTGATTTTCATTAAGAATGAATCTGTTGAACCAACGGTGGACAGTTTGCACTGTAGTAGTGTTCATTCAAATCACTGTTGACGTCATCGGCAGCTTCAGTAACATTATATCCTAATTTGAAATCGTACATGGAAATTTTTCAAACTATTTGTGTAGACACCATTACTGTTGGAGGCCCCCAAACCTTAAATAATAACAAAATTGATCATCTATAGAGACTCGATTATAGTCTAGCTGCTGGAAAAGTTCTCTTATAATTTTGAGAGCTAGAAATTGTTTGTTCAACCACTTTCTACTATCAATAGTGATTTTTCAAAAATTGGTCACATGGTCTGTGTAGAGGTCACTTCTGAGAAATGTCCTCCATCATGAATTTTAATCGAATTTTTTTTTCTGTCAATCCGTCCACACATTATCTCCAAAGGTAATCAATGAATCACAGTGGAATTTTAAGAGCGGATCCATTCACAATCGCCTTTATATGTCCATCGCCAAAATTTCATGTCTGTCCAGACGATATCTCCAAAACGAATGGGCGGATATTTTTCCTCAAAAGCATTAATGCAAAGTAAACCAAAATTATCCTAGCCGGTGTTTGGTTTCTTTTTGCAAGGTGGATTGTCAGTGTCCTTATCCCACAGCCACCTCACACCTCCAATAATTACAGTAAAAAAAATAGATGAGGAACGCAGGTGACGTAACAATTACCCGTGTGGAAACCGGAATCGGTGAATCGGGTATGTTATGATTACGCACGCTCCAGATCGCTGTAATACAAACAAAACAGGGTGGAGTCGAAGTTGTGGGCTTTCAACTCCAACCCTGCTATAAGAAGAGATTAGAGGCACCAGGTTTGAAGCTTGCGGACCAACATTGTAAAGGAGTTGAATGCAAAAGCGTGGCTTCAGAATGTCAATTCTATGTCATTCATTTTATGAGTGCAACTCTAGTACAGTCGAACCCCGTCTTTAGCAAATTCAAAATAAGTTTTAGCAAAGTTTCGTTGAAGATTATGACTTGTTTTCTGATAACCTGAGTTGTGATACTATCGCAACAAGGAGAAACCGATGTGAAGGGTCCCTAATTTAGATTTTTTTTTACAATCAATAGTAATTTTTTTACGAATATGTAAATGTATTGAAAAAATGGGAAATATCTACCATAGAAATATCCCTGGATCCACGTCAAAATTTGATCAATTCTTCCTTTTTCCTTTTGTCAATCTTTCCATTTGTCAGTTACAGTCATAGGTACTAGAGATGCTACTGCATTTAAAAGGGTTAGTTTGCTTCCGTCAACATTGGGCAAAGGTCACCAGCAGGGATCTTAAGAAGCCGAAGTAAAAATTAAGAGAGCTAAGTTATCTCCCCCAAAGCAACAACTATCCTACCAATAATACAGGCGTGGTCACACCGCAGCTCGCGTGCCACATGTGGCTATTTGACATTTAATATACAGCCCGTTGCAATATGTTTGATAAGTCAGACAGGGTGGGAAATTCAAGACAAAAATCTATGACAAAAACAAAGCAGGAAACCAAAATTGATTTTTCCTACCAAAGAATTTTGAAATACCATCTGATGTGAAAGAAAAAATAGTATGAGGATATATTATTTCTAGAATGACAGATAAATTCGGATCCAATGGCATAAAAAATAAATTGATAACACAATTTTGGGAGTTATTAAACACATAGAAAATTCAAGGAAATATAAATGAACCAAACGTGTCTGGTAGAAGTTCCTCTGGGCTGGTAAGATAGTTAAATTTTTAGTTTAGTTTTACACATTATTCTTACTTGAATGAATGTGATTTTTAATCTTGAATAAGTATTTCTAACGTAAATTGTGTAAGAAGATGCCCAAAATGGTATTTTTATTTGATAAATGAATAAATAGATGTTGGCAAAGCACCTTTTCTCGTCACAGTTTATATAGAAGATAAATGGGAGATATTTCATGCTTTATAAGTATTCAGCCAGCATGAACACTCACCAACTTAATTAAAATGAAAGTTTAATGATCATATAAAACTATGATAAATTCTAATATTGGATTAGATATAATTAAAACAATCATCAATCTGGATTTTTAAAACTTTTGGTATATATATATATATATATATATATATATATATATATATATATATATATATTTGTGTGTAAAATTAATGTGTCATCCACAGACATATATTTATATATATGGGGAATTACGCAAGAGTGAATATATCGCTTAAATTCAACCTTACTGACCGTCCAGTTCTGCATAGGGCAGAGTTAGGATGCCAAAGTCTGAAGCAAAAGTTTCGATCCTACGTTGTGGTACTGGATGGGATGATGGATAGTCAATAGCCACACTGAACAGTTGTAATACGACGAAACAACTGTCCATGGATGACACAAGTATATAATTCTTATAACAAAATATGTATATTCATATATATAACCAAATGGTTACTACCACTGATGCAAATTAACAATTTAAATACTGTTTATATAAATATCATTTTGCGCATGTATTGTTTCGAGCTATAGCTTACGTTTACAGTCGTCTTAGCGACAGATAATCCCCTAAAATGTCTTTCATTCATCTAAGACGTCACAACTACAAATGAATACTATATACTTTTTTTTTAGCTTGAAATCAGCATCGGCTGTCATAGTTGACGATTTGAATTTTCCCTCGAAAACAGGTCAGCTTGAGATCAGCAGCAGCTGTTGCAGTTGACGATTTGGATTATTTAATCAGATAAATGGATAAGAAATTGAGTTAAGATAAAAGCCAGTTTTGCTTCGCTCGGACTAGTGAGTTATGATTAATAGTTCAGGGAAAAACGAGTGCGTTAACTTTGATCAAGTCTTACAGCCCTCAAACATATGAAATTTATCGTAGGTGACTCTTGCATCAATCAAATTGGCCACCCCTGCATTAAATCTGAGACGGAGAAGAAGAAGGAAGAGCCACACAGACCATGTAGCTACAACAAGCATACTATATTGCAGTTGTTTCCAAAGGGTGTGGTTTGCCCGACTGGTGCGGTGAGAGAGGGTGGCAAGTGTTGCAATAAGATTCAAGGACAATCAGAGAAACATTTAAACATTAATGTACAGAATATCAGAGACCAGAAAGGCTTCTTTGTGTTGATGAGGAGATGAGAGTCCGTCTCGAATTAGACCCATGAGATTACCCAACAAAACAAGCTCACACCACCCATTGAATTTGGATATTCAAGGTTGCATATGTGAGTTGCTCCGATATAATTATATCAACAAATATCAGCGAAAACTGTCACCAGAGCTGACAACAAAGGAGCTAGAGGGTTGAAAATTTAAACATTAACTATTTGATATGTAAACAAAAACGATTTTACAGTTTTTCCAAAATCCCCCTCTCCAAATAGTATTTTTGTGGGTGTTCATTCTCCGATGCTAGTTTATGCTAAATTGGCCCCTTAATTTATGCTTGTTCGTTTTTTGCTTTTTTTGGGGGGGGGGGTGGAATTTTAAAACTTTTTTGGAATCATTGTCTGGAAAAGGCTAGATAAGTAACTGATTAATTGATCACTCTTTTTTTCCAATTTTTTGGATTGATGATCCCCAATACGGCATGCTGCGAAAAGACGTTTGTCACTTGACAGTGTCTATTAAGTAACTAACCAGACCGGTATTTACTTGAGGTTTTATATGTACGATACCCACCTATAAGAATATTTTAGGAATAAATCCTGCTTTCATGTAACTGTATCGTTTTAAACTTTCTGGGTGTCCTATGACCATTATCTCCATCAACGAATTTGGAGGAATTTATGTATTTGGTCGCGTTTTTCCATCTTTCCGTCTTTCTGTTCGTTCCTCTGTCCACCTGTCTATCCACACGATATCTCCGAAAGTACTGAATGGATTTTAATGACATTTTGTGGAATGTTGGGTGATTGAGAGATGGTTCAATTTCGGTTCGGAGCCATGTTTTTCTTCCTTTCGTTGAGATATATTTTCCCATTTTTTTTGTTTTGGTTTGTTTTGCTTTTCTTATACATAAGCCTTCATTTCTGTCCTTGTGATATCTCCAAAATTTCTCGAATAATTTCAATGGCATTTTGTACAAGGGTGGACAAAAATCTACGGGAGAACTTATCAAATTTTGGGATGGTTTCATACACATTTACACGCCCTGAAAATGACGTTGTCTTGTATAGGGTCTCAAAGTATTTTCTAGTACTGTAAAGTAGTTTTGTTCTATGTTACGAATAAAGTGCTCCATGAAATTAACTGCAACGAAAGTCGACAGTTTCAGAAATGAGAAAATTTCATATCAAAACCAATTTTCTACCCCGTTAACAGCATTTGTAAGGAATTAACTGGCCCAAAAAGAGTGGCTGAAATGAAATAGACGATGTCTTTTTTTTTTAATCGGTTCATATCGCTGGTAAATAGAAATGTACGATATGGATAGTGGTCATTTTTTCTTTTCACGTCACACTACGTCATATTAATCATTTTTTAATTCTATTCTCCAGATGAAAAATAAAAAGTACTGGAAGGAAAGGAAGCAAAGGAAGAAAGATAGCAGACAATACAGTGTTTATGACTAATGTACACACTCCATATATGTGTATGTGTATATATATATATATATATATATATATATATATATATATATATATAAAACCTTTTGATTTGCTGAAGAATTATATCGCATTATGAATGATATTTTTCGTTTTATTTCTTATGCAATTTTATTCATCTTGTTTCTGACGTTTAAACAGACCCTAACTTGAACACTTAATTGCCATCCAATCGTTTTATTACTGGAACATATAAAGATGAATGAAGTCAAAAATTGTATGTGCAACGTCACAGGTTTTTTACAGAATAAGTTTCTTTACCTATTTTTCCCATTACATATGTTAACCATAAAACAATACTTTATGTGATGAAAGCAATTTTCTCTATTTCTATTTCTATTCCTAGAGTGCAGTCCCTAGAAAAAGGATGGGAGCACGACTACCATTTTGTACCCAATAGGAACGGTTGAATGAGTCCAAAGTCCTAAGACTGAATATTTTAATATCAGGGTGGTTTTTGATAAAGACATCCACTCATTGCGACCTCCCTATCAAGGTCACACCATTACGTAATGAGTGTTTGACCAAAAGATTACATTTTACATATAATTTGAGAAATCTGTGGATGTGTGAGAGTTTGTAGGCGCCGATATAACTCGACAACAAATTACTGTACGAAGTTGATATTTGATATTGGTCTGCATACCTGTCATTGCAGAAATGAGTTTGTTGTTTGAATCTTGAGACTAATGATATATATATATATATGTATACGTTATTATTATTATTATTATTATTATTATTATTATTATTATTATTATTATTATTATTATTATTATTATTATTATTAAAGCTCCCTTCTTCTTCAGGGTTGAACATTCTTCAGGTTGGGCAACTCGGCCATTATAAGCTAATGTAGCCACGCTCTTCCAACTCTGGAATGGGGCACTCTAGTGGATCAGGAGTTGTGCATAAGTAAATATATCGCTTAAATTCGGTCTCACTGACCGTCCAGTTCTACGTAGGGCAGGGGTAAAATGCCAGTCTCTGTGTTTGGAGCCTTCCTCGTGGTGCTGAATGGGATATTGGATAGTCTTTAGCCACACTGAAGAGTTGAAATACAATAAAACAGCTGTATGTGGATGACAAAATTATTAATTATTACATATTTATATATATATATATATATATATATATATATATATATATATATATATATATATATATATATGTGCATAAACTACAGATCATAGATCTTTCATTTAAAATTATAAAACTGTATTCAGACATCAAACGTCTAATTGGTAATAGATATAGATGTATATATAGTATATTTAATTTGGCAGCACGAGAAGAAATGTCATAATGATTTGAAGCTGTAGATTTGTACGACGGACGGATAATTATTTTACGTATTAATTATGGTAGGTTGCTCAGAAATCAACTTCTAGAGATATTATGTGGACAGACATGAACATTTAGCCATTTTATGTGGTATGGTCTTATAACTCCGATAGGAGAGAAGTAATAGTCTATGAAGATTACCCGAGAACTGTTGGAAATATCGTGTGGACAGACATGAACTTTTAGAAATATTTTGTGGCGTTGGCATACAACTAAAAAGAAAGTAATAGTTCCTGGAAATAACTTCAGAAGTTTTTGAGATACCGTGTGGACAGACATGAAACTTTGGCAATATTTTGTGGCGTTGACATATAACTATGATGGAAGGGAAGTATTCGTCTATGGATCAGCCTAAAAAAAAAAGGAATCATTTTTTTTTCTGCTAGAATGTCTCATTTACTAAAGTTGATTTACCCAGGAATAATTTTTGGAAAAAAAATTTTAAAAAACAAAAAAAAAACAAGGAAGTTCTCAGGCAACACATACCTCTACCAACACAAGTGCCAAGGGAAGTAATTGAGCATGGATCAACCCTTTATAAGTATAATCACCCATTCTGTTGCCCATTACTCAACTTTTAACGAAGTTTCAAAGAAATTACTTGAGAACTTTTTGAGATATCGTGTGGACAGACATGAACCTTCAGTAGTATTACGTGACATAGGCATTTTACTACGGAGGGAGTTGGGTAAGCATCCATGGATCAACCGTTTACGTAGCCTATCATCCAACTTTTCACAAAATTTCAGAGAAATTCTGGAACTTTTAGAGATATCGTGCGGAGATACACGAGCCTAAATATAAATGTATGAAAAAGACGGGAAATATCTCTCAATCCAAGAATTCCGGGATTCACCACAAAACTTAACCAGCCCGTTCGTTTCCCATTAATTTTTTTTTATCTCTCCACACACAAATATTCTTAAAATCCATTTTGTGCTTTGGAAAGACGGGTCGACATCAAGAAGGGCGGGCGGACATATGCCTCTTCAACTTCGTTAGCAGGAAAAGAAAACAAAAAACAAAAAAAAAACTAATAATGTTTTTATTGTTTCTTTTTGTTTTTGCTTTTTTATTTTTTATCTTTTCTTTTCCTGGCTGGGAAACGCAATTTCATCCACAAGGGTAAACGAGATAAGGAGTGTCACCCATCTGGCACCAGGTATGCAGCTTGTGATCTATCAGTCAGTAGTCACGCATTTTTCCTCTAAGCTTTAATTAAACGTACTTCGTTTGAATACCTACATCAAAGATCATTTGGTTTCTGGAAATAAGCCAATATCCACCTGCATATATCAGGTTGCGTGGTAATGTTGACAATCCTTTTAGCTAATATATATATATATATATATATATATATATATATATATATATATATATATATATATATATATATATTACTCTGTCTGGAATGCCCTTGCATAAATCAAATTCAAAGTGTAGCAATATAGTTATGCTCTTACGAAACATATCCCTTCAGTATAGATTATGCAATGGAAGGGGAATGGTTAACAACCTACATAATACATTCATAGAGGCAGAGTTGATTATCATTCCACAATCGGGATCAAATGTTTCAATTCCTCGGCTCAAACTATGTCCAAGCGATGCCAATTTACCGTTCATTTTAGAACGAGGTCACTTTCCAATACGGTTATCTTGTTTTTTTTCATTACCGCAAACAAATCTCAAGGATATGCATTCAAGAGAGTTGGATTATTTCCTCATGAACCAGTATTTTCTCATGGCTGATTATATATAGCTCATTCTTGAGTGTATTCACTTCTTGACGTAAAGATAAACTCAATTGATAAACGACTCTCAAAGTAGAAGAGGTAACAAGTGTCTTACAAAGGATATAGTGATCAGAAGATGTTCTCTCCTAGTACTCCGTTGAATTAGAACATTTGATCCAAATTGTGCGTTAATTATCAGTGTTACATTGGGGAACACCTTATGCACTATAATCTGACAATGAGAATATAAACTTTCAACGATCTGATAATTTTCAAAATAGCCGTAGAATTTCCACGGGTACTACTTGTATATATTCATAGGTATACATAGAAAATTCAGTGCTTGCTGTGACTCTGAGTTTCATGCCAGTGCAATCGTCAGCCCTTCAAAAAAAATATTAACCATATATATATATATATATATATATGTGTGTGTGTGTGTGTGTGTATATATATATATATATGTATGTGTGTGTGTGTGTTTGTGACAGTGTTATATGTGTATATCTACATGTGTGCGTGAATATTCACATGCGTGCGTGTATGGCAACAAATATTCCATGCTATATATACACAGAGTGGGCGAAAACAAACTCCCTAATAGATTTCTCTTCGATTCCTTGGTTAATCCCAGCGAAAAGATTACGGGTATACAAAAGTTTCCTAAAATTTCCAAAAGGGACATAATTCTTATCTACTTGGTATGATTACTCTGCGTCAATGTATTTAGCACTGTAAAATAAAACAATTAAAAAGTATACATGGTTAAGTAGATATATACTTATCATTGTGTACACATCCAAAAGAGTTTTGTGTGGTAAAACTTTCAAAAGATACTCGAATGTACCAGTTTTATCTCAAAGTAATATTCATCATGTTCATAAGGAAATTTACTTCGATACAGACTATTTGATTCAGGATAACAAATCTTTTTCCAACAACGTGAACTTTTCACGTTGGTCCAAAGAAATACTTTTTCCCAGTGTTACTGCTTTTTCGTAATTTTAAATACTTGGCCTGAGCAGCTCATTTAGTATGATATCGCGAGACGTTGTAACTTGAAATCAACAAACATTTCAATATTGTTCCATTTGAAATAGCAATTTGCATAAAGCTGAAGGGTGGAACATGTTAGTAGAATAAATTTAGTTCAAAGACAACTATTGTCCTTATTGTCAAACTAATACACAATGTTGGATATCGTAATCATATACTAATTATATATAGAGAGAGAGAGAAAGAGGGATAAATAAAAAGAAAGAGAGGAAGAGAGAGAGGGGGGAAGAGAAAGAGAGAGCAAGGGAGAGTTCAAGTGGGGGCGGGGAAAGAGGTTAGATGAACACTAGTCATTTACTTTCAGCTAAGATTCGAACAAACAATTGGGTTACTGTATCTTAAATTGGTTTAAGCTTTCTGTAATGATATTTGAAGCCGCCATTTTCGTTGCTTGGCACACACGCATATGCACATACAAATACAAACACACACACATATATATATATATATATATACGCGCATACACATACATATACATATATATGTGTGTGTTCAATCTTACATTGTTAAAAATAACTAACAAACTCAGCCTATTTAACTTCTAAGTTTATTTTTCTACTTTACGTACAATTTTTCTGTTAGCAGGATCACAGACTTTGTAAAAACGTTATAGCGTTGATAGTTCGAAATCTTTCAATCATTGAAACGTCTGGAACTACAAACTTATGGACCATTTTTTCTTTATTCAGTGATGTTGATAAAAGTTTTGTTAGTAAACTACAAAAAATAACTAAAAAGTTGAATCTGCAGAGTTCGTCAATTATTTTTCATAATGTATATTTGAATGAAGGATTCATACATCGTCATATTTAAGAGTAATGAAATGTATTTATGATCATAATGATCGATGATTATATAATTATGATAATTTAGGATTGTATATATATATATATATATATATATATATATATATATATATATATATATATATATATATATATACTCATACACAGACGCATATATATACATGTATATACTCACAGCCAAAAAGTCGCTGTTCTTTGGGAGCTGACGAGAAACCAGCTTTCCAGTCCGTCTGCATTAATATTTCCTTCTCAATGTCTATATCTCCTGAGAGATAGAGAGGGAGTGGAGGGGAGAGCAAGATTGTCTATATGCAAGTGTTTCTATTTGTGTTTTTTAGAATATACATATGTTTACACACACACACACACACACACACACACACACATACACCCCCACACACACATATATATATATATATATATATATATATATATATATATATATATATATATATATATATATATAACATATATATAGTTCGGAAAGCTTTGCAGCTTTGCGAGCATTTCTACTCATGATTACCGGTTTTTAGTCTCTCACAAATACGGTCGTCCACTGGGGAACAAATACGACATCCTTCCCCATCTTCAACCAGACCTACACATCGAGGCAAGTTGTTTAAAAGTTGGATATCAGTAGAGACTGACAACGTGTTGATCATTTTCATCAATGTGCTCACATCTTTCATTACAAGGACAAATGACGACAACTTGGCAAAGTACGCCACGATTGCAAATCTTGTTGCAGATGAAATGACAAATTTCACCACGAAGAGACAGATGACAAAATTTCCACCAGAAGAAGAAATCGATAAATAAATGCGTTCTTGAAACACCGTGTAGCGTTTTCATTCTCACGCATTGACCCAAATGCGTCTTATAATCGACCCTATCACATAGGCTCACGCTTTGGCGTCCGCTGTCACTTACCTAGGGGGGGGGGTAGTAAAAAAAAAGGTATATTCCTGGGTTGGCATATATATATATATATATATATATATATATATATATATATATATATATATATATGTGTGTGTGTGTGTGTGTGTGTGTGTGTGGATGGATGTCAGTTGTCAGATAGAGGACAAGGGAGTGCCTAAACTGTCACTGTTCACAGTCACTCCTTGATCTACGGCCGCTGCTAGGTGCTTACTTTCAACCCCCCTCGCCCTCTGCGAGAGGGACTAGTCTGGGAATAAGGCAAGGGTGGGGGGCAGATAACCTGAATACCACTCCCACCAATCCCAATGGGTGTCCATGATGACGAAATATCTATCAGGATCGAGAAATAAATTCGTATCTGATGCAATGTACATCATTTTTACTCCCATGCGTAGACTCAAAGGCGTCTCACAATCGACCCTGTCACACAAAGAAGATGTAAGCCCACGTAATGCCATGAGTCAATTAATTTCATCATTTCTTTATTGAAGAACACATTCGGTTGTCCGAAGAGACGCCAATGTGCAGATGATGTTCACGCGGATAGGCACAGAGCACTCGTATTTGAGAGTTCGGGCACGCCTGGACACTGAGATATACAGTTAGCTAGTAATGAGCTTAGGTAGATAGACAGATATGGAGTGACTGAGATAGATAGATAGATATATAGATAGATAGATAGATAGATAGATAGATACTGAATTACATAAATACATTGATAAGTTTGGACGGATTTAGATAGATAGATAGATAGATAGATAGATAGATAGATAGATATGAAGTGGCTGATATACATACATACATACATACATACATACATACATACATACATACATACATATTAACAGACTGAGATAGATAGATAATGAACACTTTGAGATAGATAGATAGATAGATAGATAGATAGATAGATAGATAGATAGATAGATAAATTAGAGGATATGAAGTGTCTGGGACAGATACATACATACATATATACATACACACATACACACACATGAACAGACTTAGATACATAAATTGAGAGATAGACGGATCATGAACAGACTGATATAGAGAGATAGATATGAACAAACTAATATATATATATATATATATATATATATATATATATATATGTATATATATATATATATATATATATATATGTGTGTGTGTGTGTGTGTGTGTGTGTGTGTCTATGTCTCTGTGTGTGTGTCTATGTCTGTGTCTGTGTCTATGTCTCTGTGTGTGTGTGTATTTGTATATATAAACTGACATAGATAGACAGATATAAAGAGACTGAGATAGATGGATAGATTGATAAAATTTCATTGCAAAATTTAAAAATATCTTGGGCGATCCATTCCATTCGAAGATCCGTACTCCAAAATGGGACACTCGACTCCGAAAGGAAAGAATATCTTTTTTGTCTGTGCATTTAGTTTTCCTGGTAATTATAGAATCTATATGAAATCCAATAGCAACAAATCCGATATAGCGGTACTTAAATCCCCCTGGATGCTGTAGGGTGGCCTATATTTTCCAGGGTGTAGAGGCAAAGAGTGCATTTGAAATATATCTGAGTGGCAACCGCCATTTGTAGTGAAAGAAATTCCAAAACAATTCATGATCCAGATGTCAGATAGTGCATTTGATCGTTGACAGAGACGCATGAACTGACCCCAAGGTGACACGATGGTGTGAGCACTAGCAAATAATGATATGGTCTTTTTATATGAGAACAGTAGGTTGGAGTTACATAAAATGATTATACTGCACCATGTTCGTTTAGAAGTTTTTCACTACTTTCAACCCTCTGCTTTGCTGTGATTGGTGAGGGTGCCCTATTGGCCCCAGCCCCAAGTGGATGATCATGTTCTCGAGTGTCTAAAAACCTTCATGTATAGAAATGCTCAAGTTTGAAATTCTTAAAATTGCATGAAACAATTGTACTGGGCTATTTTCGTTTATTGACGGCAAGGTTCCAACTTTCAACCCCCATACCCCCTCGTAGTTAGAAGACCTGGTTCATGGAGGGAGATGCCCCGTTCATCCCTTCCCTTTGAAAATGCTCATGTTTAGAAGAAGAGGATAGTCTTCGGTGCCAAATATTTGACCTAGGAAGGTTTGCCAGCTTTGAACATGAACGTCCGAAATTCTAGACTTTTGTTCGACTCAAACACAGGCAACTATAAACTAAGCCGAAATTCACAGACACCTTAATCACCGAACACACCCGTAGATAGATAAAAGGGTTGGTAGGTCGTTAGATAAATCAAAACTGAGCAAGGTTATATCACCAGTATAGGTGCGTAATACTCTCTCTCTTTCTCTCTTTCTCTCCCCCTTCCTCTCTTTCGCTTTGTCTCTCCCTCATCCTTCGTCTATCACTATCTCTCTCACACTATCTATACGTAGATGTATCTATGACCCCGTGGCTAATTGATAAAAAGAACATTTATTTTAATCAACAAATTGTTATTTTCCAACTTAATCTTCTTTGTTATCAATACACAATTTGATGGCGTGTAATCACAAGTACCGGACATTGTATAGTGAATATTTCAGATCAAAATCAGGCTGTAGACCTACCAATCGAACCCCCCTCTCTCTCTCTTTCTCTGAGATCAACTGATGAACAAGAAAAATACAAATGAAATACGACAAAGGGTTTCCATCCCCCTGAAATAGACATCTCCCTCAATAACGCCCTAAATAGGGATCTAAATAAATTGTATTATTCGTCTGAAGAAGCCTCAAAAGGACAGAGATATGAACGTGTTTTTGTAGCGAATCCATCATGTCACTATGTATGTAGTCAATTCTGTATATTATGGATATTATGCCTCTCACAACAACCTGTTTCATACTTTTTGTAATTTCTAGGCATATTACTGTTAGCTTTTCCCCATAACAGTGGGCGTCGTGGAGCCAGTACTTTCTGAATTCGTCCACTTCATTACGCAGTCTTATTTTTTGCCGACCACTTTCGTATATGATTTCTGAAGATCAACACTGTGAGTTGTGATGTTCTGTAGTTGTCTGACATTGCTAAATGACTGGTCCATTGCCATTTGAGTTTTCTGATGGGTTCTATGACGTCTCTAACACGATTTTTCTTTAATATGCTGTGCTGTCTTGTGATTCTCTCTTGTGCACGTTGCATGGTTCTCAACTTGAGGGTCAATCCTTTGGTTATGTAAAGTTTCAGCTCCATAGGTGACTATCGGAGCATGCATTGATTGTAGCCCATTCTCTTCAGGGTTAATGTGATTTTATAGCTCTTGGAAGTTGAACTTGCTCTACCAGAAGCTTGTCAATGTAGAGATGATGCCGGGGTTGAGAATAATAGGTTACCCAGTCTGGAGTGAGGCGCAATTGATTACACTTATGTACTGTGTGACTGCTGCATTCACAATGATAGGCAAAACATCTTCTTACCTTATTCGGTAAGTCCCTATAATGAATATTTGGTTCCTTGTGACTTTTGTTTTTTTCAAAAGAGATATCAGACCATGGACAAGATTAGGGAGAACGAATCGAGATAGCAAATAGCAATCCGAAAGAGGACTTCGCAGACTGTTTTGAATAGTAAAATATCGCCAGTATAGGTGAGTGGCCAAATGAGAGATTTTTTTTTATTATTGTTGAACAACGACTTCATATACAATATGCAGTGTATCTTGAATAGCGTGGTTAGTTGTTTCAAAAAATGTTCCGTCCTGTTTAAAACCCTACTGCTCAAGGTCTTATTATAAATTCAATGTTTCCCACTTGTATACTCACTTGTATCAATTTAAACAGTTACAAGCCACCCCACATCAAAGGTCGCAGTAATCAAAACTATTCAATACAAAGTATTCACTTAATAAGGGCTATTATATAAGGGCGTCCGCTGTCACTTTTTCTGGAAGGAGAGCGAATGGATATAATCAGAGTATACCTTAATGGAAACCCAGTTACCAACGAAGTATCATACCATCTTTTTAAATCGGTATTTGGGGGCTACGTAAAACAATTGTACAACACTATTATCCTTTATTGACTGTAAGGTTCCCACTTTCAGACTTTCCTCACCCTAGGTGAAAAAGCCTGATCTACCGAGGGAGGGGTACTCTGTTCGCCACCCTTGCCAGCAGACGCTGATACTATTGTATAATATGGTAAAATGCACATAGAATTAGCTGCTCTAAAATTTGTAATCATAGAGCGAACTCGTCAACGAAATGGAAAAGAGATTTATGGATTCGGTGGAGTCAGTTTGTCTGTTTGTTCGTTCGTTCGTTTGTCTGTCCGTACGATATCTCCGAAAGCACTGGATGAATTCCAACGAAAGTTTGTGGGAGGATGGGCAATCCGGTGAGAAAGAGGTGGTAAAATTGGAGCGGATCCAAGAATCATTTTTGATTGAGATATATATTTTTCCGTTGTCTTTTAATTGGATTCATGTGTACGCTCATGGTTCTCAACCTTCCCCCCAACCCCAATACCCCCCAAAAGTTCTCAATGGATTTCAATCAGTGACAAATAAGCTACGGGAGAACTGATAACATTTTGGAGCAGATCATTGCATTATTACATTCCCTATGTCGTAGTTATATGTCCAAAGCACATGATATTGCAAAAATTTCATTGTCGTTCACACGATATCTCCAAAAGTTCTCAATGTATTTCAATGAATATTTTTATGAAGGTTGATCGATAGGCTACGGTAGATCTGATAGGATTTTTTTGACGGATTGATGCTCTCTCTGACCGTTACTTTGGCGGTGATGTGCACTCTCTGAGTGCTTCCTGATTTCCTTGTGTATTTTGCCGTTTTGCATATACTCCCATGACACAAGAAAACTGAGAACCTGATTTGTCAAACGAAGGAAGAAAGAAAGAAAGAAAGAAAGAAAGAAAGAAAGAAAGAAAGAAAGAAAGAAAGAAAGACCGAAAGAAAGAAAAAAGAAAGAAAAAAGAAAGAAAAAAGAAAGAAAGAAAGAAAGAAAGAAAGAAAGAAAGAAAGAAAGAAAGAATGTAAAAATGAGAGAGTATGGATGAGACAACGAGAGGGGGAAAACTGGAGTGACAGAAAGAAAGAAAGAGAGGCAAACAAGAAAGTATGGGGCAGAGAAAGATAAGAGCAAAACAAGAAAGGAAGAAAAAATGAGTGAGAAATAGACAGAAAGAAAGGAAGAAGGAAGGAAAGAGAGAAAAGAGAAACAATGGAAGAAAATAGGAAAGGAAGAAGGAGGAAGAAAGGAAAAGGAATAAAGAGAGAGAGACAAACAAGAGAGTATGGAAAAGAGAAAGAGAGGAGGAAAATGGGAAGAAAAGAAAGAGGTAGAAAGGAAAAGAGAGTACAGAAAAGACAATAAGGGTGGGAAAACAAGAGTGAGAGATAAAGAAAGACAAAAAAAGAAAGAGAGAGAAAGAGAGAGAAAAACGGTAGTATTGAAGAGAGTAAAAGATGAGGAAAAGAGTAGAGAAGCAAAGAAAAATGGAAGAAAGAGAAGAAAACAAGAAAGTATTGAAAGAAAAACAGAGGGGTAACAAGAAGAAAGAAAGAAAGAAAGAAAGAAAGAAAGAAAGAAAGGAAACAAAAAAGGAAAAAGTCAGAGAAAATTTAGAAAGGCAGTAAAACAAAAAAGATGGATGGAAAAGAGAAAGAGGGAGAAATGAGAAAGAAAGAATAAAGACAGAATGACAGAAAGAATCCAAGAAAAAGGAAAAAAGAAAGAGAGACAGGGAGAAAGAAACGAAGTAAAAGGAAGAAAGAAAAATAAACAGACACAAAGAAAGAAAGACAGAGAAATAAACAAAGAAAAACAAAGAAAGAAAAAACAAAAGAGTATTAAAAAAAAGAGGAAAAGAGGTAGAAAACCAGAAAGAAAGAAAGAAGTAGATGTAATGAAGAAACTATTCAAAATCCAGAGTATTTTTAAATCAATGAGATTTTATTTGGCATTTACGTAGAATATCCCCGTCTCTTTTTCACTCATTTTGCAGACGATACTTTGTTTTCCTCCGTTGGAATAGTCTAGATTTCTATCAACTTTTTTTTTTTTTTGTTTATCTCAAGCTTACTCATCCGACTCCCTAATGTACGTACGTCATTCCACCTTTATCCGGGTGTGACACATCCCTTATACACTCCCGGAAGTACCCTACTTCACCATCCCAGCTACCAACCCCGAACTATAACAAGCATCACTGCTACCGACACACACGTCTAACATATATCCGTCTGAGTGTGCCTGTGCGTTCTGAGTGCGTCTAGGTCCATCACACATCGTCGCCGGCTGACTTATCAATACTGCCACGCCCCAAAAAATGACTCACTGGGAAAAACTTACCGTGAAACACATACACACCGACACCTAACACACTTACTTGTTCCTTTATCTTTCATCATAATGACGCACTATACGTCACTTTTCAGTTGCCCAGCGTATTTAAGTATTAAACCTGTCCTTCTAAGATAATGACAGGTCGCTGTACTATTATATATATATTATATTCACGTATATATAATATCACTAGTTATCAAATGATAAACTGGCCCCCAAGATTACTACGGTGTACTGTAAGATTCTACTGGATATAGAGTGGGTTTCTGTAGTTATTAAATAATAAACTGGGCCCCCAGGATTATTACAGATTACTAATAGATTCCCGTGTATATGAAGTGAGGTACTGGTTCTCTGTTGTATTGAATGATAATTATCACTGGTTACTATTAGACTTTCCTCTACATGAGGTGGGGGTCGGTTTTCTACTGTTGTGAAGTGATAAACTGATTCTTTCTGTATTTCTACATGTTACCATTAGATTCTCCTGTATATAAAGTGGGTGATCGTTTTTTGTTATTGAATGATAAACCGATTCTCCCTAGATTACAGAATGTTATCATTTGATTCTCCTATGAGGGATCCGTTTTCTGGTGTTGTAGTGTAATTAACTGACCCTCAACCCCCATCCAGAATTACTACAAGTTACTATTTTAATCCTTCTGTATATTAACTAAGGGACTGGTTTTCTGTTGATATTAAATAGTAAACTTGTCCCCAAGGATTATTGCAAGAAGTTACCTTTACATGGTCATATATATATATATATATATATATATATATATATATATATATATATATATATATATATATATATATATATATATATAAAGTGTGGGGTTGATTTTCTGATTTTATCAAGTAATTAACAACCCTATCCAGGTTTACAATAAGATTCTCCTGTGTATAAAATATAAAAATGGACCATCGAGAAAACTTACGGCAAAGCACGCACACGGACTCTAATACCCAACACGTGTGCTGGTTTCCGGATTTTTCATAATAGTATGACGCAGTGTACTTCAAGTATCAGTTACCCACCGAATGCACGCTTCATAACGGAAAAGTGGCTATCATTTCTCCTATTGACAGTGTTGTAGCTGGGGATTGGGGGGCCAGAGCAGCTTAGCTTTGTGTGGGACCTCCCCTCCAATATTCAGTGCAGTCTGTCCTAACCTGACCGCCGCTAAAACATGAGGGTCCACAAAGATATTTGATAGAAATACAGTAGGTGAACGAGTATTCATAAACCTTTTTGGGTCCCTTCCACCGAGGAAGCCCCACTATTAGTGGTAGGGGTGACTTAAATCAACTCCCATTTGTCCTGATCATCATTTGTATCATAAATGTTCCTTGCAGTTCGCACGACCCTCCGTCTTGCTGCTACTAGTACGTCGACTGTGATGGTTATATTAATAGTAGTTTACACACGCTGTCCAAAAATGGCGGAAGTATTTAAATGATTTTGCAACTGCACAGTACTTTTAAAATATTAAAGCATAGTGTTACTCTGCATTTTCTTGTTTACGTTCAACATGGATGAATCTCGATTTTTTTTCTGCATTTCCCCAAACCCATAAAATGCATAAATAATAAGGACTACCCTACAATTGGCATTTTAAAGTTATATCCCAAGAGAAATGAGAGACAAAAATATAGTCAATTGCACAGTGTAATAAATAAGTTGAAGACTGTCAAATAAACACGTTTTTTATATGTTAAGATAAATTGATAGATATTGACAAAATGGGTGCGAGAAGGGTATATATATATACATATATATATATATATACATATATATATATATATATATATAACACTCTTTACGTAAGGTAACCCATTCATTATAAGCTTATGCAATGCTCTTCCAACTTAGGAATAGAGCACTCTTGTGGATGGGGAATTATGTGAGGGTGATGCGTGAGTGGATGTATTGCTTAAATTCAACCTTACTGACCGTCCAGTTCTACGTAGGGCAGAGGTAAGATGCCAGCCTCTGGGTCTGAAGCGAATGTTTCCATTCTGCCTCGTGATACTGGATGGGATAATGGCCTCACTGAACAGTTGTAATTCAACGAAACAGCTCTCTGCGGATGACACAATTATTTAATTATTATTATATGTATAAACCAAAATTATTACCCCCCCCCTTTACAGTACTATGTGTCTCTCTTGCTTCCCCCTTTCGCCATAAAATATTCACGATTTCTCCTTCTTTTCATGGATATTTGTGGGTGTTTTGCCTTTGTCCTTAATATGCTGTAGATCATTTGTCTTACTGAAGTTTATGTTGAGACTTACTTTTCTACTTTTTCATTCAGTTTGTCTTGCATTATTTGGAGATCATGAAGGTTCTCAGCAAAACGCAGGGTGTCGTCAACAAATCCGAAATTACTTTGGTATTTGCCTCTTATTCTGATTCTTTTATTTTCCAGTCTAGCTTTTGGATGAGATGGTATCTATTTGTCTTTTTTTCTAGCAGAAACGAACCAGAATCTATACGTCGTCAAATGAATAAACTGTTGGGTCGGTAGATATGTTTCAGTACTATTACATATATACGGTCTGCGCCTTGTTGTATGATAGCACCAATGGCTTTGGGGATTCCCACTGAGTCGAAAGCCTCCTTGAAGTCAACAAATGCTACTGCCAGTGGCACTTTATATTTTGCTATTTTAATCACTCTAGGTTGGCAAGCTTACGGTTGACAGGAAAATCCCATCCGTCCAAGAAAGGGGGTTCTACAACCAGTGCATCAAAACGATAGTGGTCTATGGAGCTGAAGCATGGAACCTAACCAAAAGATTGACCTTAAAACTGAGGACCGTGCAACGAGCACAAGGGAGCATCGTACGCAACATTACCTGGAGAGATCGCAGGACAGTAAAGTATATTTGTGGAAAAACATGAGTCAGGGAAATCATTTAATCTATTTGAAGACTCTAATGGTAATGGGCTGGTCATGTAGCAAGAATGTCAGACAACCCCCAGATACCACGACTCACAACCTGGATACCAAGATATCATATGAGAACCTATGTCCGACGGAAAATAAGATGGCGTAATAAACTAGACAGTTCATAGAGTACTAGCTAGGCGACGCCCATGATAGAGAGGTCTTGCGAACCTTGGGGAAGTTCTGTGTAATTTGATCGTAACCTTCGTTCTCCAGGGTACATTGGCAAATAATTGTGTAACAGAGTGAAAAAAAAAACAAAAACAGGGAGATAGGTAAGAAGAATTTAGGGAACTGTATCAGTTTTATTATACTCCCTGCTGAAGATCTCATGTGTAAATTATGGCAAATAAAATATAACTGGTTGAGAAGAAAATATCACGATGTAACTGTGACTGTATTTGTGCTATTTACTTGGATCAAAATCATTTTTGATTCTTTTTAGGTACCATCAATCAGAACTGTCAGCCTCAACTTTGGTTTCTTCAGTTTTCAAGTGTTCAAGATGAGCTGGGAATGTATGTGTCACGTGTATAGACTGCACCAAATGGAGCCAGACGGCAGAATATTTTAGCATTTTCTAGAAAGACCTGTTTCGTTTTTTTCAAAATCCCTCCCTAAAGGTTCAAATAGTAATGTCAGTTTATGCTGAATTGGTCTTTAAAGACTTGATTTTTTTTGTAAAATCCATACTTTTTTAGTGATCACTGCCCAACTAAATGCGAGAGAAATAACCCATTCATTATTCATCACTCCTCCTAAAGTTTTAATTGATCAAACGAAACACTGCACGCTGCCAAGAGACTTTTTCTTGATTACTAAGTGCCCAACGATGGGCAAGAGAATTAATCTGTTTTTTGATCATCCTTCTTCCAATGTTTTAAATGATCAACCCCAACACGGCATGTTACAAAAATCCGTTGGTCACTTTGCCAGTTTCTACTGAGTGACTAAGCAGATCTGTATTTTTACCATTCACTTTAATCGGAAACTTTGTTGCTGCACGTTTTATCGCTGAGTGTTTTGCAGCATGAGATATCTTCGATACGGTCCCCAAGACGTGATGTCCATTCATTGACGCAAGTGGCACTTCAGGCTTCACAGAACACCACCCTTCCAAGGGCTTTAGATGAGATCCAATGGCATACCCTTTTGGGTAATAGAGATTCTAGTCTAAGGAATCTAGAGTACAGGGCTGGGGGCAAATTGAAAGAAGTTGAAGAATTCTCAAACACCATTACCCGTTTTCCTTTCTTTTCTTTTCCTTTTTCCTTCTTTTACCTTTATCTCAATTCTATCAGGTGCTTTTTATCGCATTTTTTCGCACGGACCGATTATCCTTCGGCAGTGAGTAATTAGTGTTTGATTGGAAGATTGAGAATAAGCCTGAAGTGGGATTCGAACCACTTCCCCTAAAGGGAAAGTACTGTTGATCCCAGCCTGCTTCTACCAATTAAGCCGTGAAGACTTCAAGACAACTGGCAAAAGCAGACCGAGCCAAAAGAATTATTTCGGTTCCTTGTTTTAAGTATTGTCAATTTAGACAATTCAGATCTATAATTGTTGGTGAAAGATCAATGACTAGTAATTTTTTTCATTAATTTTCATTTGCCTTCTCGAGAACAACTTATTCATTTCACTTCAGACTCGGTACTTCAATGCCTGGTGTGCTGACAAATATATATATATATATATATATATATATATATATATATATATATATTGAGAAATGCATTCAGATTAAATTGCGTTATGATACATAGAAACCTTTTCGAGATAATCTCCTGCCGTTACACGGTTAATATATTTCTCGCCCTAGGTAACGTAAATAGTATAAAAAATTAATGAAAATGGGATTGCTACAGGAAATGAAGCTGCCACCGATAGGGTAGCCTTTCTACTTAGTTTACGTTGTCGATGGCAAGTTATATATATATATATATATATATATATATATATATATATATATATATGTATATATGGGATATCATCTCAAATAAGTTTCTGAATAATATGACGATATATATATATATATATATATATATATATATATATATATATATATATATATATATATATAAATCAACTTTGGCCAGTCGTCGAGTTATATTGGTGCATACACGCACGCACACCCACAGAGATTTCTCAAATTATTGTTAGATAAGTAGTTTCAGATCCCCGCCATTTACTCATTGATGTCGACGGACAGTCTGGGCACGCTCCGATAAAAAAAAAATAAAACAACTATCACATTCAAGATAAAAGAAAATACTAGTCATGAATTAATAATGCTTGACGATGTTTCATCTTGTAAAGAGAAATAAATGAGGAAAGTTTCTGCAACGATTAGTGTACATGGAAACAATAACAAACATGATGCTAAAGGATGAAAAGTCTGGGAAGGATGAAAGGTGAGTTGAGATTTGATTATCATCCAACCAAAACAGAGCTAGTGACTCAGTCGGTTGTGGAGTTTCGTACATTCCTAGGAAGCTTCGTGGGGCAAAAGAGAGGTGAGTTCATATATCATGGAGTATTTATTTTGATTATTTAGTCCTGACCCGCTCTGTATATTCGCTACCATAGACTGACAGTCTGGATGAGTTAAGCTAAAAACGAAACCAAAGAATCTAAGACGAAAAAAAAACGGGTCTGGTTAGTCACTCAACAGAAACTGTCATCTGACCAACGTCTTTTGGCAGCATACCACCTTGAGGGCGATCAATTGAAATATTGAAAGAAATAGTGATCAATAAATAAGTTATTTTTCTAGCATTTTGTAGCTTAGTGATCACTAAAAAAGAGGTCTAGATTTAATAAAAAGAAAGTAAACATGAATGCCACCGGACACAAACTAAGGGACTAATTTATCATAAACTGACATTGCATCCCCACTAAAAACCTATCTAAGGAAAAGAATTTTCGACAAAAAGATAAAATGTTTTTCATAGGCAGAATAAGGAGAAAATGTTCAAATTTCAACTCCTCAAGCTCCATAGGTGCGGTCTCTACCATACCAGCCAGAGAGCCAGCCAGACCAACTTGCAATCTGGAGAAACTTTCCAGTTTTGCTTGATCGTTTCGAAATTTAGTTTTAAGAGATATTTGAGTTATACAGAAAATTATATTTACATCACAATTTCGCACTATAGAACGTCATTTGGACCCGAGAATCGATCCATATAAAAAAACCATCTAAGCAAATAACCGTTAATCGTATAATTGTACGGTTGTACGTATCTCTGTTTTATCCAATTCCTGTTATAAACTATAAGTTACAATGGATTGGGCCATGTGAAATAGATTAACACAGCTGAAAAGCAATTGAACAGTTGTAAAAATACGTGATCATCTCTTGTGGCATAACAATGAAGTTTACATCAAAGAAATGCTGGTCGTTTGAAATTAAAATAAAAGAGCAAAAGTGTGTAAATGTTTTTTTTCTTTTTTTACGAGTCAGATTTGTCCGACGTGGCCACCATCCCTCTATCTATTAAGGAAATAATGTCCAACCTTTTTTTGATAAAAGTTACATCGCAATTAAATTGAAGTAAAATTCGGAGAATAGAATTACGGGGAAAATGCTAAAAGCTTAGAATAGGCTAGCTCCCAAATTCTGTGTTCAGGGTCACAGCCAAAACAGTTTGGGGAAACACTGGCATCGGGTTTATGGATGATAAGAAAATTGGGCGCTTGTTACCTCTATTGGACCCCAAATCTGATTCTTTACAAAAGGTCACTCATGACCTCAATTGTATTACTTTTGATTGATTTCAAACAACGTTCTTATTTTGTCAATAAAAGAGTTTTGGTTGTCCCGATTGTGAATTGTACAGTCCACACACTTACCCACCCGATGTTGAAAAAAAGGTACACAGCGTTTGTGCACCGTTTTTAATATCAGGCGTGCGGAAGATTCGTGAAAGAAAAACAGAACGTAACACATGCATTCTATTTTTATTGCTCTGAATATATCAAATTGTTTATATCTGGGAAAGAAATTATAACTGATGACATCTTATGTAACACATAAAAATGGCATTCTGGTGTGAGTCAGATAGATGTCAAATGAAGTTAACAAGCGCCGAAAATTGGATGATTTTACATGAATCTTGACAAGTGGGAACGTTTTATTCACTGCTACTTGTTATATTGCAAAACTTACAGCAAAACATAGTTTTTGATATAAGAGATCTCCGCTTAGGTATACAATCGTATGCAGCCCATCCTTTCTTTTTTCAGAAGAACTTTGAACTTGCTTATGCTTGACTGATTCTTATTTTTTTCCCTCAGAATGTCTGACAGTCGATGGGGCTCGACACGTACGTTCTGCACCAACCCGGATGTACCTTATTAGACCCAGACGAGAACACTCGGAGATAATGTAGAAGATCAAATATCTGAAGTGAATGGGTATGTATGAGATGTTTATGAGATGAAAATACAAGGAAAAAAAATGATATCCTTTTCTGATAGTGAGCCATAAACTTTTCCAGATATTTGATTGGCCAATTGCGTGTGAAGAGATGAAACATGAATTTTCAATACTAAGCCAGGTGACCACTGTTTACCAACTTGAGAAAACGTGACCTGTATTTGTGTGAAAAAAATCACCATGGGATTTCCCGGATATCTTCAGATATATAAACAGATTTTCCTGTCAAACATTTTTCTTTTTTTTTATCTAGAAACCATCAACCACAACTGTCACCAAAACGATGAACATATTTTTTTTCATTTTTGTAGCCGGCCCAACTGGCTGGCAAACTGGCCATATATATATATATATATATATATATATATATATATATATATATATATATATATATATATATAAATATATATATATATATATATATAAATATATATATATATATATATATATAAATATATATATATATATATATATATATATATATATGTATATATATATATATGTATATATATATATATATATATATATATATATATATATATAGTTGACATTTTCTAACTTTTCAACCGTCTAGTTTCATTCGCACGGCATGTGCACCTAACACACACACACACTCACACACACACACACACACACACACACACACATATATATATATATATATATATATGTGTGTGTGTGTGTGTGTTAAGTGCACATGCCGTGCGAATGAAACTAGACGGTTGAAAAGTTAGAAAATGTCAACTACAACTGTAACCCAATTTATCAACATAGGTTTCTTCAGTTTTCTAGTTGGTCTGGCTGGCTATGTATATATCAGGCGTACATGCACTGTGACTGGGGCTAGATTGTCAAAAATTCAGAAAAGTCGACTACAATTGTCACCCAACATAGATTTCTTCAGTTTCTTTAGTTTGACCGATTGGTTGGCAACGTATTTAGCCCAGTACATCCGCGAAAAGACGAGAGTCAGGGACATCATAGAGCCCATTAAAAATTCCTGATGGCAGTGGACCGGCCATATCGCGAGAATGGCTGACAACCGATGGACATCGTGACTCACGACATGGATACCCGAGATCACATGCAGAACCAATGGAGAGACGAGCTAGACAAATTTAGGAAATACTGGCTCTACGACGCCCATGATAGAGAAGTGTGGTGAATCCTGAGGAAGGTCTATGTCTAACGACGGACGTTAAAAGAATGATGATGATGATGATGATATATCAAATGTACCTGCGGCACCATGAGGAAATGTTAAATAACATAATCATATAAAAGAGTCACTTGGGACACTTGGAGTTTGAGCTGCGTGCTCAACTTAGTTCATTGGTAACAATGTAAAAGTTGATAAGCATCGAAATAGATCAATTATTATTACACGAAGTGATTTTTGCTGTGTTATTGAGAGTTTCAAAATGACAGTAGCCGTAATAAATGGAAAACGGTGTGATTGAAAGTTTCTAATCCTCATTCATATTTTGTATAAGCTGGGTTTTTTACGATGGCTTCTTAGAATGTCTTTTGAGAGGCCCATCCCCCAAAATCATCCAACTGGTCTGGATGCGAATGGAAATGAAAACGAACTAATGTCATACATCAGAATCACCAGTCATCTTCCTTCCGACGATGTCACTCAAACGATGATGTCACTCCAGGCACGGTATTGCCTACCCTAAAAATATTTAAACGTTAGCTTGGCAGAAAAGAAAAAGGCCCAAGGGGTCTAAAATGGTCGAAACACACTGGAAGGATGTTAGAAAGAGTCAAAAATGCACTCAAAATAGGCCAACATGTGTAAGCACGCCCACGCTAATTTAACGCTTTTTTTTTTACGCTGCCAAAACGCGAAACACGCTAAATTGGCAACACTTACCCGGAACTGTCTGTCAAGGTTTCAGCAACTGTAAATCCATTGGCAATCTCTTGACTCCATCTTGTCATAAATGACATTTTCTTTGTCCTGCTTTTGAGTATGAACATCAACTATGAACACCAATCTATCCATATGAAATCCATGTACGTACATTTTCAATTGTATAAATGGTCATGTCCTCCCTATTCCTGTTATAACCTAAAAACATGTTATGGATTGGTCTATACCAAATTAAACAATCAAAGCATTGTAAAAATACAAAATCATTTATTGTGACACATCAATGAAGGTTATGCCATAGAAACTCACAACACTCTGTCTGATCACACATTAAATCAGTTTAAGGTGTATTGAGACAAAAAACTCAAAATTAGAATCAGTACGTATAAGTACAAAAAAAACCCAATTGAATAGTTTTATTGGCGATCTATACGTGAATAACACCGTCATTTTTGACGGGTATATGCTAGCAAATAAACAAACAAACAAAAAAACAGGTTTATCTAATCGCTCAATCGAAACCATCATGTGACCATCATCGTTTGGCAGCATACTGTGTTGGGGTGATCAATTAAAAAATTGGAGAAAAGGGTGATCAATGAATAAATTACTTATCTCACCTTTTGCTGGGTGATGATCACTAAGGAAGAGTCTGAATTTTCAGGAAAAACATGCGTGAATACCATCAGACACAAACTAAGGAACTAATTAGCATGAACTCACATTGTAAATTGAACTCTCCTTCTAAAACCCATTTTCACGGGGGGGGGTTAAAAACCATACGTTTATCCTTGACGAAATGTGGAATAAACATAGTAATTTTCAGCCCTCTATCCCCATTGATGCAGCCAGTACGCATGACACATTCATAGCCAGCCAGTCATCCAGTCAGCCAGATCCACTTAAAAACTGAAGACCCCTGTGTTAATGTCGACTATGTTGATAGTCTGGGTTGCTGGTTTCGTATAGAAACTAAAGATTTAGCTCGTATTAAGCTATAAAGATCTATTTGAGGAACAAACCCTTCAAGGAAAGTTAGCTAAAGCAAAAATACAAAAACAATACAAAAAGAAAGTAAGAAAGTTGGTCTCCACATGAACTTAAGCAAAACAAATCTCATGTACAACAAATATGTTGAAGACAAATACACAAAAATCAACATCGAAAACTAAGAGCTGGAGAAAGTAGACCTCTACATCTACCTAGGACAACAGATCTCCATGAAGTCCTCAATAGAACAAGGAATTAGGAAACACCATAAGATAGAATTTTTTTGGTAGAACAAACTACACAAGTATACTATCAATCCATCCTCCCTATAGTTACTTCTGGGGCTGAAAGTTGGAACCTATCCTAAAGACTGGCCTTCAAACTGAGGACCATGCAACGGGTGCATGAGAGAATCATGCTCAGGATCATACGGAGAGATCACAAGACAGCACAATATATTTAGGGAAAAATCAGCGTCCCATATATCATAGAATCCATTGCTAATGGCAATGGGCTGGTCATGTTGCAAGCATGTCAGACAACTGCTAGATATCAAGACTTTCAACACAGATCCAGATATCACATGCGAATCCGTGGCCGGCAGATATAAGTTGATGAGACGAACTAAACAAGTATTGGCTCTGCGATGCCCATGATGGAGACATCTGTCGAATCTTGAGGAAGATCTATATCCAACAGTGGACGCTAAAAGGCTGATAATGATAACAATATTTGAGGGAACAGCAAGAAGAGACCTAATCAAAGCTCCTGAGATAACAAATGTGTTTATAAATTACGGAATTCCAATGTTCAATAGGACAGATACGACGGGACATTTTCTAGTTAGGTCTATTACGCAAAAAAACAAATTGATTTTTTCCCCCAAAGAATTTTGAAATACTGGAATAGCTTACCATTTTATGTGAAAAAAAAGTAAATAATTTTAAAAATAATTTCGATAGATTTAGATCGTCTATGATAGAAAATAAATTATTAGGGCAATTTGGGGAGTTATCAGCTGAAATATATCGAAGAATTTAGGAAAAATAGAGAGATAAAATGCGCCTGGTGAATGTTTTTCTGAACTGATAAGCTTGTCATTTTTTTTAATTAAATTCCATAGATTTTTATGACTTGAATTAAAGTGTATTTTAATGTTGAATACGTATATGTGAAGTAATTTGTTTACGAAGGTACCTATCGCAGTCAATAACTGAACAACCGTAGGGACAAAATTTGAAGTCTTGAAATAAAAATTCTCTCGAAGAATGAATTCGATTCATGACATCACTGGCCTTTTCTATTAGAAACCATCTAAAGTGGAATTTTTAAAGAAATATCTAGAAACATCTAAATTCGCTAAAATCTAGATGTTATTGATACAACCAACAAAATAAGACCGAATAAAAGTTTTTTTAAAAAAACGTAAAACTAAAACAAAAAAAAAATTTCAAAGAGATCTAGAGGTGTACTAATGTCAATTTTCGAGTCATTAGACAAAACAGTATGGCCAGGAGCGCTAGAACATGCCAATACACAAACACCCAAGCACGCATTTAAAAAGAGATAGCAACCCCTCCCAACCTTAGGTGGCAACGGTCATTCAATAAATAGATAAATATTGTTACTGATAAACTCAATCTCTTTCTTTTCTTTTCTTTTCTTTCTTTTCTTTCTTTCTTTCTTTCTTTCTTTCTTTCTTTCTTTCATGAATGCGAACGCCCCTGTTAAGTGCAATACAATATACTATTATACTTTATCTCTGTTTTATCGGTCCAACACCTTTTTGAGTATCAATAAAGTTGACCGGCTGAATCTATTCTCCAGCGTATCGCCAACTTATTTACTAAGAGGCGTTTTGTATTCATGCATAAAGTCATCATGTGGTGTTGCTTGTGAGGGTTACTATTGCTTACTGGACCGAAAGAGAGAAAAGAAAAAAAAACCCTGGGCAACAACAACACACACACGCTCACATAGACACACAGACACATACACGCGCATTCCTTCTTGTTTACATTTGCACACAACTGCCCCCACATATTAATTCAGCAAAAACCAGTGGGGTGAATTAGGGCAATTGATAATTTGCAACCAAGAAAAGCAGAAAAACAATATTTCTATTCAAGATACATGTTGTGTGATTCATTAACTGTGTATTAATGATGATATGTTTTTATTGGGAATTAGTATTAGTGCTTTCGGTATGGGTGAAATTTCTGACAAATCAATCCCCCTGTCACCTTTCAGCTTAGAGTCTACATACATCTATGATAGAGTGGTCTACTTTCTTTAGATTTACGTTTTCAATCTGGATCGTTTTATAGGCACTTACCTTTCCGTTTTAATCTGAGAGTTGCCAGAACTGTGACGTTCACTATCTTTCTTTATCTCTACTAAGATCTTCATGCCTGCCCCCCTCTCTCTCTCTCTCTCTCTCTCTCTCTTGTTTTTCTTCTTAGTTAGTGCAATGGGAAGGGTCCATATGGGATATGAACCCCTTATGAACCAATATATATATATATATATATATATATATATATATATATATATATATATATATATATATATATATATATATATATATATATGTATATATATATATATATATATATTGATAGATTGAGTGATTGGGAAATTGATTTTCCTAATCAATACATTCATGGATTAACTAATTAATAAACTGAGTTCCCATACACTTTCACTCGTAAGTCTGTCTCACTTCCAATTGTTCACATTATATATATATATATATATATATATATATATATATATATATATATATATATATATATATATATATCCTAATCATAAGAATTCTCCGGAAATGAATAATGAGGAATCATCGATAATAACAGGAAAGGTCTCTAAATTAGCAGGTAAAATCAAATTTCCAGTCGTATAAGGAATGGTACATACGATCACTGAAGTTGAATAACTTCTTGCTTGATCAGTACCTAGATGGGTGACTGTTTATACTATGTGTCGTAAGCAGCTGCGAATCATGTTACGAGCCACCTGCGACGGTCTCGTCAATTATCCAAGGAGGAGACCTATCTCCACACTACGCTTAAATGTGCAAGCCAAACGCCTCCTCTATTTCTATTACCCTAAACTCGCTGTCTGGCATAGCTACAAACCACAAGGAATTTATACATGAATCATTAGGGATTGTATGAAACAATCTGAAGGAATCCTCAGTTAGAGACCTAAATTCCATAGACCAAACCTAAGAATTGAGAATGTAATTAGGATTTCAAATTACAGAATTGCAGAAAATGTGATACACTTACACCCCAGCGTGGATGAAGATAAAGGAGTGCCTGGCATTCAGCCAGTCATTATTCACCCGATGCATGAAATTTCTCAAGATCTCACGATCTCCAAAATTACGATAAAAAATATTGTATATTCCAAAAAAAAAATACGCACAGTGAAAATTTGGAATAACTGTTTATTGCATTAAGATTTTAAACTGAAATTTCAACAATGGAAGCTATATACGCGTTATAACCTTTTCACAAAATTTGAGTTCAAAATGTAAGAATGATCAGAAAAAGGTAGGTTTGAAACCGAAATTCAAGTGGTCCTTTCTTTCTGCAAGTCAATGCAATTGAAACTGCCCTTCTGTATTTGGATCCAGCACCGCAAAAAGTGAAAGAATATGTCATTTGATTTTCCCATATGGTGAGTGTATGTTACGTACGTAAGTCGAATCAGTTAGCAAGGGTTGGTGCCTTCTCGGAAATTGGCCCTAGTTCCTCCCCAGCAGGAAGCAAGCTTTTTGCAAACGTTCATGTCACACATCTGAAGCGTAAGAACTCAAATTGTGCGGAAAAAGTTTCAGTGCATCATTAGTTTCCACAGTTGAAATTTCAGTTCAAAATCTCGATGCAATGAAAAGTTATTCAAAATTTTCATGATGCGTATTTCTTTCGGTACACATATTTACCTAAGCAAATGAGTCCTTTTCGTTCTCATCACCAGACTTAAGTTTTCTGTCTAAATAAATTGATCGTATTCATGACACAACAATGCTTTTTTTATTTGATTTAAAACCAACTGAATACGTGTACATTCCACGGGTGTTGACAAAAAAGATTCATGTTTTTATCTAAGCTATATACAAAACATGAATTAGCTCCACATGCAGAAATCTTCCCACTCCCTGAATGAAATACGTACCTTCCTTTTCACCTCCTTAGTAAACTATGTTACTTACCTTTCTGTCCTCTCTCTTCCAACCCTCTTATGAAAAAAACCTTACTTTGTTTTAACTTATCTCCTTGTACCATCATATTAGATCATCTAATTTTCTTTCTGCCCTCTCTCTTCCTACCCTATCATTTAACTATTTAACTTGATTTTCTGCTATCATTATCATTTCCTACCCACTTATTAAACTTTATTCTCTGCGCTATAAAAGGGGGTGATCAAAGAATAAGTTTCTTCTCCCGTCTTTTGTTGGATCACTAAAAAGACCAATTTTTCAAAAAAACAAAACAAAAAAAGATGCAACAACAACAACAACAAATAACGAGCACGAATGTGAGTGGATAAAAATTGAGGGGTCAATTTACTAAAGAATTACATTAAAAATTTAACCCCGATTAAAAACCTATTAGAGGGAGGGGTAAAAAAAAATTATTGCGGACATAATGAGGAGTAAATATTCAATTTCTCAGCCCCCTTGCTCCTGATAAGGCCTGTACGCATGATACATAGAAGCATACACATCTGGACAGCCAGAGCAACTTGACAACTGAAAAAAACTCAAGTCGACAGTTTGGATTGACAGTGTTTAACGTTGACCATCTGCCATCCCTATTTTAAAATGTTGCAGGAATTGACATAGCTTTTGGTTGGAATTGAAACGTGATCCACATTCTTGTTCCTTTCACATCAACACATTTCGAAAGGCTTCAGTTTGTTTATAGGATGACGTTATGTCAAGTTTGGTATGTTGCACTAGATTAGGTACTTTCGGTATTCTTTGGGACGTTTGGTACTAAATCTGAGATGTTTGGTACATTTTACGTCTGCTGATAAAATATTCTTTTATAATTTGTATTTCCCTTTATTTGATTATCAATCGCAAAATTTCCCACATGGTTTTCTTTGATGTTGAATTTCATTTCGTCTCCCACACGTTTCAGCTGTAACTGAGAGAATTGTTTCTTTATTTAACGACATTAAAGTAAGGCAGACTGATAGCTTGAAGGTCGAATTCTACTCTGAAAGAAGCTTGTAAGTTTTAAAATTATCTAGATATCTTTCTAGATAAATAGCATGAAAATCTAGATAATTCTAGATATAGAATAAATTAAGGCAATTTAGATATAACTGAAAACTAACGTCTATGACTTTTCATTCTCTCTTTCTGACGTCATTCATACATTTATTTCTTCCTTACTTACTTTCTTTCTACTTCTATTTCTCTTTATCTTCCTCTTTTTCTTTCAATTTCTCCCCCTTACTCTTTTTTCCATCATTCCTTCCGTTGATTGATGACGTAGAAATAGAATCTGCCTTTCTCTCTTTCGTTCCCTCTCAATCAATCATTTTAAACTTTCTACTTTTTTGTCTTAACCGGAAGTCTGAAATTGTCACTGGAGCTAAGCCAGAGGTAAAAATTAAAATTAAGAAGGAGTTTAACAAAAATTTCACCTCTTTGAACATTGGAACTATAAATGCTTTTTTTTACTCTGACAAAGTTTTCTAAAAAGGACAGGCTGCACGAAATGAATCTCATCACCAGATCTGTGTAATGAAATGAGAGAAAAATTAACGAAGGAAGCAAGTATTTATTTGAAAAAGTATTTTCTTGCATTTCAATGAAAGAGGTATATTGACTTATTGTATTTCATAATTCTGGTTCGTCTGAAATAATATTCTATGGATTCGGTAGGATTTTGAAAGATATGGCCAGTATTAGATCATCATATTAATATTAGCTTGTCCCACATGATATTGCCCCGGGGGGGGGATATTTGACTTTAGTGATTTTGATCTCAAAAATCAGGAGAAGAGAAAGTTGTGATACATATTCAATTGATTATACGACTTTCTTTTGGATTCTCAACTTATGATTCACCTTATTAGTTTTAATAAGATGATTTCTGTCACTCATGCAGATACTGTCCTCAAAGGAGATCAGTATTGGTTTTGTATGATTTCTAAATCCGTAAAATACTGTTCAAGCTCCTAGGAAAAATATTTTCGCATTTGGAATAGGAACTTGCTCAGGAATTACAGTGCCACGTTGGTTCCACAAATCTTGTTCCGGGGATATGAGCCTAGATAATAATGTTTGAGGACACCATCAATTAGATGTTGTTGATGAGAATTTAAGGGATGTTTTGGAAAGTAAAACAAAGACAACTGTTCGAGCTCCTGCTCAAAATTTAAAGATTTCAGAAAAACGAGTCGAGGGTATCACCAAGCATATTTCTCTTCATAAACGGACGTATCGTTCGGGACAGCCTAATAATTTTGATAAATTTCTTCTGGCAGCCCGAGTGGCACATGAAGCTGCTTCCTATGGATTGCAAGTTCGATTATTTTTCTTTAATTGGTCATTCCATATATGCTGTCCAGGTATAATGATACATTCACCGTGTATTAACGGGATGTCGTTTCAAACTGATTTTCAAAATGATTCAACGCATTTATAATTATACGTATTATTATAAATGCGTCACATTATCTATACAATCTTGCTCTTCTCCCTCTCTCTCCAAGTATATATATACATATATATATATATATATACATATATATATATATATATATATATATATATATATATATATATATATATATGTATGTATATATATATGTGTGTGTGTGTATAAAGAGAGAGAGAGAGAGAAAGAAGGAGTAGAGAGGGAAGAGAAAGAGAGAGACAGGGAAGAAGAGATATGATCTAATTTGCATAGATGGATGTGAATTAAATTAGTTATTAGGTCGGTGCAAAAATAAAAAAATTCTCACCATCAACTTTAAAGCAGAATAAATCAACCAAGAATAACATTTATTGATCGAAATAAGAAGCCACACATTTTTTCCTCAAATAGAGACAAATCCAGAGGCATGAATTCTTGGGTCCTGGAACAAATGAATTCTTCGGATACGTTTTCCAGCTGCTGTTTGTTTATTGAAGACTTCCCCTTACAGGGGTTGGTCGAAATGCATAAAAAGTGATAACTGACTGGAAGGAGGTCTGGTGAGTAAGCTGGGTGAGATAGATTTTCGTACACTAGTTTTTCAATTTCTGTTTTTCTCCAATTTGGTAATTCGTGGGACATCTCGATCTTTTTTTGCCCTTCCAATTTGGTGCACCTGTCGAACAACTGTTGAATGGCCAATGTTTAGTTCTTCAACAACCTCTCGAGATGTCTCGTGTGGGCCCGCCTTGATAATGGTCCTCAAGTGTATGTCACCAATCACAGAAGGACGTCCACATCCCCAATGCTCTCGTCCCTGTTCGGAAATTTGGGGTACCAAGGTCGATCTGTACGATCGTTGACGGTCCCCTGGCCAAATATTTGGTTGATATTGTGAGCATTTTCTACTTAATGTCCCATTTTGAACTCATCATTGAAATTGCAAGAACTTATCTCTTTCCAGTCTTTAATAAGACAGCTTCAAATAAACCAAAAAACTACATTTATTTTTGTAGTAACCCAATAGATAGACATATAGACATGAACGAAATGAGATAGATAGATAGATCTAAACGCACTTATATATATATATATATATATATATATATATATATATATATATATATATATATATATATGTGTGTGTGTGTGTGTCTGTGTGTGTGTGTGTGTGTATATGTGTGTGTGTGTGTGTATATATATATATATATATATATATATGCTGCAATTGATAGATGGATAAATCTGAACCGATTGAGATAGGTAGATGAACTGAGAGAAATAGAAAGAAAGATACACACACTGATTGATCAATAGATATAAACATATAGATAAATCCATAAACATTGATATATTCATATATATATATATATATATATAGCACTAATACACACACACACACATATGTATATATATATATATATATATATATATATATATATATATATATATATATATATATATATATATACTAGCAATGCAATAAATAGATAGACATGGATAAAAAAATCTGAGCAAACCAAGATAGATGGGTTGATAACACACAGGGATAGAAAAATAGATAGAAATATTCACAGATAGATCGACAGGTATAAACACAGATAGATAGATAGATAGATAGATAGATAGATAGATAGAAAAATCTGAATAGCCTGAGATAACAGGCGGATAACGGACAAAAAATAAAATATAAACTCTAAGATAGATAGATAGATGAATCAACGTTAACCGAGTTGGATGGATTTCACCGGAATATATGAAAACAATATCCCTTCCCTGCTCTAATTCCATATCTCGTACCGAACAGAAGGCATGAAAGACGCACGATTGTTAAAACAACTCATTTAAAGTGTTTTGCAAAACATGTGTCCGTGTGATCTACGCAGATGGTTCTCAATTGACTCGAAGAGGTGTTGGGTGCGCCGAACCAGGTCCAATTCGTTATAAAACACGATAAGCATACAATCTCAAATTTAATGCCAAGAGGGAAAAAATCGTTCGTTTCCGTCGTTATTTTTGCCCCCAGTCGTCTCTCTATAAGACTCTTTCTCGTCCCATCAGTCATCAACATCATCAGTCTTTTAACGTCTGTCGTTTGACATAGACCTTCCTCAGGATTCGCCACAATTCTCTATCATGGACGTCGCAGAGCTAGTATTTCCTGAATCTATCGAGTCGATCTCTCAATCGTGTGTTCTGTCGGCCTCGGTTTCTTATGCAATCTCTGGGGATCCATGTTGTGAGATGTGATGTCCATCGGTTGTCTATCATTCTTGCAACATGGCTTGCCCATTTCTATTCGAGTTTTTTTTTATTAATAGTTTCTATGATGTCACAGACTCCCGTTTTCTTCCTTGATCCCAACTACGTTGAATGACGGGAGAAGGAAGGAACTGGGTTAATGTTTCATTTACCAGCTGCTAATGTCGAAAGAGGTGTGATGTCATTAAAAGAACATCTATTCGGATCATTATTTTTTTTTCACTGACCGCTAGGATGCCAGCATAGAATGTCCAATGTCCGTGTTTGGGAAGATAGGGAACTTCAAAAAGCTAAAAGTGGCCCCCAGAACGCCAAAAATGGCCATTTAAGGTTTTTTATTGAAGGTGTCCATATCACAATTACGTACAAGTAAATAGACAAGACTTCTTTTCTTGTGTATTGATTTTATCTATAGGTAATATGGCGATTGGATAGGCAATATCACACAAGTATAAAAATCAGAACAGCTTGCTCTTCTTCCTCCTCTGCTACTACTACGATAGATGGTGGATGCATCGTTGAACTTGGTGTTCTTGCTGTTATAAGAGGGTCTTGTCTTCAGATGTGTGATAGTCATTCTTCCATAGTTTTGCGTCTTAACGGAGAAACTTTGAAAAGGCGATCGCTAGCTGTAGGGACATTGTATAAGGTGTCTGGAAGAGGAAGTGTCTTTGTGTCAATTTCTATCGAATCATCATAGTCCTATAAATGGCTGGCCCGACCAACCAACCGAGTGGGCTACACATTCTCCTATCTTTTTCGTGTTTCAGTCTGTCTCTGTCTCTGGGCACTCTTTGTCTTATTTTTGAGGCTACAACCTTGAAAAATTGCAAAAATATACTACTGAGCACTACCTTACAGGGTTTTTTTTTTTTGCAGTGATTGCTTTTTGAGGTCTCTATGACAATTTCAAACCAAAAATGTCTCAATCTTCTGCTAGTATTTTAGATGATTATTTTAGATAATTAGTTCAAGTACACGTGTGGGCTATGGTAATTCATTTTGCAGGATACGGATATTTATACTTAATTCCCAAAACTAAAGATGCTAATACATTTTAACTCCGCAATACATGTTGAAAATAATTCCCTTTATCTTGAATACAGGTTTGTACCTGGTCCATTACATAGATGCTTCATCACAATGGAAAATGACTTAGCAGACGCGACACAAAGGAAAGGGTGATTGAATGAGCCTAGTGCATGATGCAATCATTTCAAATACTATGTGCTATTGTCTCTGAGTACAGCGTTGCCATGTGCCTATTATTGTAGCATAAAATCTCCGAAAATGCTTGGCTGGAGAGAGCAGACCACTACATTTACCTAGGGCTACGAATCTCTATGAAATCCTGAAAAGAAACAAAGGGGGAGTCAATTGAAGATTAAAATTAGTTTCGCAAGCTTTCGTTAGAGCAAGCTCAAAATTCGAAAAATCCCATTAGGGTATACAACCGATGCATCCCCTGGATAGTAACCTTGGAACCTAAACAAAAGATTGACCCTCAAACTGAGCACCATGCAATATGTACAAGAGAGGGTCACGCTCAACATTGTACGATGAGATCACAAGACACCACAGTATATTAGAGGAAAACATATCACAGAATCCATCAAGAAACCAAAATGACAATGGGCTGGTCGTGTTGCAAGTGTTCAAAATGACCGCTGGACATCACTACTCATAACGTCGATATCCAGAGATCACATGCGAAGCCGCGACTGGAATAAAAAAAAGTTCAGATAATATCACCTCTGCGACACCTTTGACAGAAGCCTGACGAACCTTGAGGAAGGTCTATATCCGACGACGGACGCCAAATGGCTGATGATGATGATTTGAACTTTTTTAAAGACACAAATTAAATAAGCACTCTGTTATGATAACGGTGTTATTGCATGGGTGTTTAAAAGGATGCAACCATCTTTTTAAACCATTCCAAAGCAAAAAAGTTTACAAACGATGCTAATTACACATACATTTTACCTTTGCAATTCATGCTGAGAGTCATTTCCTTTAACCTTGATGCAGGCCTGTATCTGCTTTAGTTCATAAAAGTCACATTACAATGGAAAATGACTTAGCTGACACCAGAAAAAAATGGATGCTCGAATGAATCTAGCGCATCATGCAATCATCTCAACTGCAAATAATGTGGTCTCAGAGTACAGTGTTGTCAAGTGACTTTCATTTAAAATGTTAACATTTACGTGTGCGTAAATTCTATCCCCTCATCTGAAGGGTTTTGCTGTTTATGAAACACCATGTTTAACGAATAAATGATATATTTTTAGTACCTCTAGAAGCCTCTTCCTTTAAAACCCTATTCATTTCAAAGCTCCTACCTTTAAAGCCCTTCCTCTCGGAGAACCTTCATTTAACGTACGTAAACAAAAACTCGTTTTCATCAGACATAACCTCTACACACTTATTTGATTTTTTTATCTTTTGTTATTTAGATTATACTGTGTATCATTATATTATACGATAATTATATTCCCTACGGAAAATAAATGGATAAATAAAATAAAATTTCTTGACAGGACCACCCAACTTGTAGATTACCTTCTAGGTTTATATTATTATCATAATTTGTGGAAAGATGTTGCTTCACCAGTTGACAGATTTTTTATATGAAATTTCTTTAAGCTTCTACCAACGAGGACTTTACAGGTGGATGTGTCATTTATATCCAATATTCAAACTGAAATTCTACATCAAATATCTTCTCTACTGTCAGATATCAATTAGTCAAGCAGAATTGTTTAGCACTGGATTATTAATTAGAGGTAGGGGTGAAATAGCCCCCACCCGAATGACAGGTTGATGATGGTAAGGAGAGCCGTCATCTGAGACCAAATGAACCCCTACTAAGATGAAAAATAATAAATAATATAAATAATAAATAAATAAAAACCGTCAACTAAAACTGTCACCTAAACTGTCAACAGGTTTCTCTCAGTTTTTAAGTAGTCTGGCTGGCTGGCTGACTTACTGGATATGTTTCAGGCGTACGAACTGCACCAATGGAGCTATATGGCTGTTAATTTTAACAGTTACTCCTTTTTGTCAACAAAAACGTTTTTACTTTCTTTTTTCATTATCCCATATAGGTTTTTATTTTCAGTCGGGGGTACAGTTTACAATGTAATTTTATGCTAGATTGACCCATTTTTTTTCAAACTACTGCCCAACCAAAAGCGAAAGAAGTGACTTATTCATCGATCATCTCTTTTTCGAATTTTTTAATTGATCACTCTCGACACGACATACTGCCAAAAGACATTGCTGGCTTGACGGTCTTCTTTTGCATGACCAACAAGGCTTGTTCTAAATAGTCATTATCAATTTGTATTGGTAAATGACAGCAATGAATATGATATTTATTTCCGATCTCTGCAGGTGTTTCGGATTCTCGTGTGCAGTTTGAGAGGATCAAAAACCGAAATCAAAAAGTAAGTATACTTCCAGGTTCTTTTTTTTGTAATTATCAGGTGGACAGATACTTTTTTTTTCATGTCATAGATCATCCAGTATTCCATGCAGTCGGGACAGGAAATATAATCTTGGATCTCTTGAAAAGTATCGAAAAGATATAATCGAAACCCAGAAGTCAGGCATGGCTGACCATGTATGAAAAGGAAATGGAGTGCAGAACCTTTTCTAAAATCAAGTCAAATCATAGACATGTTAACAAATATGAAAATGTCAATAAATCATCATCACCATCATCATCATCATCATCATCAGTCTGTTAGCATCTGTCATTAGACATAGACCTACCCCAATATTCGTCAGACCTCTCTATCATGGGCATTGCAGAGCCAGTATTTCCTGAATTTTTCGAGCTCGTCATGTTATTTTAGTTTTCTGTTGTCCCCAGCCTCGTATCTGATCGATGAGGATCCACGTTGTGAGACATGATGTCCAGCTATTTCCGGCTATGTCTGACATCCTTGCAACGTGTTTACCCCAATGCCATTTGAGTTTCCTAACAGTTTCTATGGTATCTCAGACTCTCGTATTTTCTCTAATATACTTTGCTGTCTTAAGATCTCTCCATGTGAGGTAGAGCGTGATTCTCTCATATGCACGTTGCATGGTTCCCAGTTTGAGGGTCAATCTTTTGGTTAGCTTCCACGTTCCTGTTCGATACGTGACTATCAGTAGGATACATTCGTCGTATACCTTTCTTATTAGGACCAGTGGGATTTTCTTGTTCTTGATAATCGGGCTTGCTAAAATATACTCATTTAAAGTCAACTTATCAAATGAAATAAACCAGACTCTTGAACCAATTATCAATGAGAATTAAAGGTTAATTTATATATATATATATATATATATATATATATATATATATATATATATATATATATATATATATATACATATATATATATATATAAAGTAATTTTTTTCTGAATTCGCCTGATTTCCAGATTTGAAGAAAAATCAGCCAGATCTAGCCTGAAAATGGTTAATTTGGCAACACTGATTTGTCTGCAAGGGGAAACGTGACTTTTCGATCGGGTTCATGTGAGGACATTTTGTTTGTCCAGTCAGCAGTTTTTAGTTGATGATCTAAAAATCGAATTGATGACATCTTGTTTGTGTCAAAACGTGAGGGGAAATAAATTGGACGAGACATTTGCTGATCAACAGATTCAAGTTGTTTGTTCTTTTTTTTTCCCTACCCATAAAGTATGGGGGACTCTTGCAATAAACCATACTTGGCAACACTGAGACAATCCCTAAAATCTCTCATTCACTAAGCAGAACGTGCATTTCTGACCTCGTGTCAAGGAAACAGTGGGCAGCTACACCCATTGTCCCCTGGTTCTCGTGCCAATGGATATCTTATCCAGTAACTCTACAAGGTGAAGAAGCAAAAATTATAGTGAAATTTAAACGCGAATTTCCCACCAACCACCTCACCAAATGATGTGACACCAAGTGCAGAACAAAGTGTCTACTGTCAGCTAATAATGCATGCCCATTTTTTAAGGAAAATTATGGAAAGTTCCTCCACAGAAGGGAACAGACTTATTCCATGCAAAAAAATGACCCAACAAGCATCACCGACATAGTGTGTCCGCACACATCGCTTGAAACGTCGATAAGATCATGGATATGGGCAACGGCGTCCAGAAGAAATTTGGCAGCGGCTTGGTCAACAAGAAATGGATTCATTAACGCCCTCATGAGCAAAATTGCAAAGGATCTGTCAACATCCATACGTGAGATAGCTGCTGAGTTACAAATGGTTCCCAAGATCGTCAAAATGGCCTTGCACGGCGATCTGTACCTCAAATCATTGACTAAGACTTCAACAGACGCCTTTATGGAACCCATGAAGGCTTGGAGATTGAAAAGTTTCAAGAAAATCCTCAGGCCGAAACGACTTGTAGCTTGCAGAGTCAACAGATGGTGTCAAGGGCACTTTCAGGACCAAAAATCCAGCCCAGGTTATGGTTGCGGCCTCTGACAGGGAAAAGGTGCCATTCTTCCCAAAGCTTGTAGAAAAGTTGGGTGCTGATGTCTACCACAAGGTCTACAGGTACCATGTTTTGCCATGGTTCAAGGCTAACTACCCGGAGAACAATTATGTGGGGGTCCAGAATTTTGCTCCCTTTCCCACATCCGAGAGGATGCAGAAGTTCTTCAAAGCTAAGTGATTTATGACCAGCGGACGTCTAGCCCTCCTCCAGACCGGGCCTGATCTTGCTAGACTTCGTCGTTCAAGCGTTTTATAGCAGGCCATAAACAAGACCTCCCTGCCCTACATTAATACCCTCAAGTCTGCTATCAAGAAAGAGTTGGTCAAGATGTCCAAGGACTTCGTGGTCAAGGGTTGTGCAGCTTTTCAAGGTCACGTTGAGGCCGTAATTGGAAATGCGGGAGCCATATTGAATAAATTATTCGTTTTGATATTACGAGTTGTATTAATATCCTTTTGTATTTATACACACATGAATGAATAATAAGCAAATGTCGGAGGTGGCAAAAATTTTGCAAGTTTTGCTTCCATATCCTGTAAAAGTCGAAAATGAAAATGTTCGGCTTTTCTTCAAACCTAATATACCGAACGAACTCTCTTGTTACTCAATACACAAGCTATACAATGCTTCCATATAATAGCTTGCTTGTTTTTGCAGTACGGCAGGTGACTTAAGTGCTAACCTTAATATATCTTTGTATGCATTTCACTTGGCGTAGAACTTTTGTTGTTGAGGCCATCCATAATTAATGCGTACTGAAGTTACAATGAAGATACAATCGCTGTAATCTGCTGACCTGAAAAATCCAATTCTTTCTTTTCTCTGAAACTGTTTAGTTATCATTTCTATAGCGGTCGAGTTTTCTTTTCAAAGCTCATTAAATATTAATTGAATACAAAAATAAATCTTACACAATTGAAGAGATCCTCGCGATTCAGGTGTACGTTTACATTCATAATTTATTAATTAACTCTGACTTAGTCAATTACGAGAAAACAAGTAACAAAGTATAAAATATGCACCTATTACCAGTGGTGGGTAAAGTTAACGAAAACTCTTATCTGATAAATCGCTAAAAATTTAGCGAAAACAAAGATAACCGCTAACCAGTAATTTTTATGATATGAATTCGGCATCGGTTTTGTTTTGTTTCAGCTCTAAATCCCTTGAAATAGACCTAAAGAGCTGAAATTTTGATATGGTATAGCTAAGACGTATTGTTTTGAATACTCCATGCTAAATGTAAACTTAGATTTGATTCCATTTGTTAATCCGATCATTTATTTAAGAGTCTATCTCTAAAATCCTTTCTGATAGGAAAATGGGGGGCATTCATGTACTACCACTATTTACTGCTTTATTTTCGTTTGCTTCAAATTCACAGTGATAAAAAATAAGGAATTTCAGTCCGAGCCTCACCGACCTCATCAGGTAGGGAAGAGAGAGAGAGAGAGAGAGAGAGAGAGAGAGAGAGAGAGAGAGAGAGAGAGAGAGAGAGAGAGAGAGATCTTAAGGAATGGAATCTACATTCAAATTCTTGCAAAATAAAGCAAATGTAATTTAAAATAAAATCGAGATCAAATGCTATTCATCCGTGGTCAGACTAGGCTTTTAGGTTGAAAGTTGAGTGATTTTACATACGACAGTCACGGTTTGAAGTTTTTAGAACTCAACCATTTGTTATTCGTCGAGGAGTCTCGCTTTGTTTTCAACCTTACTTGGATGTCCTGATCATCAGCATACTTAACCTCCTTTAAAAGCTCCATGTCTAAGCTAAAATATATTCAGTTCTCTTGGTCTGTTTTTAAGAGTTCCAGAACAAAATATAAAAACACAAACCAAAACTATATCCGCATGATAAAAGTTAGCATTTATTGGTTATCTTTGCTTCCTTCATTTTCTATTTATTTAATATTTGTGTGGTTTATCAGTTTAGTGTTCCCGTTAGATCTTCCCTCCGAGGCACATTACAGGTATCAACCACTCCTCGGAACGCAAAAATCCAAAATAACCTTCAGTGTTTATTTTCTTTGTGTCTCTCTCCTACAATCCGATCTTCCTGCACTTCTCACCACATGTACTCTCGGCAACTAATCCTAACACACTATCATCGCCATCTTTTGAGACTTGAATCCCACAATTCATATTTTATATTCTATATAATGAGGATTTTTAAATGGATTAATAGATATGAAAACGAAAGGCCCTTTTGATATTTTTCAATCCACATAAAATTCGCGTGATATAAAATATAAAATAGTAATCACACGAAAAGAGTGAAGAAAGAAAAATGAAGAACAAGACTGTTTATAACTTAACTCACTTCAAAAACAGGCGATGTTTTATCAATATTGATCTATAAATCTTTATCTGAAAACAATTCAACCATGCTGCAAAAATTATAACAAAGAGTGACCGAGCAGCAAATTACTACAATGCCCTCCGGGTTCAAAACTGATTCAAAAAATTACCGGTTTTTCAGGTAATTCCACTCTTTTGGAAGTCAAATAAATGCCCCCAGCAAATTCAAGTAATTTCTACTTCTTTTCACAGAATTCCATCCATCCTTAACTTGTCCTTTATATTTAAACCCACAAGTGGCTAATTGAGTGTTATTGATCTGTTCATATCACTCCTTAGAATTCTTCTGGGTTTTAACTTAGTAGAAGTCTATTTGTAAGCTCTTCGCTACTGAGAACAAGAATTTCCTTTCATGTCTTTGCCTCTCCTCTATTTTTGTACCCTTTGATCAATGACATTAGAGCCGGAGGGATTCAGTTTACAATTGCTTTTAAAATCAAAGTGCAGTGTTGCAAAAAATAAAATATATTAAAAAAAGTTCATATTTGATTTACTTTCATTCAAAATCCAAGTCAAAATTAGTTGAAGCATATGCATAAATCAAATAGAAATATTTGAAACTTTTTTTAAACGTCTGGTTTACAACTGCATTCAAAATCAAAGTTCAGTTAGGCTATAAATGAAATAGTCAAAAAGTGTCTATATTTGATTTATTATCATTATTATCATTATTATTATCGCGTTTTCACACCAGTTGCGAGGTGATTACCGCTGGAGGTTGAGTGACAGCAAGCCTCCTCAACTCTCAGCCCTCCTCTCCATATTTTCATAGACCACACCAATACTGTGGCTCACCATTTCAGACAAGTTGCCCGATGGTCATCGCTGAAGGCTGAGTGACAGTAGGTCTCCCCAGGTCTTCAGACCACATCTCATCTCTCCTTCGCCTATCACGCCAGCGCTGTTGTTCACATCTCCACTTCCATTTTCCTCCTCCTATCATTATTATTATTATCATTATTATTATTATTATTATTATTATTATTATTATTATTATTATTATTATTATTATTATTACGAATATGAGTTTTGTTTCGATTTAATTTGCTAATTTTCTTCATCTCTCTCTCTCTCTCATTGTTCCTCTTTGATCATTTCCCGGAAATTGAACAGTATTTGGAATCAAGATATCAGTCCCAGAAAATCCAAAGTCTTGTAATCTATACAAAGTCCGAATAACTCATGTTAAACGCTTCTACAGCGTATAATTTGTAACCTTTAAGTATGGATAGCTTGACATTTGCCGAATACATACTTCAAAATTCGTCATTTTCATCAGGAGACTCATGCTAATCGTGTGTTTGCTTCTAAGCTGTTGATAACGTTGAAAGATGTTTATAAGAAAACTGTCATCACAACTGTCAAAATAGGTTTCTTCAGTTAGGGGTGATCAATGAAAAAAAATTGGAAACGTAGAGTTGGTCTAGTTGGTTGGCTGGTTATGCATATATCACACGTACATACAGCAACAATGGAGTTACAGGGCTGAAAAGTTCAACACTTACAGCTGAATATGTCTGGATAAAAAAAAGGTTGTTATTTGTTTAATCCCCACCATAGGTTTTTTGTTGGGGTTCAATTTACAGTGTAGCTTTATGATAAGTTATTCACAGATTTGTGCCAGCTTGCTTTTCTGAAAATTCAAACTTTTTAGAGTTCCAACAAAAGACAAGAGAGATAATATATTCATTGATCACCTTTTTTTCCAATTTTTTGATTGATCTCCCCCAAACACCACATGCTGTCAAAAGAAATTGGTCATGTGACGGTTTGTATTGAATGCCTACCGAGACTTGTTATTTCACTAGTTAATCCCCATGAGAAAAATTCACAGATATATTTGAATTTCTCTAATATTTTTTTTACGAAAGAAACCACCGAATTTGTTTCAACAGATGAGTCCATCGTTTCAAATTGCAGATAGGGGATATTTTCATCAAAAAAATTGTTACCTTTGAGTGAAATAGGTCATTGTTACAGACATAGAAACAAAAAAATTACACTGTTCATTATACAGTGACGTGCAAAAAGTAATTAGACACTCTCAGTTTGATGACTAGGACAACGCCCGTTTAAAAGCTTCAAAAGTGGCAAAAAGGAGGAAGTTCCTTTTTAACCACGATTTATAAGAAGGATAGGAATGGGCGGGCAGTTGAGAAAAGCGTTAAGCACTTAGCTTTCTGGCACAGCATAATATTTTCTTGCGAATCCAGACGTTTTTTTTTTTTTCTAATTCCCAGATATTGCATCAAACAACTTCCTCATCCTATTCAGTCCTCTGACATGAATCCCATTGAAACCGTAGGGTCAAAATCTGATAAAAATTTGAGTAATAAGTCAACAATGCCAACTGAACGTCCACATTCGCAGAATCTCTTATGCCAAGCATTGTTTTAAATACCTCAAACTATAATTTCTAAACTTATTGATTCTATGCCAAAATGAGTTGTTGCTCTTTAAACAGCGAAAGGAAAATGTTAAAAAAAAGCATTGAATAAGATATTTCCTAATAGTTGGAACTTATACACTTGCTTGAAATATTTGTACTGTAAATGCTCGGGTAACGTCAAAGCAAAACTTTTAGTGTCTATTCATTTTTGACACATTTCGGTAGATTTTTCTTATTTGCTTTTAGATATAAGTTAAAATGATGATGTACGCAACTATATCTAAACAGTAATATATATATATATATATATATATATATATATATATATATATATATATATATATATATATATATATATATATATATGCGTAAATGAATATATTGCTTACATTCAACCTTACTGACCGTCCAGTTCCATGGAGTAGAGAGAGGATACCAGCCTCTGGGTCTGAAGCTAAAGTTTTGATCCTACCTCGAGGTACTGGATGGGATAATGGATAGTCTATAGCCACACTGCAGAATTGTAATTCAACGAAGCAGCGGCCTGTCGATGACACAATAACATATATATATATATATATATATATATATATATATATATATATATATATATATATGTGTGTGTGTGTGTGTGTGTGTGTGTGTGTGTGTGTGTAATGGACTACCATCAGAGGAGTGACACCATTTAAAGTTACTTATAGCGCTTTTTAAGTGATTTTAGGCCATTCTTAGCAAGTTTCAGTCATTGCTCATGGCCATAGAAAGGCTAACAATAACGAAAAAATTTTGAACGAACAACACTGAGTGTGACACCTGACTTATTGCCGGGGGCGACACCAGGAACGCCAATACATATACATATATATATCGAGAGAGAGAGTGGGGGGAGATGTTTTACCCGGCACCGATGTTATTCAGTAGCAAATTGAAAATATTAGTACGCTCTCGGACTTCTGCTTTGCTCAGTTGGTATGAGTAGAGACTGTGTAAAATGCTACTTCTGGGTGAACTCGTGTTCTATCCCTGCACGATACATGTATATTTCAAGTTGACTGTAGGACAAATACCTAGTCAATCAACTTTCATGATGACTGCGACCGCACGAAGAGTATCACGAAGGTTTTATTACCCTAACCTAAAAGAGAAATAAAGTAAGTTTAGATATATGGAATTGCAGTAATGAGCATATTGTGAGAGTGCGAAAAGGAGGCTTGAGACTTGGGGAGACTTGCTGTCACTCAGTTTCCAGCTGTGGTCATCAAGCAACTGGTGTGCAATAAATAATAATACATGTCAATGGATAGAAGGGGGCTACTACCAGAAGAACAGAAAGGGTGTAGGATAGGAACCAAAGGGGCAAACGATTTACTCTACATAGACCAGATGATCTTAAAAGAAGTAAGGAAAAGGAGAAAGAATATCGCAATGGGATGGATAGATTACAAAAAGGCATACGATATGATTCCACATAGCTGGATACTCGAATGCCTTAGAATGTTCAAAATTAGCGAACCGGTGGTTAAATTCATTGGTAATTCAATGGAAGACTGGAAAGTAGATTTGACAGCCGCAGGGGACAAACTAGCCGAGGTAGGGATAAAAAGGGGGATCTTTCAAGGGGACTCGTTGTCCCCACTATTATTTGTTCTAACAATGATACCGCTTAACAGAATCCTGAAAAACAGCAAAGGATACCACTTCTCTAAAACAAAAGGAAAGGTCAATCACTTAATGTACATGGACGATATTAAATTGTTTGCGAAAAACAGGGGAGAGCTTGAGACTCTGTTCAACGAAGTAAGGGAATATAGTGAGGACATAGGAATGGAGTTTGGGATAGAAAAATGCGCAATCATGGTAATGCACAAAGGAAGGCTTTCAATGACTGAGGGAATTGAACTTCCGGACAACAACAAGATTAGGGCATTGACTGCACAAGACCGATACAAGTACCTAGGTGTCCTTGAATGTGACACGATAAAACGGGAAGAGATGAAGGAGAAAATTAAGAGGGAATACCTTAGAAGGATAAGGAAAATATTAGAAACCAAATTAAATAGCAGAAATCTAATAAAAGGAATGAACACCTGGGCTGTGTCAGTAGTTAGGTATACAGGACCATTCCTAGGATGGACAAAGGAAGAGCTCCAATCAATGGATAGGCGAACAAGGAAACTTATGACGATGCATAAAGCATTACACCCTAGGGATGATACAGATAGACTATACGTTAAGAGAAAAGAAGGTGGTAGGGGGCTCATCAGCATAGAAGATTGTGTCCAGAGAGCTAAAGTAGTCCTAGATAAATATGTGCAAACAAATAGTGAAGAAATCATAAAGAGCGCGAGGGATAGTGCAACAAACAAAGTAGAAAGCAATGGAACGGTACAGCAAACTAGAAAAGAAAAGTGGGAAGGAAAAAAATTGTACGGCGAGTTTAAAAGACAGATAAAAGATATAGCAGACGAGAAATCATGGACGTGGTTACGAAAGGGAAACCTTAAGAGAGAAACAGAATCGCTCATCATGGCAGCCCAAAACAAAAGCATAAGGACAAACTACATAAAAGCTAAAATCGACAGAACACAGGCAAACAGCAAATGCCGCATGTGCGGTGAAAGAGATGAGACAGTAAACCACATAACTAGTGAATGTAGTCAACTCGCCCAGAAGGAGTATAAGCATAGACACGATAGAGTAGCAACGATGATACACTGGGAACTAAGTAAACAAATGGGATTCAACCATGGGGAAAAGTGGTATCAGCACAAGCCAGAGGCAGTTTTGGAGAATGACAACCACAAACTACTGTGGGACTTTGACATCCAAACTGACCACCTCATCCAGGCAAGAAGGCCGGACTTAGTAATAGTAGACAAAAAAAGGAAGGCCTGCCAAATAGTAGACGTGGCTGTGCCTGCAGACCATAGAGTAAAAAAGAAGGAGGCTGAAAAAAGGGAAAAATACCAGGACCTAGCAAGGGAGTTAAAGAAAATGTGGAACATGAAAACCAGGGTAGTACCGGTCATAGTGGGAGCACTAGGAACTGTCCCCAAAACGCTGAGGGAGAGACTGGAGGAGATCGGGATTAGGGGGAGGATAGAGACCGTACAGACCACAGCACTACTGGGAACTGCACGGGTACTGAGGAAGGTGCTAGAGATATAAGTACTGCAACGAATTGTAGCTCTGTCATGATATGCGAAAGAGGGAGGAGACGTTAGCTGAAGACCTGAGGAGACTTATTGTCACTCAGCCCTCAGCGATAACCACCGGGCAACCGGTGTGAAACTGTAAATCGCAGAATTACTGCGACCTGCTAGTACTAGGAGAGGAGGGCTGGAGACTTGAGGAGACTTGCTGTCACTCAAACTCCAGCGGTTACCACCAGGCAACTGGTGTGAGATTCCAAATAATAATAATAATAATAACAACAATAACAACAATAATAACAATAATAATAATAATAATAATAATAATAATAATAATATATAAGGACTGCAACGAATTGTAGCCCCTGACATGATAGGCGAAAGAGAGAGGAGACGTTAGCTGAAGACCTGAGGAGACTTATTGTCACTCAGCTTTCAGCGATAACCACTGGGCAACCGGTGTGAAACTGTAAATTGCAGAATTACTGCGACCTATGAGTACTAGGATAGGAGGGCTAGAGACTTGAGGAGACTTGCTGTCACTCAAACTCCAGCGGTTACCACCAGGCAACTGGTGTGAGATTTCAAATAATAATAATAATAATAATAATAATAATAATAATAATAATAATAATAATAATAATAATAAGAAGAAGAAGAAGAAGAAGAAGAAGAAGAAGAAAAACTAGCTTGCCCAGTGGAAATTCCATGTGTGTAGACAACTAAGATTATCTATTATCTAATGCCTCTGCTTTTCTTCCAACCTCTCCTCGTATCTTCTTATTCTATTCCTTGTCACTTCCAATATTTTGTTGCCTGGACATGTTGCCATCTAAAAGCTATACAAGCATTGCTTAATTTCATAAGGAGACATGTTCATACCCTCTCAATAAACTACCTAACTTTCTCCTTCAGCAATCTCCCGTTTCAATCTTTGAATTAAACTCACCTTCTTCCCCCATCACCCCGACACTTTTAGTGAACTACCTAACTTCCCTGTTCCAACGGCGTGTTCCCACTCAGAAACTACTTACCTCCTCATTTCTTCCGTCTTTTTGAGTATTCCCCCTCTTCTCATCCTCTTATCAGATTACCTTCCTTCTCTCGACCTATCTTTTCCAATCTCCTCAGTAGACTAAATAACCCTTTTCCCCTCACTTTTCCTACTCTGTTATTAAACTAACTAACGCCCCTATCACCTTCTTCCTCTACCTAGCACCCACGTAAACTATTAACTTCCTTTTCCTCCTCTTTTCACAACCTCTGATTAAACTACCTAAGTCAATTTTATCGTGAAATATTTTTTTGAATAGAATAAATAATATTTTTATTTATTCAACATTCAGAAAAAAAATGAAAGCTGATGTGTTATCAGAGGATGAAACAAACACGAAAAATACATAGAGCAACTGCTGTTTGCTTCATCAAAATTGCTTTTAAAAATTCTCTCGTGATTGGTTAGTTTTTGACACATTGAATAATCAGAGCGTATCAGACATTATTGTAACAAAGAAAATCAAAGTATAAATCGTTCAGTGGTTAGAGCCAATAACTGGATCATTAATGGCTGGGTTACGTTTGGTGGAGGGGTTCAGGTTAATATTATGGTTAGGATTAAAGTCGTTGTTAAGTCTGGGGTCAGGGCTAGGGGTGATACTGTTGAGATACCGCTGTCAAAATGTAAGTAAGTATATACTTTAAAAAATTATATTGAATAATAACATGACTTTAAACAGTGCAGTTTTGAACAGTGTGGGGAACATAGGAACGAATTAACCGCATTAATCAAGGTGTATCTGTCTCTGTTGCATTGGAAAAAGGCAGTCATGTTTACATTAGGAGGTCAGGGTCTAATTAAGTAGGTATTTATATTGAAATTCGAACAATGGGTGTCATAGAGACGAACAAAAAGTCAGGGTTCAGTTTCACATTGTATATATGATGAATCGATCACCCACTTTAGAGACAATCCACCCGCTGCCCCCCGACTCAAATAGTTATTTTTCTCAAAAAAAGGAAAAAAATCCAACAGAAATTAAGGTCAGATTCATTTAAAACAGTTCATTCTGCTAATGGAGAATTAGTTTATATAACAATTTTTTTTATTTGATTTAATGAATTTCGAGCGGCTTGACTTAAATTAATCGTTTTTATTCATTTTTGATTGTGTACATAAACCTCAACAGTGACTATTTGGCTAGCTTAATTTCAATTCACGGGATAAAATTTGCAAATAAACATTTGAAAATATATATCAACATATGAATTGATACAAGAACAAAATATTTTCCTGATTGTTCACAAAATTTGATGATTCAATTCACTGTTTTTATGTATTTTTGATTGCGTAAATAAACCTCAACAGATAGTTTTTACCGAATTTCATCAGAAATCACGCGATCAGATTTACAAATAAGCTTCAAAATATACATCAGCATATGAATCGATATGAAATTGAAATATTCCTATGAATTTTTATAAAATTCGATAAACTTTTTTTTGTTGTTGTTTTTTTTTTATATATTTTTTACCAATTTTCAGGGAAAAAAATCAACGAAAAATTTGGTGAGTTGTAAACAAATAAAAAATGCATTATTCCCGTGAATATTTACTCACCTTCATTTGTTAGTGGGGTTTTATTCCCAGATTTATTTTTTTTTATTTTTGAAAACGATAAATGAGCCAAAAAAGCAGACGTCTGAAAAAGCAACCTAGTTTATTAATAAACATTAAGGAGAAACAATGGTTTCTGAGTGCGATCCTGACTTTAATATCTCTTTCTCTCGTGATTGGTTATTTTTTGGGGGGCGAATCAACCAATGAAAAGCTGTATATATCACGTTGGAGTTGTGACAATACTATAGTTAATAATAATAATAACAATAATAATAATAATAATAATAATAATAATAATAATAATAATAATAATGATGATGATAGTAATAATAATAATGATAGTAATAATAATAATGATAATTAAAAGAAGAAGAAGAAGAAGTCTGGTTAGTCACTCAACAGAAACCAACGTCCTTTGGCAGCACGCCGTGTTGGGGTGATCAATTGAAAACAAAATGGGAAATGTGTTGATCGATGAATGAGTTACTTCTTTCGCCTTTTGTTGCACAGTGGCCAATAAAAACGCACTCATAGAAAAATATATACATAAATCAAGCGTGAACGCTGTCGGGCACGAACTATAGGGCCAAATTGAATGTACACTTACATTGCAAATTGAAACACCATGCCCCACTAAAAACCTAATCAGGAGATAATTTTGAAAAAGCAAAATAGGTTTTTTTCTAGACACCAGATTTCTAATGACGCAGCAAGTATGTGAGATACGTACATAGCCAGTCTACTGGACCCACTTTTATTTTCTGATCAACACCATTTGCTCACTGCCCGAGGGCAATCAGTCTGACCAAAAATTTCCGATAAAAAAAGCTACTAAATTACGATAAGATAATAAGGTAGTCCAAAAATGAGAAAAATTATCATTTCTCCTTTTTTCTTCCAATTTACAGAATATTAGAAATAGTTTTTTTTTATTTATCAGTGAAGATTCGTATCATTTGCAATTTGCAATCCAAACACCGTATTGTGCAAACTACAGAAATATGCTGGAGTTTGTTGGTTGATTTTTGAATTATACATCTGCGAAAATAGTAATTTCAGCAGACGAACACAGAACATCCTATGACAATAACCAACGTACGCCAGAGATAATCATCGCAAATATCATTAAACAGCCGAGATTGAAAATCCTGATATTTGATGTAATTGAAACCTTGTCAACATTGTGACTCGATCTTTCACTATGTTGCCAACTCGATTTTTTTTAGCTAAAACTGTTTCAAAAAATGGTTAAATTCGACTAAATTTCGTTCAGTTACCTTTGTATTGAAAATATCAAATATATATGTTCTCGGTTAGCTATGAAATAATATCAAATCGGCCAATTACTTTTTAGCCAAAGGCCAGATTTTTGGCTATTGTAGATTTTTATCAGCTGTATGGGGTGGGGTTAATTGGCTAGATGTAGCTGGAAAATGGCTGATTTGGCATCACCGTGTTTTCATCTTTCAGGGTTTTTTCCCGCGAAAAGTTTTGTTTTTTGGCTTTGTTTGTCCATCAACAGACACAGATGCTTTGGCGGGAAGATCAGCAACAACGATCGTTCTGAAATGAATGGGGAGGCCAGGAGCGAGGGTGGGGACCCAAAGGGGCAGAGGGGAGGGCTTGGTTACGGGGTAAGGAGGAAGGGGAGTACTAAGAAGAGTCAGCGTTTGTTTGTATTTTGTAACGACAACTCTTTCACCGAGACATAACTAGAAGGAAGTGACGTGGTGGGGCACTTAATAATGGAGGAGTTGAATTCGAAAGGAAAGGGAGATGGAGAGGGGATGAAGAAGGGAGGTGTATAAGGGGTGAAGAAATGGAGGTGGGTGATGGACAGGAAGTTATTTAAATGGAAAACAAGAGAGAGAGAGTGTTGGGTAATATGCGGGAAATAGTTATTGTTAAATGGATATTGGGAGGAAGACAAAAGAGAGGAACAAAGAGGGGAGGAAAGAAAAAAATGAGAAAGAAAGAAAGGAGAGAAGAAAAGAAAGAAGGGACCTAAGGCAGTGAAAAAGGGAGAGAAAGAAAATAAGAGAGGAAGAAAGAAAAAAGAAGAAAGGGATATAATAAGGAAGTAGAGAAAGGGAGAGAAAACGATAGAAGACAGAGAGAAGAGGGAAAAAAAGAAAGAAGGCAGGGAGGAAAAGAAAAGGGAAGAAAAATCACAAAGAAAGGAAAGGAGGAGGACAGAAATAGAGAGAAAAGAAATGAATAAAGAAAGAGTAAGAGAGAGAAAGAAAGAATGAATGAATGAAAAGAAAATGAGAGAAAAATAAAAGGGGGGAAGAAAGAAAGAAATAGAGGGAAAAAGAAGGAAATAAAAAAGGAAAACAGTAGAACAAAACATGTAATAAAAACTAAACAAAGAAAATAAAGATTGAAAGAGAAAACAAGAGAGACGAGAAAAATAATTCACAATAGTTGGATCGATATGAACAGAAAAAGAGAGATAGTCTGAATTTTCAAAAAACAAGCGATAAAAACTGGGAACCGATTCAGCCTAAATTTGCATTCTAAACTAAACCCTCTGCTATAAAGCCTATGGTTATGTAAGAAAATTACTGGTATTATATGGAGTAAATGTTGAAATTTTCAGCCTTTTAACTCTGTTGGTGAAGCATGTGTGCACCCAGACACACTAAAAAAACTGAGAGAATGACAGTCTTGGTGACAGTATTGATTCACGGTTTCTAACAGATGAATAGAAATACAAATATGAACATGATCGAAAGAAAGAAAGAAAGAAAGAAAGAAAGAAAGAAAGAAAGAAAGAAAGAAAGAAAGAAAGAAAGAAAGAAAGAAAGATTGATAAATTGATAGAGAGACAGAAAAAAGAATGAAAGAAAGAAAGAAAAATGAAAGGAAAGAAGAAAAGAGAAAGAGAGGAATATAGATTACATAAGAAAGAAAGAAAAAGAGAAAGAAAGAAAAAAGAAAGAAAGAAAGAAAGAAAGAAAGAAAGATTGATAAATTGATAGAGAGACAGAAAAAAGAATGAAAGAAAGAAAGAAAAATGAAAGGAAAGAAGAAAAGAGAAAGAGAGGAATATAGATTACATAAGAAAGAAAGAAAAAGAGAAAGAAAGAAAAATGAAAGGAAAGAAGAAAAGAGAAAGAGAGGAATATAGATTACATAAGAAAGAAAGAAAAAGAGAAAGAAAGAAAAAAAGAAAAAGAAAGAATGAAAGAAAGAAATAATGAAAGTCGTTGTTGAGTAGCTACATAATCAGCTCACAATTAATCGTCATTGTTTGAATTTTTTATTACAATATGAGGCCTGATAACTTTTAATTTTGTCTCTGTCTCTCTTCTCTATCTCTCTACCTGTCTCTTAGTCTGTCTGTCTGTCTGTCTGTCTCTTTCTCTCTCTCTTTCTCTCTCTCCTTATTTTACCTGTTCACCCGTCAAAAAAAGACCCAGCGGTCTATTTCACTGTAATCCCCACGTCATTGTTAAGCAGTGTGAGAATAACACCAACCAACCGTCTACTTTGTTGACAAGTACAGTCAATGTTGCCAATTTAGCGCTTTTCGCGCTAAATTTAGCGGCTTCGTTCTTTAGGCAGCGCAAAATTCAAACAATGAGCTATTTTAACCTATTTTAGTACTATATTTTGGCAATTTCAGCTATTCTTTTGCCATTCCATAGCCAACAAGCCAAATATAGCCATTTCAGCTATTCAGAACGTCCATAAAATTGCTAACCATGTTTTTAGCGCATTTTTGGCATTTATGACGCTTTTTCGGGGTCGATTAAATGCAGACAATTTTTTTGACTTCGTAGCACTGAATATGGTTTGGTACTTATCGGTAAAATGGCTAAAATCGGTAAGATTTTCAAATTTCCAGATAACTTTATGGCTAAAAATGGTTAGCCTTTTATAGTTACCATAATCAGCGAATACACAAAAAAGGAGGAGATACAGATTTAAACTTGTTTTTTAAAATGATTCATTAAACGTTTCTTTCGACTGACACTAATCAGCGGATGACTTGTCAGGCTTTTGCTCCATCTATGGTCATTTCTTTGGGCTGGGTGTCCTGCCCATCTCAATTTTTGTTGCTTAATTCCTTGAAGGATATCCTTCAGATTTCTTCTCTCGGATCCATGTTAATATTTTTTCTATCGCTCACAGTTCATTCCTAGCATTGGTCTTTCCAATGCCCTCTTCGTGGTTCTGAATTGGTTTTCGAAGGGTTTTGTAACTTCTTGGGTTTCACACCCACACGTCATGTTGGTATAATGCAATGATTGCCTACTTCACGTTTTCAGCGTTTGTTTATCAGTATGTCTTTTTATAGCCGATGCTTTCAAGTCAATCGTTATGTACTGTTTTACTTGATTTCCGTGGCCTTTCACTAGTTTTGTCACCTGACCTTGGTAAATGTATTATTTGACTTTTCTTAGAGCTTTGCCATCTATTTTTATGGTCTTTTCAGGATCTTAATTATTGAACATTACATTTTAGATGTTAATTCTATCTTTTGGTCTTTCCGATTATTTGTAGATCTTCTGCTGTTCTGATATCATCACTATCACGGAACCTTGAATTATTCAAATATTCCCCATTTATGTTTACTCCTACGTTTTCCACAGCCTGTGCTTTCAAGTCTCATTGTAAAGGGTTTGATATTATATCCCCTTGTATACTAACATAAAGAACACACACACACGCATATATATATATATATATATATATATATATATATATATATATATATATATATATATATATATATATATATATGTATGCAAGTATGTGTATATATATATATATATATTATATTATATTATATTATATTATATATATATATTGTTAAAAATAACAGGAGAATTCTTTTAATTCAATTTTTTTGTTTTTTGTCATCTCTGTTCTTCAATGCATGTAGAGTTCACGCGCGTAGATGACATCATCAGGATATTGCACTGGTTTCAGTTACGTATTTGAACATATTCATTCATGATCTTACTAGTTAAAATAACACTTAAACTATAAATACAAAATTATAATGAGAAAAATTTATACTAATTACACTTCAAAAAGCACTATAACATTTTTTTCGATAATGGCTGATGAGAATCGAAAGATATAGAACAGTTGACTTTGGAATGGTTTGTGAGCGAACAAGAGAAATTAACAAAAAAGTTTATCCGTCATTTTGAACAATGTATGTTTAGATGATGGATTGTTGCCTTGTTATACATATGTATCTATATATATATATATCTATATCTATCTATCTATCTATCTATCTATATCTATATCTATATATATATATATATATATATATATGAGTATGAATAGTAGAATGTGAATTTACTACATAAACTAGCTCATGTTTCTGCCCTCTCCGGGCCTCATATCAGAAGTGGTATTATATTATCAATATATTATTATCATATCATGTTATACTGCTAGCCTGATTTGTACCACATGTACTATATATATATGAGTGTGTGTGTGTGTGTGAGTGTGATTATGAAATGAGTTGTATCATATTGAAACTCTTATGCAAATGATTGTAAATTGCGTTATAACATATTGAAACTCTGATTTGAAATGTAATAAATGGATATCATTTCAAATGAATACAACACAATTCATAATTATCCTCTCGTTTCATACATCCATTTCTTGATATCATAATTGGCACGTAGAAAGAAGCAAGAATAGCAGATATAGACCGTGAATAAGCAAAATGGGTATCCGGAGTTTAAACAGTTACTTGGGACTTTGCCTTACCGGCAGCTGTTTAGCTCATCGGTAATTGTAACGGACCGTCGAAGCGGCTTTTGGTTGCTGGTTCGATTCCTACAGCACCCCAATTTCTTTGTTTATTCTATTTACGTTGTCTGGATATATTCACCGAGTAATAATGGGAGATCATTTCAAAAAAGAGTTTCAAAATAATATAACGTAATTTATGATCGTTCTGTCGGATCATATATCCTTTATATATATATATATATATATATATATATATATATATATATATAATCACACCCACCATTCTCAGAAACCCGATTCCCGCCTTCTCCTTTCGACCCTTATTTGTATGTTCATTTCTCTTTGTTTGTAAAAACTTTTCGAGAATGCAAAGCATGTCACAAAAATAGATATTCATTTAGAAAACAAAATTGATTTCCGCGCTGCTTTTTCGGAATATATCCAGACTCCTATCTAGTGTTGCCAACTCAAAAAATATTTTCACTCAAGGTTGACCGTCAAAAAGTGCTATAAATCGCTAAATTTATACTTGAAAATAGCCAAAACCGCATTAAATGGCAAAAACAAACCAGAATAACCTAAGATTGATAAAAAATGCAGCAAATTATTGCCAAAATGTTTGAGCACGCCCGCGCTACTTGACAATATTACGCATAACAAGAACAAGAAACGCGCTGCAAATTGTGCTAAATCAGCAACACTGGGCCAAATTTGTATTAAAAAAAAGAACTGTTAAACAAGACAAAAGAAAAAAACTTTATATAAGAGAAGATAGACATGAAAATGATTCTGTTTTGTCGGTATCTGAGCGAAGTTTGATTGATTCCTTTTAATTTATTTGTATTCAATAATCAATTTTCCTTATTTGATACCTTTTTGGATAATTTGGTGTGATTTGGTCTGATATTTTGGTACATTTGGTACACATAAACTTCTGTCGCAGTCCTGTTTCTCAATATGGTCAAACCGTAACATTAACACAACACAGATGATTCATTGCATAACAACAATGGCGACCAAAAGGGGTGAGGTGACCTCTCCAACTCTCCACCTCTTAATCCTCTTCACTTTGTTTACTTCAAACATCGTTTTCCAACACTTCTTCTCTCTTCTTTCCTTCTTTTTTTCTTACTTCTTTTTTTCTTTCTTTCTTCCTTTTTTTGCTTTTTTTTCATTCAAAGAGATTATATGGACTCTACTTGTATAACAGAAAGTGTGATTTTTCCTTCTTCTCTCCAGTCTTGCCAATTTAGCGCTTTTCACGCTAAATTCAGCGCGGTACTTGTTTATATGTGCGAAAAAGCTCTGAATTAGCGTACGCGTGCTTAAACATTAAGACTATTTCATGGGATGTTTTTTTTTGGGGGGGGGTCACCATTTTTAGCATCTTTTTGGTGCGTTTTGGCTTTTCTTTGGTGTTTTGGGGCTACTTTTTTTTTTTAGCACTATATGATGCTTTTTACCAGTCAGATTAGTGCGTAAGTATTTTTTGAATTCGCAACACTTTCTATGTCCGAAACAATGGATTCTTCCATATGAAGGTGATAATTTTGCAAACAAAAATATCTCCATACCCACCATTTGATACAATGTACCCTTTCATTTGAACAAGTTCAGCGGATTCTCTTAAAACAAAAGATCACCTCGTAGAAATTCAAATTTATCTGTGAGTTTTTCTGCGGGGGTTAACTAGTGATTTAATTAGGATTCTCTATTAAATATTCTATTCTTTATTAGCAACTCAAGTCTCCATACATATCTATATGTAAAGAAGTGATGTTTGTGTGTACGTTCATATCTTTATCATTCGGGAAATAAGCACTGACCCCCCAAATTAGACGATAATCGAACTGATTACGTTTCAAACTACCTACAGCATACCTTTTTAGGCAGATTGCATTAAAAAATAATAATTTTGGCAGATTCCTTTTCATGTTTTTGCCGTTATTTTGTCAGAAATATATCCTGCTGAGAGCTTGTCAGCATGTAACCAGCAGTCAGTCAAAATTAGGTTATTTGTTCATCCCAGGAAAGACGAGATGGCCATATGGAAAAGGTATCCAGCCACCGACTGTAATCGTTTCGAAATTTTGGGAACCAATGTTGAGCTGTACGTTCGCAAACGTTCTCCAGACCACATATTTATTAGATATTGCGAGCAGTTTCCGCTGATCTACGCCCCATTTTAAATTCATACTACAAAATTGCATGAATTTGTTGTTTTTCTTTTCACTAGAATAAATAGAGGAAAGAAAATCTCCAGCTTGTAAAAAATAAAGCGAAATTCACACTTCAAAATGGTGTATACCATGAACGTAGTTAAATAATACTTTATCCTCAAATGAGCATCCAAGGCCGAAGTGACAAAAACCACAATTATTTTTGCGCCAACCTAATATTTCGTTCAATCTCAAGAGATCGAAAAATCTATTATTTGAAGGGCAAATCATCATCAATATCAATAGATTCAGCCCTCATTAAAAATAGAAAAGATTTGTTGACATTTATTTCGAAAGTCGTGAATTAAAATAAAATGTCCTTTTTAAAGAACAAAAGTGTTTTTTTATGAATTGAGTTGTTGAGCAGGTGGTGATTGAGTTTCAACTTCTTTGTTTTGTTATTTGGTTCACCAATAAAAGAGACCATGACATTCCACGTGGTATTGTCTATCCTGGTTTACCCTTCACTCCACAACTCTCTCTCTCTCTCTCTCTCTCTCTCTCTCTCATTCTTCCTTACCATTCGTTTCAATCTTTCTTTCTTTCTCTCGATCTTTCTCTGTGTCAAGTTCTACCTCTCTTTCTCCCTATCTTTTTTCTTTCTTTCTTTCTTTCTTTCTTTCTTTCTTTCTTTCTTTCTTTCCTTCTTTCTTTTCATCTTTCTTTCTGTTCAGTTCCAACTTTCTTTTTCTCTTCCTTTCCTCATTTCTTTCTTTTTTTGTGTTAAGTTCTATCTTACTCTCCTTCTTTTTAGATTCTTCAACCTTCTGGTTGGTTCTCCGGTCGGTCCTTAATACGTTGAATATCAATTTTCTCAGCAGTATCATGTTGGATTAATATGAAACTTGGTCAAGACCTCCAGGTGAACCATTTTCACTACACACTTCTCCCCCCCATCCTCCAGCTTCTACAACTCCCAACTAGTAATGGTAGATATCAATTTTCTCCTGATGCTAGATTGATATGAAATATGGTCCAAAACTACGAGCGAACAATCCTCATCTTCCTCTTCTCCTTCCTCTTTCCTCTCCTCCTACTTCGACTACCATGGATAGTTGACGCATCGTTGAACTTATGGTTCTTTCTTTCTCTATTTATTTCACCGTTTTCAGTTCAACCTTTTTTCTTTCCTTCTTTTTTTATCTTTCTTTTTTAATGACAGTGCGTCGGCTCAGGTTATGCTTCCTCACATAACACAGCTGCGCTGTGTTTGATAATGTCCCGACCCCCTTTATTTTTCTGTCATTTATACCTCTTTGGCCATTGCTGACGAGCGGGGGATCGTTTGTCTCAAAATCCATGTACCGCACTTGAAGGCCTAAGTAGTGTCGTAGCATCATTATTATTATTATTATTATTATTATTATTATTATTATTATTATTATTATTATTATTATTATTATTTCGGAATCTCACACCAGTTGCCTGGTGGTAACCGCTGGAGTTTGAGTGACAGCAAGTCTCCTCAAGTCTCCAGCCCTCCTCTCCTCGTACTCATAGATCGCAGTAATTCTGCGATTTACAGTTTCACACCGGTTGCCCAGTGGTTATCGCTGAAGGCTGAGTGACAATAAGTCTCCCCAGGTCTTCAGCTAACGTCTCCTCTCTCTTTCGCATATCATGACAGAGCTACGCTTCGTTGCAGTCCTTATATCTCTAGCACCTTCCTCAGTATCCGTCCAGTGCCCAGCAGTGCTGTGGTCTGTACGGTCTCTATCCTCCCCCTAATCCCGATCTCCTCCAGTCTCTCCCTCAGCGTTTTGGGGACAGTTCCTAGTGCGCCCACTATGACCGGTACTACCCTGGTTTTCATGTTCCACATTTTCTTTAACTCCCTTGCTAGGTCCTGGTATTTTTCCCTTTTCTCACCCTCCTTCTTTTTTACTCTATGGTCTGCAGGTACAGCAACGTCTACTATTTGGCAGGCCCTCCTTTTTTTGTCTACTATTACTAAGTCCGGCCTTCTTGCCTGGATGAGGTGGTCAGTTTGGATGTCAAAGTCCCACAGTAGTTTGTGGTTGTCATTCTCCAAAACTGCCTCTGGCTTGTGCTGATACCACTTTTCCCCATGGTTGAATCCCATTTGTTTACTTAGTTCCCAGTGTATCATCGTTGCTACTCTATCGTGTCTATGCTTATACTCCTTCTGGGCGAGTTGGCTACATTCACTAGTTATGTGGTTTACTGTCTCATCTCTTTCACCGCACATGCGGCATTTGCTGTTTGTCTGTGTTCTGTCGATTTTTGCTTTTATGTAGTTTGTCCTTATGCTTTTGTTTTGGGCTGCCATGATGAGCGATTCTGTTTCTCTCTTAAGGTTTCCCTTTCGTAACCACGTCCATGATTTCTCGTCTGCTATTTCTTTTATCTGTCTTTTAAACTCGCCGTACAATTTTTTCCCTTCCCACTTTTCTTTTCTAGTTTGCTGTACTGTTCCATTGTTTTCTACTTTATTGTTTGTCGCACTATCCCTCGCGCTCTTTATGATTTCTTCACTATTTGTTTGCACATATCTATTTAGGACTACTTTAGCTCTCTGGACACAATCTTCTATGCTGATGAGCCCCCTACCACCTTCTTTTCTCTTAACGTATAGCCTATCTGTATCATCCCTAGGATGTAATGCTTTATGCATCGTCATAAGTTTCCTTGTTCGCCTATCCATTGATTGGAGCTCTTCCTTTGTCCATCCTAGGAATGGTCCTGTATACCTAATTACTGACACAGCCCAGGTGTTCATTCCTTTTATTAGATTTCTGCTATTTAATTTGGTTTCTAATATTTTCCTTATCCTTCTGAGGTATTCTCTCTTAATTTTCTCCTTCATCTCTTCCCGTTTTATCGTGTCACATTCAAGGACACCTAGGTACTTGTATCGGTCTTGTGCAGTCAATGCCCTAATCTTGTTGTTGTCCGGAAGTTCAATTCCCTCAGTCATTGAAAGCCTTCCTTTATGCATCACCATGATTGCGCATTTTTCTATCCCAAACTCCATTCCTATGTCCTCACTATATTCCCTTACTTCGTTGAACAGAGTCTCAAGCTCTCCCCTGTTTTTTGCAAACAATTTAATATCGTCCATGTACATTAAGTGGTTGACCTTACCTTTTGTTTTAGAGAAGTGGTATCCTTTGCTGTTTCTCAGGATTCTGTTAAGCGGTATCATTGTTAGAACAAATAATAGTGGGGACAACGAGCTCACACCAGTTGCCTGGTGGTAACCGCTGGAGTTTGAGTGACAGCAAGTCTCCTCAAGTCTCCAGCCCTCCTCCCCCAGTACTCATAGGTCGCAGTAATTCTACGATTTACAGTTTCACACCGGTTGCCCAGTGGTTATCGCTGAAGGCTGAGTGACGATAAGTCTCCTCAGGTCTTCAGCTAACGTCTCCTCTCTTTCGCATATCATGACAGAGCTACAATTCGTTGCAGCACTTATATCTCTAGCACCTTCCTCAGTATCCGTGCAGTTCCCAGTAGTGCTGTGGTCTGTACGGTCTCTATCCTCCCCCTAATCCCGATCTCCTCCAGTCTCTCACTCAGTGTTTTGGGGACAGTTCCTAGTGCGCCCACTATGACCGGTACTACCCTGGTTTTCATGTTCCACATTTTCCTTAACTCCCTTGCTAGGTCCTGGTATTTTTCCCTTTTTTCACCCTCCTTCTTTTTTACTCTATGGTCTGCAGGTACAGCAATGTCTACTATTTGGCAGGCCTTCCTTTTTTTGTCTACTATTACTAAGTACAGTCTTCTTGCCTGAATGAGGTGGTCAGTTTGGATACCAGTTGCCTGGTGGTTACCGCTTGAGGAGGTTGAGTGACAGCAAGCCTCTTCAAGTCTACTGCCCTCTTCCCCACATTCTCATAGACCATAGCAATACTGTGGTTTACAGTTTCACACCAGTTACCCGGTGGTCACCGCTGAAGACTGAGTGACAGCAAGTCTCCAGCCGTCCTTTTTTGCAATCTCACAGTCAACAGCAGGGTTGTGGATTACTATTTCCCACCTGTTGCCTGGTGGTTATCGCGTGACAGTGAGTCTCCTCAAGTCCCCAGCCCTCGTCTCATAACATCTTCACTTTCCCTTCGCTCTAAAACCATTGCTACCGGCGGAGAATCGTGTGTCTCACATTTCCAATGCTCGTCGCTGTATTCATGCAACCTCCTGTCGTGCTGTGGTCTCTATTGTCCCAATCATTCCTCTTATCCCTGGTTCCTCCAATCTCGTTTTCGGTATTTTTCATACGATCCCGAGTGCCTCTATTATTACTGGTACTACCCAGACTTCCATGTTCCACACTTCCTTCAGTTCCCCTGCCAAGTCCAGGGATTTTTTTTCTTTTAATTTTTCACTCTCTGTCATATTCACTCTGTGATCTGCAGGTGAAGCAAATCTCCCTTCCCTTCTCCACAATTACCAGGCCCACTCTTTTTGCTGGATGGGATGGTTAGTTTGGATGTCAAAGTCCCAGAGTAATTTATGGCTTCCATTTTTCAGAGCTGTATCTAGTTTGCACTGATGCCATTAGTCCACATGATTGAATCCTATTTGTTTTCTCTCTTCCGAGGATATCACTGTTGCTATCCTATGATGTCTCTTTTTTATACTTATCCTGTGCTAGTTGGCCACATTCGTGGGCTATGTGGTTTACGGTCTCGCCCTTTTCTCCACATAGGCGACATTTGCCGTTTGTTTCGAGTTCTGCCGATTTTCACCTTGATGGAGTTTGTGATGATGCATTTGTTTTATCCCGCCATGATGAGCTACTCTGTTTCTCTCTTCAGGGTTTCCTTTTCGTAGACATGTCCATGATGTCTCATCTGTGACATTTTGTATCTGTCTTTTGAATTCTCTGGATGGTTTTCTCTGTTCCCATTTTTCTTGCCATGTTCCATGTGCTGCTCCTTCATTTGCTAATTTTTTGTTGCTTGTTTAACTGCTCCGGGCACTTTTTATAATGACTAATTTCCTAATCTTTTTTTGGCTTTTTGGACACAGTATTCTATACTGATGAGTCCTCTACCGCTCTCTCTCCTCTTTACATACAGCCTATCCGTTTCATCCCTGGAGTGTAAGGCCTTGTGCGTTGTCTTAAGCTTTCTTGTTTGCCTGCCCATAGATTGGAGTACTCCCTTTGTCCGTCTAAAGAATGACCCCTGTGTATCTTACTACCGATACTGCCCATGTGTTCATTCCTTCTATCAGATCACTGCTATTTAGTTTAGTGGCTAGTATTTCCCTTATTCTTCCAGCAGTTCTATCGTGCCACATTCGAGAACAACCTGCTATTTATATCGGTCCTGCGTGGCCACTGCTCTGATTCTTTTGTTGTTTGGTAATTCGATTCTATTGTGCATCACTATTAGTATGCATTTTTCTATTCCGAACCCAATCCTAATGTCATCACCGTATTCTTTCACTTTGTTGAACAACGTTTCGAGCTCTTCCTTGATATTTGCAAATAGTCTCATATCGTCCATGTACATGAAGTTTTGACTTTTCCGTCTGTTTCGGAAATTTTGTATCCTTTGCTGTTTTTCAGGATTCTGTTGAGTGGTATTATGGTTAAAACAAATAGTAATGGAGACTGAGAGTCTCCCTGGAAGATTCCCATTTTTATTCTTAGCCCTGTTAGATCTTCAGTTTTTCATAGAGTTTGGCTATGGATCTCACCATTAGTTTGCTGATCTCGAATATCCTATGGTGTTCGAGTATCCAGCTGTGTATGATCCCATTGAATGCTTTTTTATACTCGATCCATCCCATTGCAACGTTCTTTTCCCTTTTTCTTACTTCTTCTAGGATCATTTGGTCGACTTAGAGCAAGTCATTCACCCATTTGGATCGTGCATGCTTTCTGTTCTTCTGGTAATAGTACTTTTCTTTCCATGGAGATGTATATTGTCTCCGCAGAATCTGTTCGGTTAGGATTTTCCGCAGTAGTAGTAAGCACGTGATTGGTCTATGATTACTTGCCTGGTCTCATTTCTCAGTGCCATTGTGGATGAGGGTCGTTCCGCCTTTCGTCATCCATTCTTGGACCTCACCTTCATCTGGGCAACTTTCAGTATCTGTTGAGTTCAATTGACAGTAAGTCTCATAAGTACATTAGCATTTTACTTTGTATTAATTTAAAGTATTAGTATCAATTCTATTAATTTTCACATCTTCATCGGAATCCCGATTCTTGTAACCTCTTTACAAAGATGGTCACAACGACCCCTCTTCCTCTATCTCTCTTTCTTCATCTCCCTTTTCTCTATTTTTGTCATTTTTTTTCACCCCCTCTCTCTGTCTTTCTATCTTTTCCGTCTTTCTTTGTCTCTTTCCTTCTTTTTTTCTCGTAATCTTTCACTCTGTGTCTCCCTTTTTTTCCGTCTTTCTTTGTCTCTTTTTCCGGTTTTTTGCTCATTCTTTTTCACCCTATCCCTCTTTTTTTTCCATTCACCTTTGTCTCTTTTCCCCCTTTTTTTCGCTTTCTCTTCCATCATCTGTCTGTCTGTCTATCTCTCTCTTTCTCTCTTTCTTTTTCTTGTTTCTCTCATTCTTTTTAATTCTACCCCCTTTCCCTCTCCATTTACCAGTTATCACTTTTATACTCTCTTTTTTCCGTTGTTCTTTTCAAATCTCTTTTTTTTTCCTTCTTTTCTTTCACCTGCTTTCGTTGATCCTTAGCTTTACGAGTCTCGCCACATGTCATTCACGTTTCTTGTCTCAGAGACAGACTTTCAGTTCTCACCAGCGCTGATCACTTCACTCTCTCTCTCTCACCCTCCTTCCCTCTCCCTTTCCCTTTCTTATTCTCTATTTCCATCTTTCACTCCTATTTTCCTAATTTGTTTCCCCTATAATTCTCTCTTTCCCTCTTTCATTCTTCATTTCCCTTCTTCATTGTCTCTTTTCCTTTCTCACTCACTCTTTCCTAATTTATTTCCCCTCTCTCACACTCTCTTTTATTTTCTCTTTTCCTCTCCCCACTCCCTGCATATTTCTCTAATTCTCCCATCTCTCTCCCCTTCCCTTCTCTCCCTCTCCCTTTCTCAATCTGTTCCCTTCTTTCTCTCTTTGACATCCCCTTCGATCTTTTTTTCTTCCATTTTTTCCCTTTCCTCTTTTTTCCTCTCTCACCGTCTGTTCTCTTATCTGTCCCCCTTTATTTCCTTTATCTTCTCTTTCTCTTTCTCTGCACAATTCACTGATCCCGATTATCACTTGAATCACCCTCTCTCTTTTTCCCTTACTTCCCTCTCTTCCCCCCTCTCTCTCTCCCCCCCCCCTTTAATTACCTCTACCCTTTTTATTTCAACATCTTTTTATTAGAAACTGTCCGGCAAAACTGCCACCCAAACAATCAACGAAGGTCTCTTCAGTTTTCAAGTTGGTCTGACTAGCTGGCCATACATATACGCGTACAGGTCACACTCATAGAGCTAGCGGGCTGAAAACATAAGTATTTACGCTTTCAATAAAGAAAAAGGTGTCTTTGGTTTTTTTAATTCCCCTCCAGCGTAGTTTATTATTGGGTTGTTCAATTTACAATGCAGATTTATGCTAAATTGGTCAATAGGTAGTGTCGAGGAACGTTTATGCACGTTTTTTTAATCGAAATTCGGACTTTTTTTTAGTGATGACCGCCAAACAAAATGCTAGAGATGCAACTGATCCATCGCTATCCCGTACTTTCAATATTTTGATTGATCTCCCCCGATACAGCATGTTGCCAAAAGACGCAGGCCTCGTCGTAGTTTCTAGCAAGTGACTAACCAGACCTGTTTCATTTAATTCTTCATTTTCCCTTGTTTTCTTTTCTCTGAGCTGTCAGTGTCACGTCGGGGTTCTTTTGGTTTTTTTGTTTTTTTTTTTTTGTTTCTGTCACCTGACAGTTGCATGTGAACAATTTGTTTTGCTCACCCGTATTCAAATTAGATCTCCCATGTCTTTCCGTCAGTTGATGTTGTTGTTGTTGTTACGTCTGCGTCAGTCTACATGTCGGTCTGTCTATCTGTCTTCTGTCTGTCCGTCCGCCTCTGAATCTGCTACCGAGACACTCAATTATTTATTCAATTCGTGTAAGTCGACTCTTCACGAAAGTGCGAGCTAGTGTGTGTGCAGGGACGGATCCAGGCTGTTTGTCTGTCTATCTGTCTGTCCACTTCTGTATATATTGTGCGTGTATTAGTGTCTACAGGGACGGATCCAGGATTTTGAGTTGTCCAAATGAAAAAAAAATTCTTTAACGAACTCCAGTCTAAGTCAGACGCTTGTGCTGGCCTATCTTTATCAACGTGAAAAAACCATAACAACAATCCTCACCTAATTCAAAGGAGCAAACTCTTCATAGTTTGTCCATTCAACTTAAACCAAGCTGATATATACCATTAACATTTCCCTTCTGTGATTTGAAATCACAACCAATTGATTGTCAGGTGGCTTTTTTTACCGACTGAACCAAACATACAAGTCTTACAGATCTACCAAGATTCATGTTACAATCACGCAAGGGTTTATCTCATTTTGATAAATAAATCCCTTCATACAGGTTTTACCAATTCACAAAAATTTACGTTTGAAATATGCAAAGGCCTATTCCATTCTTATTAACAAATACATTAATAAAAGTAACATTTCTCTATTGTGATTTGAAATCATGGCCAAATGATTGATATGCGCCCCTCTCACCGATTTTAGCAAACTGATAAGTCTCACATAACAGCAAAAATTAATTTTCCTTCGGGTTTTTTTTTTTATTTTTCATAGCCTATTGTTCACCTTTCCACAAAATATCATAGAAATTCTTTGAGAGCTTATGGAGATATCCGATGGACTGACATGGAATTTTCACAATATCATGTGGTTTAGATGTATATCTACGACGTAGGGGAGGTAAATGTCACGGATCTGTACTCAGTGAATTCGTCTGCCAATACAATCGTTAAGGGAGTTGTGCATGGATCCGACCCGAAATTCGATCAGTTCCACCTTAGCCTATAGTCCACTCCTTCCATAGAAATTCATTGAGAACTTTTGGAAATACCATGTGGACAGTCATGAGCAAATACATGAACGTGATTTAAAAAAAACAGAAAATATCTAATAATCAAACAATTAACTCCTGAATCGCTCTTGAAATTTTATCACTTCTTTCTTACTCCATTGTCCATCCTTCCAGAGAATTCCATCGAAATTCATGTGGTACTTTCTGAGATATCGTGTGGAAAGAGAAGAACGGATGCATGGATGGACAGACGCAGCCGAATGCGTAAACCTCTTTACAACTTCGTTGACAGAGGTAAAGAAATATTAGTAATAAGACTGAAAAGATTTTACTCATATTATGAAATATCAAATGATATATTTTCGGCTTCAAGAGTCGATTTCTGATTCACTGGGATTATTTACGGGTTTTTTTCCTAAATATTCTCTATGTACATATTAAAAAAAATTGTAATGGTGCTTTGGACGGGTATGGGAACTCAGGACGTCTTGACATCTATCCTGGATCCGTGCCTAAGGTGTGTGTGTGTGTGTGTGTGTGTGTGTGTGTGTGTGTGTATGTGTGTGTGTGTGTGTATGTGTATGTGTGTGTGTGTGTGTGTGTGTGTGTCTTCATTGTGTATGTATGTTTGAGTGTGTTTGTGCGTGTGTTAGCTTTTGTGATAAGGAAGCATTTGTTAGGCTGGATTCTATTGTATGGGGGGGCATCCTGCCATAATTGTGGTGGGGCATCCTGCCACAATTGAGAGGGGGGGCATCCTGTCATAATCGTCAAGCAAAATGATCTCAGGAACCACAATCCAAACAACTCGACAACGTACAGCAATGCTGACTAATATACAATACCTGTCATAAGTATTTGGAAAAAATGAAATGCCACTTTACTCCAAATCACTTGAGGTTTGAGAGTTAAAAACAAGAAGTTTTTTGTCGTTCTGAATGGCAAATTTCTTGAAGATGTTTTTTTTTTAAAGAATTACATTGTTAAACAAAAAGAAGCAAGTTTTATTCTCTCCTTCTAAAATTTTGTTCGGAATTAATCAAGGAGAATTTTGAAAGTAAACTTACATTGCTTCACGGAAAGAGTTTGGAAGCTTCTATTTTTTTTTTTTCAAATACATATTACAATTGATAAAATGTCTTGCTCACGAGTATTTAAACAAGCACATTTCCCCCTCGTCTTTATTTCCTGAAATCGCTGCGACCATCATGGACTTTGAAGAGAAAGTAATCATATAGACTTTCTAGTGTGGCAACTCGTCCAATCAGGCAATTGTCAACTTCGTGCAGTGGCCAGCTGTTGAGTAATTGCAGTACATGCAACAACACGACCATATATTTGCTCAATTGTTAATTAATAAGTAGACAGATAGATTGACGTGGTTGAATAAGTATTTCTCACTGATTCTAGTAAAATTCCATAATTCAGATGATTGGCTTCTCATGATCGTCCCACTCAAACTAATAAACTCAATTCATGATTTGAGATATTCATTGTATAATATCATGAAAAAATGTTTATATGGTTGATATTCACCACTGAATCGAGGGAACTGATGAGGGAGGAGATTATGTTGACAGATGAATATTACTCACGTAAAAAATACTTTCTCGTCATTTGACTACGGTCTTATTGTTATACCTAGGTATCTATATGTGTATATCTATCTATCTATCTATCTATCTATCTATCTATCTATCTATATATATATATATATATATATATATAATATATATACATATAAAAAGACATATAAATCTATAAAGATGTATATGAAGATATATATGTAGTTATATATATACATATATACGTATATATATATACATACATATGTATATACACATATATATATATATACATATATATAAATATATAAAGACATAAATTTAAAAAAATATATATATAAAGATATATATATGTAGTTATATATATATATGTATATATAAATCTTCATATATATATATCTTTATACTCATATATATATACATATATATATGTGTGTGTGTATATATATATATATATATATATATATATATATACATATAAAAAGACATATAAATCTATAAAGATGTATATGAAGATATATATGTAGTTATATATATACATATATACGTATATATATATACATACATATGTATATACACATATATATATATACATATACATATATATATATATAAAGACATAAATTTAAAAAGATATATATAAAGATATATATATGTAGTTATATATATAAATGTATATATAAATCTTCATATATATGTATCTTTATACTCATATATATACATATATATATGTGTGTGTGTATATGTATATATATATATATATATATACAAAAAGGCATAAATTTATAAAGATATATATAAAGATATATATATGTATATATATATATAAATCTTTATATATATATATATCTTTATACATATATATATATAAATATATATATATGTATATATATATATTTATATATAAATATATATGTATAAAGATATATATATAAAGATTTATATATATATATATATATATATATATATATATATATACATATCTTTATATATATCTTTATAAATTTATGTCTTTATATATATATATATATATATATATATATATATACACGTATACACACACACATATATATATATGTATATATATATATATATATATATATATATATATATATATATATATATATATATATGTGTGTGTGTGTATAAAGACAGAGAGGGAGAGGGTGGGATGATTGCCTGGGGGAAACGGGTCAGTAGCAAAAAATGTAAATTTTCATCTGTCTATTCTTGTCAGAGTTTTGTTTGGCGTGCTGTATTAATCATTATATATGATATGGTCGGACTATTTTCTCCGTCTCTGTGTCCATTTATTCCAAACTTTTAAGCCGTGTACCCCACAGTTTTTGTCAGATGTTGTTGGTTCTAGTATGTGGGAAAGTTGAGATTTAAAAAACCCTCATAGAAGAGGAAAATAGTTTGACCATAATATCCTTAAGGATTCATCGATCTATTTACGCTAACTTTTCTCTCCTTTTATAAAAATATCCACATATATGATAATTTCCAATTTTCAGATGTTTTCTATCACTTATCTCTGAATGAGGTATTATTATTATTTCTATTATTATTCGGACTATTCTCATCTTGGTTGTTTTTCATACAACGTTTCTGCCGTTGTACACTACCGCCTTCATCAGGTAGGTGTGGGGAAGTAACGAACCAAACGATTTATTTTAACCGACGGGGGTATATTGATTGCACTCCCCTCTTAGCAGCAGTAGTATTATTATTGTCTCACACTGGGATTGTACCTAGAACCATCAGATTACTTGTAGTAATTTTGTCTGATTCTATAACCACTACGCTATGTGTCCATGTCTTCTATCACGCTAAGGAATGCAACTGACGTAATGAATTAGAGTTTCATTCAAGCTTTGATGACATAATGAAAAAAATGAATTCAAAGAACTATGAAACAAAAATTAATGAAAACAAAAAATTTAAAAATTCCGTTTGAAGTGAAGAAACTGCTATTCTCCAAGCTCACTACAATGCAAATCTCTATTATCCACGTCTGTGAAATGCTATGTGCATAGAAGGCAATTGTCCAAGCTCACTGCAATGCAAATTTCTTTTATCCATGTCTCTAGAATGCAATGAGTACAGTAGGCTATTCTCCAAACTCACTACTATGCAAATCTCTATTATCCACGTATATAAAATGGAATGTGTACAGAAGTCTAATTTCCAAGCTCACTACAATACAAATTTCTATCACTCACGTATATATTATGCAATGTGAATGGGAGGCTATTCACCCAGCTCACTGCAATGCAAATCTCTATCATCCATGTATATAAAATGCAATGTGTATAGAAGGCTATAATCTATGTTCACTGCAATGCAAATCTCTATTATCTACGTATAAAAATGGCAATGTGTATAAAAGACTATTCTCCAACCTCACTGTAAAACAAACCTTTATTATCCACGTATATGAAATGCAATGTGTATAGATGGTCATTTTCTAAGCTCACTGCAATGCAAATCTCTACTATCCACGTAAGGAAAATTTAATGTGTATCCATATATTTCATATATGCCGTCAATTTTGCCACTGATAAACTAGTATTAATAATAATTGGTAATATTTTTTCACTAAGCATGTAATTCTCTTTTTTCATGGATATTCAGCAATGAATATCCAGAAACGTTATCTCCCATTTGTAATGTGTTTAAGATTATGCGAATAATCATCTGAATTCATGACTTCATCTGAACCGTGGGGGCAAACTGTACTTTAGTCTCATAAAGTCTACGAATATTTGCCATCTACTGAGTGTTGAATTCACTGCGCTAGTAATGGTTGCGTAACAATAATTTGCTTGTATACCTCTGAATTTTTGAGATGTGGTATTATTATTATTTCTATTAATATTCGGACTATCCTCATCTTGGTTGTTTATCATACAACGTTCCAGCCGTTGTACTCTACGGCCTTCATCAGGTATCATCTGGTAGGTGTGGGGGAGTAACGAACCCGTCGGATAAATAAAGGGTTCGGTTCGTTACTTCCCCACACCTACCAGATGATACCTGATGAAGGCCGTAGAGTGCAACGGCCGAAACGTAGTATGATAAACAACCAAGATAAGGATGGTCCGAATATTAATAGAAATACTAATTTGCAAACTACTCCGAAATGTGGGAACCCATCGCTATTGGAAACCGTCACCGAAAATGTCAACATATGATTCTTCAGTTTTCAAGTTACTCTGGCTGGCCAGCTAGCCAACTAACAATCTACTTATGTCTCATGCATACAGGCTGGACTTCATTAAGCTAGAGGGCTGAAATTTCAAGCATTTACTCATTATGTAGATAAAAGAACATTTTTCAATCTCCAAACCCTAACCAGAAACAAAAGTTTTCAGTGGAGAGATTTCAATTCACATTGTAAGTTTATGCTAAATTAGTCTTTTTGATTTGTATTCATACTTGTCTCTCTTTTTAAATTCTGAATTTTTAGTGATCTAACAAGAGGCGATAGAAGTAAGTTATTGATTGATCACCTTTTTTCAATCTTTTAAATGATCACCCTTGCTGCCAGAAGACGTTGGTCATGTGACGGTTTCTACTGAGTGTCTAACCAGACTCATTTTTTAGAAAGTTTAGATAAGTATGGCACAAGGCCTCAGGTGTGGGAAGCCAGTGAGGATGAAACTTACAAATAGTAGTAATGGTCTTTCTAGTTATTTACTCAGCTTAACTACGTACAGCACAAGGCAGCAATTGGCAAGTCACTTAAGAAGTGTTCAAAGTCACGAGTGTTTTCAAACTTTTCCTTCCAGAGTTTGTCCTCTCTTTGATTTGAATGAACTTTCTGATTCACGTCGTGTTTCCAAATGTACGTTAGATTTCACAAGATACAAGTTTAGTTGCTTACAATTACTTTGAAATTCCATTGGTTTTACAAACTTTGCCTTTCCTTATAATTCCTTTTGAAACATACATTGTGCACAAGAGAGAATCATGCTCAACAGAACGTGGAGAGATCTTAAAACAGCATAATCCGAGATATCATAGAATCCTTTAGAGAATGCGAATAATGAGTTGGCCATCACGACTCACAACGTGGATCCTCAGGGGTCGTATACGGAAATGCGACAGGTAAAATATGACATGGTGTGACGAACTAGACGAATCGAAAATATATTGGCTCTGCAACGCCCATGATGGAGCGGTATTGCGAATCCTGGTTGAAGGTCTACGTCCAACGGCAGATGCTACAAAGACAATGATGATGATAATCCCGGTTTGAGAACCCCTGACTACAGAGGTAACACTCTTTAAAAAAATATGAATATCATAACAGAATGTAAGTAGGTATTTACCAATATCAGTTTAGTTTGGCACAAGGCCACAAGATTTGTACATCTAGTGAAGATCGAACTCAATGCTCGAGGGGTTTCAAATTTTTCTTCCCAGCACACCCGATAGAGTTGGTGCATCCCTTTGTGAAGAATATGGAACAAAATGGATTAATACTATAACAGATAATAGTCACTTACTATTTGTTACCATTTTCATTTGATTTAATGTTACATTTTCGATGCAAAGAAATCTTCTGTTTGATGGACACAGTGTCGCAAACTGCTTGTCAGATTTACATGACATACAAATTTAGTTGATTTTGATCATTTCAAAATTTTAAACTTTGCATGCTCCATAATTTCTCTCGGGTACCTCGATTCAAAAACCAGTGAATATAGTAATAACCAAGTACCGAAAATTTACTTGAATTTAGACAGTTCCTGTTCCTAGGATTCGTATTTGAAAACGACTGAACTTTATGGTGTTATGCTGCCTTTATTGTCATGTAAAATGATTTTCCGTCCGTTGTACCAAACTACAAGTTCGAAGTATTTCGGTCATTTCTCTTCAGTGTTATCAATTTAGATAGTTTAAGTATAAATTTAATGAATCCTAAATATTTTATTTGTTTTTATTCCCAAGCACTGTTGAACCGAAAAACTTTGAAGTCGACTCTGCATGGTCTCGTGTACTGACTGATATATCATGCGACTGTGAGTCGTCGGTGCGTCCTATCACATACACTGATTTCTCCAATTGTAGATTCCACGGCGAAGCACCTGATCGTCCTTTGTATCTACTTTAGTGAAGAGCTGACCAGGATGTACTTAAGGCACTGACCTCAAGCCCCAAGACTCTAGGTGGTTCCAGGGTGGATTCAAGGAGTCCTGAGTACGCCAAAACCTTTTTTTTTTTTTACATTAAGCACTTGGTTACGGCAGACAGTAGGACCTGATTTGTATCAGTTTGCTGATATTATCATCAGTCTTTTAACGTCCGTCGCTACACTCTCCCAACTCAGGCATCGCGGAGCCAGTATTTTCTACATCTGGCTAGTTCATTTCTCCATTTTATATTCTGTCGGCTTCGGCTTTGTATCTGATCCCTAGGGATCCATGTTCTGAGTCGTGATGTCCATCAGTTGTCTATCATTCTCGCAACATGGCCTGCCCATTGCTGTTTTCTTCCTAACATATTGTGTTGTCTTGTGATCTCACCATGAGAGGTTGAGCATGATTCTCTCATATGCTCGTTGCACGCTTCTCAGTTTGTGCGCCCGTCTCTTATAAATCGGCTAAAACGTAACAACCAATTGAGTTTATTTCTGTTCTCTCTCTCTCTCTCTCTCTCTCTCTATATATATATATATATATATATATATATATATATATATATATATATATATATATATCATGCAAACTTCTCATCTTGTTCTATCAATATTAGAAAATGATGAAGTAAAAGATTCGCCATACAAACATGTTTATGTTTCTGCCCTGTTTGGGCTTTGCCAGAAACCTGTTTGTACATCGAATCCTTTACTTCAAGCTTAACTCTAACTCAGCTTTATGTTTAATGTTGAATGTATCAAGCACTTTATGAAATAAACCTATCACACAACGGATACTGTACTATATCATTATATTATATGGTATTTCATATATATATATATATATATATATATATATACGCCCCTATAAAGCTTAATCCAAACCTGGTTTGCTTTACTTTCCCGCCAAATATCGAGTTGATTATATATATAGGATCATATTTGTATATATATATATATGTATACGAAAATTTATTTATTTCGTTCTTGTATTCGACACTTCCCTCTTGGCAATATGCCTTTATTCGCTGGCCTACTGACTGAACGAGCTATATATAAATAATGCAAGAAAGACAGAGAGAAATGAAGGATGGAAAGAAAGAGAGAAAAGAACAAAGAAAGAAAGAGAGTAAACGTTGCATGTCTTGTCTTTTTTTTTTTTCGTTGTGGAAGACAAAGAGGGAAAAAAAAAGAAGAAATATAAGTGCAGAGATGGCATTGATGGTAGTGTGTCGGGTCAGCTTGCTGGGGGTAAATATTGAGTGACAAAGATATAAACCCCAGGAGGTAAAGAAAACATCTTTGAAAAATGTTAATGCGTGAAATGTGCAATGGAAACCACGAAATAAGCTTATTTACGTAGGTAGATAGGCATTTCACCGGTCATTCGTGCATATATATACATATATATATATATATATGTATATGTATATATATATATATATATATATATATATATATATATATATATAAATCTATATAAATACTCACATTTCTAGGATGATATGTTTATATAAGTGCCTCTGTGTATATATTCATATATAAGTACAGATATACACCAAGTACAAAAAATATCTGATTCATTCCGAAAAGCTTTTCAACATCCTCATACACCTTCAACATTGACAGTGTAGCGTCCCCTGTACTTGGAGTTAGGAATTAAATATGGAAACCTTCTTTTGCTAGATATCTAAAACTTCACTTCCTACGACGCCCCTTGAAAAAGCCCGGGACACACACGGTCGAATGGTCATTGGTGCCGGCACTTCTCGCAGGTTACACTTCTGGCCTCAGTACTTGTTGCCGGCCACTCTTTCTCTCTCTTTCATCCTTCCAAAGATCGTTATCATTTCGCTGACCTCCCGGCCGATCCGATTTTGACCATTTCCCCACTGTATCACTTTACTAACTCTGCCCATTTCACTTCACCGATGTCGAAGCATCTCACATACGCACAGCTATGCATCTACGCAACCGTGTCTTCACCACGTGCTCCAAACGCATTTACACCTCTGACTCTCATGAATGAAATGGCAAAGCTTTTTACGACCCAATAGTCACGCAGATCTGTCCAAATTCTTTTTGCTTTGGGAAACATGGCATGGATCTGTGTTCTGTCTTCCATGGTCTGTCCGTTGAACGTCAGAGAATAGGTCCCAAGTCACACGCACAACTTAGCAGTTCGGCTCACACACTGAATCCAATTCCCATTTTTATTTCTTGTTACGATCCAATCCATATGGATTCATAAGCTGTTCAGACAACTCCACTTCGACTTCGACACCAATACTATCAGTAACAATAAAACTCCCAACTTTTGCTATCTCTTCTCATCTTTTTACGCTATAGATCAGATTTATCATATCCTTATATGTACTTCATTTTCATTTGTCATTAATGTCCTTGTATTAAATGTACGTTTTATTTGTCCTTCTGAATATTTGTATGTGTTCCTTTTTTACTTTGTTTCATCCCTGTGACTATATTCATTCTCGGTGCGCATTGGCACACATCTCCTTTTCTCCTCCCACATCTCCAGTCACGTCGACGCTACTATCAAACCGCGGGAAGACAAAATCCTTCGTCTCCAGCATTTATTGCGCTAACCATTCCTCAATCAGAACCATGAAGGTATGATATCCTATAATAGCATTTGGACCAAAGATTTCTGAATTTTGTAGATAACAATTCAATGTTCAATCTTGTTTTAATTTTTTTTATGATTTTTTTCCCCAATTCAACATAGACAGCTGGATATTTTATTTCAACGTTTGGCCAATGCATAGTGGCTTTATCGAGAAAGTATGCCAGAGATGTTGTGTTTGCATAGGGTCCATTTCTTGCAGTGGTCGGGATAAATGACTATTTAAGCGGAATATCACTCTGATCACTTCATGCACAAACCTGTTTTTATAGCACAGTTCTTTCTATACACTCAGAATTCGCTTAATCGATTTATAATGTACCCAATTCAAGACACAGACCCTATATAAACACACCATTTCTAGTATCTTTATTATACTTTCTGGATATAGTCAGTATGCACTGGTGAAACGTTGGAATAAATCAAAGGAACTGTACAACGCACGGCCTTCTTACATAATCATTCCACTCTAATATTGTCAGATAAATCATAATCCTCCTCTGGCCGTTGATGGATAGATTGATATAATTCATTTACTAAGATCAGTGTGGCCATGCTCAAAAGCACAGAATCTTGGGCAACCTCATAGTATCGTCGCCAGAATACCATTGGGTTCTAACTTATCCTATATTCAAACCGAATCATTCGACAAGAAACATAGATCTGAACCCTTTCGTTGTTTTTTTATGCAACTTACAATTCGAACTATCTTTTCTATGGCTATAAACGAATATGGAAAGTTGGCTTTCTGTGAGAATCGAACTCAAGCCATTGTTACTAGAGGGATCCCAGTTACGAATCGACTGCAAAGACTTTTATGGTTTGGCAAAATTTAATTTACACTTTCAAACCTGATTCTCTATGGCGGACTTTTGGTGGTATTTTTTAGCCTTTTTTTACGCTTGAGACCCAGTGATAGGACGACATGCATAAAGTTTTATCTTAAGAATAAACTTCCTCTCGTTTTCCATACTGTCATTTACTACTGCGATTCTGTCGGATTATTTTACATACAATCAATAAAGATATATATATATATATATATATATATATTGATTGTATGTAAAATATGTGTATGTGTCTGTGTGTCTGTGTCTGTGCGAGAGAAAGAGAAATGGGGGTGGTAGTGTGAGAGAAATGTTTAATAGATTTCTTTCCTTAATGATCATATTACATACGTTCGTATTGATTCATGCATAGCAGACAGCACATTTCATTGTTTACATAACTAAATTCTAGCTTTATCATACGTAATCAAGCATGTGGATATCTTTCAGGCATCTGTGAGTATAACATAGTTTCAAGTCTATTATATATAAGTGTCAGTGGTTGAATGCCTGCAAAGAGACTGTACGATTGAAAAAATGCGTGTGAAACTAAGCAGTCAAACATGCTGTCGTATTTCAAGCCTTCCTCACCAGCCATAGCAGCGATGAACCTCGACCAGTGTTGCCAAGTATGGTTTATTATGTACTGCAAGAACTCTTTAAAATAGCTAAAATCAGTTAAATTATATACATATTAAATATCATATACTCGTCGTAATTGAAAGCCAATTATCAGATAAAATAACTGTACACTAAGAATAATTATATAAAAGTAGTGATAAAAAAAAATTACGTTTTTCCAAATTTCCCTTATTTCATCGGTCATTTTCTGCTGCTAAATTTGGAGATAATCGAGCCACCTTTGTCCTCGACCATCTCAGAATTTTTTAACAAAGGAAAAAGAATTAGTTTCATACTGGGATTTTGTCATAGTTAATAACATGTTGTTACATAGTTAATATCAGGTACTATTCACTGATAAATTTCATGGGTCACATTAACCCCTTAGAAGAAAAAAAACGTTTCTGTTGCACCAGTACTTATGACGTAGGCACTTATCCAAATAAAAAGCGGAATGAAGACGTTCCGCCACCCCACTTCTATATCCCCACCTCTATCACAGCATTCCAAACCTTTCTAATTTACCACATTCACCTAAAGAAGGCCGTTGGGTACAACGGCCAAAACGTTGTTTCAAAAGATGAACCAAGATTGAAACAACAGTCCGAAACAATATGCCAGTGATTCGTCATCTAAAGATCCAGACGTTTCTTTCCATACTCCAAAGTCTGGTTAGTCACTCAAGAGAAACCATCACAAAACAACTTATAGCAGCATGCTGTATTGGAGTCGATCAATCTGAAAAAAATGGAAAAAGGGGTGATCAATGAATACGTTACTTCTCTCGTCGTTTGTTGGGCAATTATTGCTAAAAAAGAAGGAATTTAAAAAGAAAAAGAACAAGGCTGCAGGGATCAATTTAGCATAAACTCACTTTGCAAACTGAACTCCATTAAAAAAAAGCATTCAGGCGGATTTTGAAAACGAGATACATACATACATACATACATACATACATACATAGACAACAAGCCAGCCAGCCAGACCGATTTCAAAACTGAAAAAAAATCTTTTCTGACAGTTTGGATGACTGTTCGGGTTGGCCATTTCTAACTTATGCTCCATCATCGGCCTTAAGGAAATTTTGCATCTGCTCTTGATTAAGTAATGTCCCATTGTTCAGATCAAGGGTCGGCAACTACACCCCTATTCCGGCCTGTGACCCCATTTTATCGAGCCCGCTGACTTCATGGAATACATGACTTTACATCCAAAAATTCTTTGTCCCCTTCATCCATCTTTGGTCAGCGAACAATAAAAACCAGTATTGGAAAAAAATCAAATTTTAGTCTAATTTTTGCAATGGCTTCAAACGAATCAATTTTAAGAGGTAAAAATATCTCAACACTGCGTGTGCCTTCAGTTCTATCAATATATATATATATATATATATATATATATATATATATATGTGTGTGTGTGTGTGTGTGTAAGAATATAGGAAGAAAGAAATAGGAATTAGATTTAATCTGTTATTGATGTTTAATCACAGTGGTCAATATTCAAAACTGTAAACAGAGCTAATGATAAATTGAAAAAAATATATGAATTACAATTATATATAACTGGTGAATGTCAACATCTCGAGCCTATTGTCGGTTACTGATGAGTGCATTAGGCACAAAACGTTGACATACATTCACTGGGTATATGCTTGTTCTTTATATATATATGTATTATTTTTGTAAGAATATTGGAAGAAAGAAATAGAAATCAGATTTTATCCGTTGTCAATGATCAATCACAGTGCTCAATATTCAACACTGTAAATATAGCCATTAATAAGTTTAAAAGAATATAAAAATTACAATAATATGTAACCGGTGAATGTCAACATCTTGGGCCTATCGACAGTTGCCAATGAATGTGTTTGGCACGAAGTGTTGACATACATTCACCGGGTATATGTTTGTTCTTTATATAAATAGATAGATAGATAGATAGATATAATTTGGGCAACAACTGAACAATATTTTATCCACCAAGAATGGGTTTCATACTTCTTATTGTTTGATGGTGCATTGGAGTTTATGTGGGTATATACAGCTATTGTTGAGTTAAATTTAGCTATTTTAGAGCTAGACTGAAATTTTGAATCCACCACCAACCTGTGTTATAACGCGAACCACGCAATAACGAACCGAGTTATAACGAAGAGAGCTTATACCAATCAGACCATTGATTTGTTGCGTACTTGCGACCAGCACCAGCGGTCAGTATTCAATTTATGGGAAAAAAACAATCTCACCGTACGTTGGCCCTTCTCCTTTGGGAAATTGGTGCTGTACAATCTTCCTATCCAAAATTGCCCCATTATTTCAGTACGTTGCCGTACCTAAATAATCATATCATAAACAAATTTTTGTCCTGCAAAAATAGCAAATAATTTCTAATTAGTGACCGTCAATTAAAATTGTCAGCAAAGGTTTCTTTGGTTTTTAAGTTTGTCTGGCTGAATAGCTGGCTATGTATGTGTGTATAGAAAAAAACGTATTTTAAGACAGGGGCTCAAAATTCTTCCCCCCCCCCCCAATAATTTTTAGAGAGGAGGTTCAGTTTGTAAAGTAAGTTTACGCTGAATCTATCCTTTCGTTAGTGTTTCGAATTCAGAAATTTCGAACTTTTTTAGTGTTCACTACCCAACTAAAAGTAATAGAAGTCACTCCTTCATTGATCACCCCCTTTGTCCAATTTTTCAAACTGATTATTCCTTAACACGGTACGAAGTCAAAAGACGTAGGTTTCAGTTGAGTGATTAACCAGACTTTATTAATTTCCAGTTCTGTTGTGAATTTCCTTGAATGATTTATTACTTTGATCTTCTGTCAATCGTAGAGCTATAAAGTATGAAAGTGAAAAATAATGGATCTCATATTTGTGGGTTTTTTTTGTCTGGATATTCCTTCTTTTTTTTTACACATATTTATTTGCAATTTTGTTTTTTGTTTTCGCCAACTCTACTTTATCTGATCGAAATTCTGGATCCACCCTTAAAATCGTTTTGAGGTGTTTTTTAACCAGTTTTCTTGTCTGGATATCTTCATTCAAGTACAAATAGCCACGTGTTTCTTCTTCCCTTGAAACCCAGAAGTTAAAAAGCCCGATTCAGTTTAACTTCCGTGACTAAACCTGCCACGCGTTATCCCCCTAATTATCACAAATGTTCATGACTTCTTTTTATCTGCATCTTGATTTGCGATAACAAAGTAATAAATGAAACTAAGATGAAGATAAAGAGTAATCAAAAATTTTGGAGTGGATCCTGGGATTTCTTTTCGATTGAGAGGTATCTCGTTATCTTGGAAGAAAAGGAAGTTTGAACCAAACAGTTGATAAAAATGTCAAGTTACTCAATATTTTTACACTTAAAGTTCGCTCCCTTGTTTTTTATTATAATCATTTTTTCAAAAATGTCAACCAAAACAATTACTAAATATCTTGGTTTCTTCAGTTTTCAAGTGGGCCTGGCTTGCTCACTATGTATATATCACCTGCGCAGGCCAGACCAATGGAGCTAGAAGGCAGAAAGTCTCAATATTCACTCGCTTTTTTTTTGTTTGTTTTTTTAATTTTTTCGAAGTCCTCTACTTAAATGGGTTTTCGGGGGCTTGATGAAACTTTTTTTTTTTTAATTGACCACTTATTTATGTACAGCTACATTTTTTTTTGGAAATTTCGGACTTTTTTTGTGATCACTGCCCAACAAAACAGTGCATTTTCGTTGATCACCCTTAACACAGAATACTACCTTAAGACATCGGTCATGTGACAGTTTCTATTCAGTGATTAACCAGACCTGGGGGTATTGCTTTTTTTTCTTTCGATTTTTAGTTAGTGTATGGTCTTTACGGAGACATTGGCTCTCTGAGTACTTTCTACTTCCATTACTTGCCTTTTTGTCTATAAAATAATAATTCTTCTGACGCATGCTCTTTGCACCTTCTTGGCACGTCACATCCGGTTTTCGTATTACTGTGTTTTGGGGGCTTATCGCCCCTGGCCCCTGCACCTATGTGTTGAAATACCGCGTCAAACAAAATTCAGACAAGAATTATCTATAAATAATCAACAGAAAAAGAAAAAAAAGTGGAGAAATTTATTGTCGAGGTGAACTTACCAAAGGCCAAAGATTACAATGTTATTCCCTGCGAACCAATACGTCATCTAAAAAAATAGAAAATGAATTTTCAAAAAAAAAAAAAAATAGGTCTGGTTAATCACTTAGTAGAAACTATCACGTGACTAACGTAGTTTGATGTGTTTGGGTGATTAATTGGAAAAATATGAAAAGAGGTGATCAATGGATAAGTTACTTCTCTCGCGTTTTGTTGGGCTGTGATCGCTGGAAAAAGTTCGAATTTTCAAAAAACGAGCGTGAATGCTGCTGGACATAAACTAAGTGATCAAATCGGGATTGATTTATATTGCAAATGACCTCACACTAAGAGCCTCTCTAGGGACGGAGGGAATTGTCAAAAACAAGAAATCGTTTTTTTCTTGACAAAAGGAGTATATGTTCAAATTTTCACCCGTTAAGCTTCATTAGCACATATATACATAAATACATATACATGCACGCATACATAGCAGGACCAACTTCAAAACTGAAGAAACCTATGTGGATAGTTTTCGTGGCAGTTTTGGTTGACAGTTTTAAACAAAAAAAATAAATCCATGAAGAAAGCAAAAACCAAAACCAAAATCTTAATCGAGCTATTCGGTAGAACATGTTACGTACGGATGCACATAAGCGCCTTTTCTAGAATTGAATAAGACTTGAGTCGTTTTTCGTTGAGGTTCGGGTTTCAGGGTTATGAAAGAAGGAAACATTGTTACTGTTATTTTAAGGCTACCATTTAATGCCAGACTTGCAGCCCAATAGACGACGTATCGATATGTCTCGACGTTCGGCAAAAATCAACGAGATGGAAAGTTTCCGCTTCGATTGGAAATATTATTTACGCTTGTGAATCGGAAATTTAATAAAATAGCCGATGGTCTTTTTTTTTCATTTCTTTCTTTGCTACTTTTTTTCATTTGTTCGTCTTCTTCATCTTCTTCTTCTTCTTCTTCTTCTTCTTCTTCTTCTTCTTCTTCTTCTTCTTCTTCTTCTTCTTCTTCTTCTTTCTTCTTTTTCTTCTTCTTCTTCTTCTTTCTTTTTTTCTTCTTTCTTCTTTCTTCTTCTTCTTTCTTCTTTCTTCTTCTTCTTTCTTCTTTCTTCTTCTTCTTCTTCTTTTTCTTGCTCTTTATTTCTTATTCTAATTCCTTCGTTTTCTCCTTCCATTTGTTTTTCTTCCCTCTCTTCTTATTTCTCATCATCCCCTCCTCCCACTACTTGCTCTTCGTTCCTCATTTTCTCTTCCCTTGTTCTTTCATTTCTTCTTCTTTTTCATCATCTTATTCTCCTTCTTCTTTCTCCCTGATTCTTCTTTATTTTTTCTCCTTTGTTTTTCTCCTCTCCTCCTACTCCCTTTTGATTCTTCTCTTTTTTTCTCTTTTTCTTTTTCTTTCACCCCCTTCTTGTTCTTGCTCTCGTTCCTCTTCTCCTTTTTCTCCCTCCCCTTATTCTTTTTCTCCTTTTTATTCCTTCCTCCCCCACCTCTTATTCCTCCTTTTTTTCTTTTCTATTCTTCTCCGTTCTTCTTCTCCCTTCCTTCTTCTTCTTCCTCTGTTTCCTTTTCTGTTTATTTTTTCGTCTGTAAAATTGTTTTTTCTTGTTCTCGTAATAAATGACATTTTGTTGAACACCAACATTGGTCCAGTACACACGCCAAATTTCTTCGGCCGGACACAACAATAAAATTGCATAACGGACTTAGGATAATGAGATTCTGAGTATTCTCCAAGATATATTCACACAGAAGTCTGTAGAATACACACTGGGCCGGCTCTCTGATATCATCATCATCATCATCATCATGACCCATTTGCATCATCATCATAAAATACCTTATATGCCTACGTATAAATCACCCACTAAATTGTTGATTTCTGTTTAGTCTAATATTCGACGAATATGTCGACTCTCAAATGTAAAGTAGCGTTATCTCCGTCAGACTATCAAGAACATCATCATCAGCATAATCATCTACTCTTCCTTTGTTCGTGTTCTTTCCCCTTCACTTCTTCTTCTTCTTCTTCTTCTTCTTCTTCTTCTTCTTCTTCTTCTTCTTCTTCTTCTTCTTCTTCTTCTTCTTCAGGCTTCTAAATCCTGGGTGTTGCAAAGTCATTACTCTCTGAACTTGTTTTGATCGTCTCACCATCTTATTTTTTACCGACCACAGTTTTGCATATAATGTAGAGTCCAACAATTGTCTGACATTCGTGCAACATGGCCAGCCTATAATGATGTTCATCGGCTAAGATAAAGTAAAACGCCAGCTTTCCCCTTATTCTCATAGGTGATAATACCGTGCAACGCAATTTCTGTTCCTGGATAGTGAATGTTACTTCCTGATTACTCAGGTAGATAAAAAGCAGAGAAAATGGCTATTATTCCCTTCAAACTCTTGTAACTAGGACATAGATATTCATATAAAATTGTTTTTCTAACATTATGTGAATAAAAATGTACCATTTAGCTCGCCGTCTAATTGAAATAAGTAGATTTCAAATAATCACTGTCCTGATCGTAAAAGTAAAGTTTTAAGGGAATAATTGATATTTACATACTCTTTAGATATAGTCGGCCAGGAAATAACGCATATTGCTCAAAAACGAAAATTTTTTTTTAAAAAGTAGCACCGAATAATTGTGAAAGGGTAGAGTTAGGGAAGCGAATCTCAACGAAATCCACCAAAGAAGAAGAAATCAAGCAAAGAATCACTCTAGGATGGCAACCTTTCGGCAAAGCAAGCTCAACTTTCAAAAACAAGACGATCCCATTAATCTTAAAAAGAAGAGTATACAACCAATGCATCCTCCCTATAGTCACTTATGGAGCTGAAGCATGGAACCTAACCAAGAGACAGACTCGCAAACTGAAAAGCATGTAACGTGCGCATTAATGAATCATGCTCAACCTTACATGGGGAGATCACAAGACAACACAATATATCAGGAAAAAAATGGGGACAACAGACATCATAGAATCCATTAGAAAAATCAAATGGCAATGGGCTGGTCATGTTGCAAGAATGAAAGACAACTGATAGACATCACAACTCACAACATGGATCCCGAGAGATCTCATGAGAAACCGAGGTCGACAAAATACAAGATAGAGAGATGAACTAGACAAATTCAGGAAATACTTGCTCTGCGACACCCATGATAGAGAAATGTGGCGAATCCTGGGGAAGGTCTATGTCCAACGACGGACATTAGAAGACTGATGATGATGATGATGATGATGATGATGATGATGATGGTGGTGGTGGTGGTGGTGGTGGTGATGATGATGATGATGATGATTTGCCCTGAAGCTACCCAGCAAATTTTCTCAGACAATATCATCAATAATCTGGATTTTTTTTAAATTTAATCATTTTATCTCTACCAACGGGGTAAGAAAGGGTATATATATCCACTTCTGTCTGTTTGTCCGTCTGTTTGTCTGTCTGTCCATACGTTATCTTCAAAGGTTTTCAATGAATCTTGATGAAGTTTTCTTGAAAGGTGAGTAATGAGATACAAAAGGAGGATTATATTTTGGAGCAAATTCAGGATTTTTTTACACTCATCTCCCTTTCTTCAGAGCTATATGTCAACACACTATCCCCAAAAGTTCTCGATGAACATTCTATGACATTTTGTGAAAGGGTACGCCATAGGCTCTGGAACAAATGATTAAATGTTCGGGTCGATCCTGAAATTTTTCTCCGATTGAGAGATTTTTTTTTGTCCATTTTGTTTTCATACATTGTTGTATCCCCTCATGTTTTGTACACAATGTGTCGAAAAGTTCTCAATGAATTTCAATGACATGGCTTGGGAAGTAAGGCTATGGGCTTGTAAAGAACTGATCAATTTGGGGGTTGGATCCAAGAATTTATTTCCGATTGAGAGATATTCGTTCATGAATCAAGAGATTACCAATGGTTTGAATTTTTCTTTTCTTTTTTCTTTTTGAAACTGTCAATCAAAACTGTCACAAAGAGTTCCAACAAAGGTTTCTTCAGTTTTTAGCTGTCCTGGCTGGCTTGTCATCAAAGTATGTGTGGCCCGTACAGATGTGGTTCGAAGGTTCAGAATTTAAACATTTACTCATTACGTCTAGAAAAAAGGGTTTTTTTCAGCCCCAAAGTTTTTATTGAGAGGGGGGCAATTTCATAACTTAAGTTTATGCTAAATTGGTTCCTCAAATTGCGTGTAACAGTGTTCACACTTGATCTTTGAAAAATTAGTATTTTTAGTGATAAATGCTCAACAAAAGGCGAGATAAAGTAACTCATTCATTGATCACCCTTTTTTTCCAATTTTCAATTGATCACCGTCTACACAACATGCCAACAAAAAAAGTTGGTCACTCCACCAATTTTCTATTGGACGACTAACGAGACCTGTTTTTAAATTATTTATTATAGTTACTTGTCGAGTCCATATACACCATGTTCGTGCGCTTGTTAAATTAGTCAGTGCTCACAGATTCTTATAAATAACTTGCCAAGATTACTTGCAACACGTTACAAAATGGAATCGAAAATAGTTTCAATTCATAGCCAGATGCTTCAAATAGAAACGTGGCCTGAGTCGTCGCATTGACCTTTTGAGTTTTCTGCAAAAAAAACAAGAATATTTTTTAATTACACTGTTAACAAAGAAAAAAATCTATTCGTAGAAAATACGCGGAAATAGAAAAACACTCAGAGAGCGCATATCTCTGCCGACGCCTTTGTCACTAAACGTTGTAAAGAAGGAGAATAAGAAAATATACATACACCAAACACTTGGTTTAACTGACCACGATAAAACTGTTTTCGTATTTTGCGGACTTTTTGACGATGCATTCACGAATTAGTCTCGCTCACAGAGTCGCCAACTTAGATGATTTATACTTAAATTTCAATATCTTTATTGTGCTTCGATATAAGATTTATTTTAGATACTAGATATCAGTGTAGATATTGTTCCTTTCAACGAGGCTCAGATATTTTTAGACTTCATTTTTTGTCCAGATCTTGATATTTTTAGAGGGGGGGGGGCAGAATCTCGATATTTGTAGATATTCGATAAAGTACACCTCTTGAACATACATCAATCTTCCAAAACGTCAAATTCTGACCAAATCCTCTGAACTGTGATAAAAATAGCATAAGGGAATTAAATGGACGAATTTATATTGACTTATCTCCCTTAATTTCAAGGCAATTCTTTTAACTGACCATTTTTGTCATGGCTGAACAAATATCTCTCAATCAAAAAAAGAATTGATCTACTTCAAAATCTAATCGATTTTATTTTTCAAAAAGCCCCAAAACGTTTTTGTTGACATAATTAGGAGTAAATGTTCAAATAGTGAGCCCTCTAGCTCCACTGAGGAGGTCTCTATGCATAATACAAACATACATACATAGCCAGCCACTTTACAAACTTGAAAGCTGAAAACACCCAAGTTGACAGTTTCTAACTCATCATGCGGGCCCCTCACGCTAGAGTTGTGGTTGGCAAGCTAGTCTCACATGGAGCATTACTTTTGAGGGTCTCCCACCACCTGGGGCCGTGGACAAGACCAAGCTGAGTTCATTAAATACATAGGATGTCTTGCCAGGAAGCTCTGTTTTACTAACGAATCTCACAGCCTTTGGTCGTGGGTTCGATACTCACAATGTTGTCCACGTTTCCAGCCTTTTGCTTGCCAGTGGCGTTCACAGGGCAATCCGTAAAACCTCAGATTCCACGTGACCATTCCAGAAGTTCTTCAAAACGAAACATACGTTCTTTATTAAACAAACAATCCCTTCACAACTTTTACACGTCTTTATTTTGTTTCTTTAACTCAAACAGTACTTTTTCATAAGAGAAAATTGACAAAATTTTGCATTTTTAGTTAAAACAATCTTGGGATCAAACACAAATGCACTTCAGTCAGGAATTGTTCATAAGTGTTTTTTTCTTTTTTGTTTTTTTCTAGGTAAGCTTTTCCATTCCAGAGAATAACTCAAAATTGGGTTTATACATATTCAGATAATTCAATAAACAAGGCGAGAATCCAATAGTAAAATACATATGTAAATCCATCCATATAAATGCAAATTAGTACGTTTGATTATATGATTGTTTGCATGGCTGTCCAGTCTGATAATCTAAGACTTTTAATAGATTGGTCAATGTGAAATGAAATGACATAGCCAATAAAACAATTATAGTTGTAATAAAAATATTATATCGTCAGTTGAGACTTAACAATGATTATATAATTATAAGTTCTAAGGACTGCATGTTTGATCACATACTGAACAGCTTGAGTTGAGTTGACGGTTGAAAAAATTCAATTAGGATACAAGAAGTATCCGAAATAAATTGCCTGATGAAATGCCTCTAGGCTCCTAAAAGCTGATCCATGCATAAATAAGACATTTTTGCCAGTATATATATATATATATATATATATATATATATACATATATATATATATATATATATATATATATATATATATATATATATATATATGTATATACATATATATATATATATATATATATATATATATATATATATGTATATACATATATATATATATATATATATATATATATATATATATATATATATATATATATAATTTCACATCCACAGTACAAACATATACATAATGATGATGATAAAATGAAGGATTTGCTACACCAACACTTTCATCTTTTTGTCCTGTGTGGACTTCTCCAGGCGATTGATTCGATTCACTTGGGATCCCTATTTAGGACGTTATTGGGGGTTTCTCTCTTTTTCTGGATGAAGAACCTTCCATTTATTCTATTAATATATCCTCTTTTTTCCTTACCTTGTTTAGTTCTTGGTCTATGTTTGTTTTGCTTAACAATATCGAGAGAAATTACTGTCTGGTAGTTATAGATTAACAGGGGATGCCGTGGACACTTTCTTTATCAATGTGTTGCTATAACATTATCTCTTTGTGGTACGTTTCCTCCCAAGAAGTATTCTTACTTGTATCTACTCCTTAATCGTTTACGTTCATTTTTTTCATATTCTACGTTGGGTTTGTTGACCCCATTTTCTTTAAATGTTTATTTTATTTAAGCTGCCAAAGCCAAATAATACATTTAATGTGTAATGATGGGAAATCATTTCAAATAAAGTTTCAAAGTAACATAATGCATTTATAATTACTTATATAGTGTATACATAGGATATAAGCATTGTAGGTGTTTCTTTCTTTCTTCCTTTTATTTTTCTGGTATTTTTTATTTTTCTATCTTGAAAGAAAGGAAAAAGGAATATTACATAGATGGGCGTAAAAAAAAATAGAATCATTTACCTTTCTTCACCTACTCTTTCTTCCCTTCCAGTCTAAGAGTTTTTTGCAGCTCTTCCAATTTAGTTTGAAAGCAAAAGGTTTCTAAATCGTCAAATAGCAACAGTTTCTTTGGCCTTGATATGCCTCGTTGATAATATCTATTAAATTTCATCACTGAATCCAAACAAAGGTTCCAGGGGGCCAGACCTCCTTCTTGCTCGGACAAAACACAAATTTTCGAAAATAATTACATATTTACCATTTTTTGAATTATGAGATTAAAGAGAATAATCCCAAGTAATCATAAATTCTTTGTACGGAACCTAACCGAAAGATCGACCCACAAGCTCTCTATCTATGCAAGGTGTACATGAGATAATTAGGCTCAATATGACATGGAGAGATCATAAGACGGCACAGTCCAAAATATCACAGAATCCATAAGAAAGCTTAAATGGCAATGGGCTAGTCATGTTGTGAGAATGTCAGACAACTGATTAACTCACATCGTAGAACCTCAAAATTTGATATGGTGTGACGAACTATGCAAGTTCAGAAAGTATTAGCTCCACGATGACCATGATGGAGACGTTGTGAGGAAAGTCTACGTCCAACGAACGATGCTAAAAGGATGATGATGATGAGGAGGAGGAGGAGGAGGAGGAGGAGGATTGATGGATCATAAATTGACTTTAAAAAATATTTAGTTTTTTCATTTAATGATGGAAAGATTTCCGTCATTTTCTTTATAATTGGAGACCGCCGACCAAAGCTGTCAGTATAGGTTTCTTCAGTTATCAAATTGTTCCGGCTGACTGGCTAGCTGGCTTGCTAGGTATGTGTGTGTCACGCGCACAGGCCCAACCAATGAAGCCAGTGGGTTGAATAAATAAGCGTTCACCTTTGTTTACCTATACAAAGAACTTCTGCTTTGTGGTGTGAAATTCACATCCTGAATAGATTTGTTTTTCGAAAATTCAACTCTTTTTTGTAATCAATACCCAACAAAGGGCGAGAGTAATTTATTCATTGATCTCCCCCTTTTTTATATTTACTTTAAATTGATCACCCCCGAAACGGCGTGCTGTCAAAAGACGTTGATTACGTAACAGTTTCTATTGAGTGATTGACAGGACTTTTTTTTCGGTTTCTTTGGCGAATTCCCTTTAATAATTGATTACCTTATTCTTTCATCAATTCTAGTGCTTTTAAGTTATTGCTCAGATATAAGTGGAAAATGGTGGATCATATATTCATGTTTTCTTTTTTTTTTTTTTTAATGGTTGAATATTTCTTTCTTTTACCTGTACTGATTTGTAATTTTGTTTTCCGTTTTTGCAAACTCCACCCAATCAGCTCAAAATTTTGTATCCAACCCTGAAATTGTTTTGAGGTCGTTTTCGCCAGTTTCCTGGCCTGGGTTTCTTCATTCAAGTACCAATAGCCACGTGTTCCTCCTTTCCTTAAAACCCAGAAGTTGAAAAACCTGATTCAGTTCAACTTCCGCAACTTGACCTGCCACGCGATTATCTCCTTCACACACCTGCCGACTTTAACATACCTGCCCGACGAACATCTGCCGTCACCCGGCTATCCCAACACCCAGACCCTGAACAACCCATCCACACCCGGAATGACTTGCCAACGTTTTCACTCGTGGCTTTAATTCTGTTCCACGTGTCCCCTGTAATCTGACGCACTTTAACTGCTGATTCCAATTTCAACGAACAAAGAGATATCCCACAATTCCATAATGATTGTGATATTCTCTTTGTTCATTCCATCTATCCTACTCCCTCTCCCCATCCCCTATGTTTCACCTTCTTAATCCCCCCCCCTCTCTCTCTCTCTCTCTCTCTCTCTCTCTCTCTCTCTCTCTCTCTCTCTCTCTCTCTCTCTCTCTCTCTCTCTTTTATGCTGGCTTTCAAAAATGGAATATATCTAGCCTCTCTCCTCTTCCTGTTGCTCTCCCTATATCCCATTCTGTCTGTACGTAGGTTTTCTCTATCTATATTTTATTCTCCTGTCTCTCTTTCACTTTCTGTATCCCCCTCTCTCTCTCCTTCTCTCTCCCCCCTCTCTCTCTCTCTGTCTCTTTTTTCTCATTGTTACTTCCAGTCTGTCTATCTGTCCGTCTCCCCCTTTTCTCTCTAAGTCCGTCTGATTCATGTGTCCCTCTGTCACTCTGTTTTTGTCTCTCTCGATTTATAAATACATATATTCATATAAAAATATATGTCTTTCATTTTCGTTTTTTTCCTGTTTCTTCCATTCCTTTTTCTTGTTCCATTGTCCCCTCTCCCTCTCTCTCTTTTTCCTCTCCTAATTTTCTAATTAATATTTTCCTTTCCGTCTTCTTTTCATTTTTGCTTGTCCGTCTGTACGGCTTTCTAAAATAAAATTTGACTTCCTTTGTTTTATTCTCTCCTTTTCTCTCACTTTTTCCCTTTCTCTCACTCTCCTTTCTCTCTGTTTTACCAACCCTTCCAATTTCAATCTATTCCTCCTATCTTTTCCCTCCGTCCCCTTTCCTTCTTTCTCTCTCTCTAAGGTCATCATTTTTCTAAAAAATCTATATACGCCATCTATATCCCTTTCTCTATTCTTTTTCGTCAATCTTTCTCTCTTGTACTTTCTCTCTCTCTCTCTCTCTCTCTCTCACCTGTCTCTTTCACCAATCTTAATCTTCCTCTCTCTACCCCTCCCTCTTTTTCCTTTCTCTCTTGTCTTTTTTATCAATTTTCCTGTCACACTCACTCTTTCTTCCCTTCTCTCCCTCTTATTCCAATATTTTCCTCTTTCTCTCTCCTTTTTTTTACTATGTTCTACCAATTTTCCTCTCTTTCCTTCTCCTTCTTTCTTCTTTTTCTGTTCTCTTTTTCATTAATCTTCCTCTGTCAACTCTCTCTCTCTCTCTCCCTCCTCTCCGTTTCTCCATACTCACTCTTTTCGTCCCCCTCTCCCTTTTTTCTATCAATCTTTCCCTGTTGCACTCGCTCTCACTCTCTCACTCTCAAATCTATATTCCATATTAGCCTCTACTCCTCAAGTCCTTTGTTTCCGTGGTAATCTTTGGAGACAGTCGTCCAAAACTGTTAACATAAGTTTCCTCAGTTTTTAAGTGTGTTTAGTTGGCAATCAATGTATGTGTCGCAATGGAGCTAAATGGCTCAAAATTCAAACATTTATTCCTTGTTATGCTTAGAAAAAGTTTGTGTCCAGCAGCTTGTCTTTTTTTTTTTGTTGGCCTTCTTCAAATATCACCTCCTAACAAAAGGCGAGAGAATTTATTCATTGATCACCATTTCTCCAATGTAACATGCTGCCAAAAACATTGGTCTACTTCCCTACCACTGTTTTTCACCTGAGTCCTTTGTTTCCAACGTAAAGTTCCTTCCTGCTATCTTCCTCCATCTATATTTCATTCACGCTATCGTTTTCGTAATATATGTTAGGAATTGATATTTAGTCAGGTTTTGTTTGCCTTTGTAACACGGGTTCTCCGAATAATATTCCAAAATTCTGTATGTTTGGGCTGTCATTGAAAGGAAGTATTGTTCGGAGGGAAATGTATGCATACATTTTTTTTAGTACTGTTTGCACATACGCCTTGGTCAAATATAACAGTAGTAAGCACACAAAAGAAATACAAACACAGATATTTTCTATAAACACATAAACATCTAATTATAAACCAAAGTGAATATTTGAGAAATAGAAAGAGCTTACATACCGAATATCAATATTAAAAAATGACTGATAAATACAATATTCAGCATGTGTAATCAAAGGACTCTAAATGAAAAAAGAATCGGATTTTTCATCTGAGATCTTTCGGCGAGAGCTTATTTTGAGAGCCATCTTGTTCGAACTTTGGAAAGGTGTGTGTGTGTGTGTTCATACCGAATTTATTGTAAATTTCGTATTTCTGAACTTCATGAAAAATATATAAAATCTTTTTTGTTCAATTTGGAGTCAGTGAAAAGTAGTTCGTAAATGACTAATACTATTAGATATACTTGCCAAGTGCGAATCTAGGGGGCTTGGGGTTTCTGGACCAACCCACGCCACATTTTCAGAGCAGAATTAAAGATTTTTTCTTGAATATCAAGATTTTTTGTTTAACATATTTATTTATTTACATATTTATTTATATATTTATATATTCATTTATTTATATATTTATAACTTTTTTATTACTATTATTATTACTATTATAATAATAATGATAATAATAATAATAATAATAATAATAGTAAACCTTCAGTGCGATCTTATAGGGAGCGCATGCTCCAAATATGGAGGGAGAAATCTGCGGTGGAAGTATCGAACCAACGCCTTGCTGATCGAGTAAAACAGATCCAAAAGAAGGAATGGCTGTCTGAGACTGAACTACTAGAGATTCGCATTAATGTAGAGAGAGATTCAGGTGACACATCTGAAGAATACCCCCCAGCACAACTAGTACCAACATTAAAACTGGAAGAATTCCCCATGAGACCCCCACAGTAAACTATGCACAAGAGGGTGATGACGAGGCACCAACGAAAGAAGAAAAAACCAAAATACAAGCTCTGAAAGAAATCATGCGAGGGGAGAAAACAACACTCCCCTCCCTGAGAGACAAAGACAGAAAGAAAGTCGGAGAAGTGACCGAACAGGTCAACTGCCTCTTACAGCAC
>OY735226.1:10277147-10302147 GCA_963457665.1 Thysanoteuthis rhombus | reverse complement strand
TTTCATAGATCTAACCCTGATAGTTTTTGAGAAATTTTAGTGGGAAAAAAAAGAAAAAAAAAATTCGACCAAGTTGACTTCAGAATGTGCAGAATCAGACCCCATAGAAATCAATGACCCCGCCTCAAAAAATAGAAAGCAATCAATTTATTAAAACTGACAAAATCCAGTGAGGTTCAAGAATTGAATAGTTTGAAACAATAGAAAATTGAAAAAGTTTCAGAGTTGGAGCTAGAACTTGAACTTGGTCCGCCTATTCCATTTTCGATGCCCTTACCACTCAAATATTGAACAGTCATGATTCTGATCCTAAAGATTAACTGCACAAAAAGAAATTTAAAAAATGGTGTTGAACTCCCATGCATGTGAGTAAGTTCATATAAAATGATGAAAAAACAATCCTGGATGATGCTGATTGAAAATATATATAGTTTATTCCTTAAATGTCACTTCAATAGTTTTTTCTGGAAATCCTGGATGAAAAAAAGCACTAACTCGTTTTCTGAGAGCTCGACCAAAGACCCCATGGGAATCGACGATTTTCGTCAGGTGAAATTTGACCTAGATGTGTGCTCTAGGTAATTAGAGACTTGCTGATTTCAGACAGGCCTTTGTTTCTATTTGTTGAAGCGTTATCTTGGAATATAAACACACACGTTAGTACTTCATAATATAGATGAAGAGAATGTTTATTTTATTTCGATGCTGTTAAATGATTTATGCACGAACAAAAATTTCAAAAAGATTAAAAAGAGTTTTCAGTTATTTTCAATAGCACATGTTCGAATAATATATATATATATATATATATATATATATATATATATATATATATATATATATATATATATAATCTGATTATGATGATATGAAGTGTTTATAATATAGGTGCTCAATATTTCAAATTGAACAGAACTAGTACAATGAATAGTCCTGGAATCTTCGCTATAGATTGATTCACGTGGTATATACATGTACACTGTATATGTATATTTCCAATCGTCGAAGGGTGTGTTAGGCACGATATGTTGACGTTCACCGGAACATATATCTGAGTAAATTTTATCTTATATATCTATAGGTCTAATTTCTCTGATAGAGCATTGTGATTGGATATCATCAACAACGAAAGAAAATTGTTTTTTTTTTCCTTTTTTGTATTCTTACAAATCGGAGAAAACATTATGAACTATATATATATATATATATATGTATATATATATATATATATATATATATATATATATATATATGTGTGTGTGTGTGTGTGTGTGTGTGTGTGTGTGTGTATGTATATATACATATATTACGTTCTAAATTATTTCTCTCAATCTGAAGTGTCCTGTGAGTTAAAAAAGTTTGACAATCCCTGAACCTGCAAAAACAAATATAAAGCAGAATATTACACGAAGCATTATCAAATTTTGACCCAAACTGTCTTACGTTTCTTCAGCTTTCAAATGGGTTCGCCTGACTGAGTGGACACAACAATGGAGCAAGAGGACTGAGAAATCGAATTATTTACTTTTGATTGTGTATAGAGCCCCTCTCAAATAATCCCCCACCTGCAAAAAAAAAAAAGAATGAGGTTTTAGCTGGGGTTCAATTTACTGTGTAAGTCTTTGCTATATCGGTCTCTTAGTTTTCATCCGGTTGCATTCACGCATTGATCACCCCTTTTTTTCCAACTTACTAATCGATCACCAACCCAACATGCTGCCAGAAGATGTTGGTCACGTGACTGTTCTTATTGAATGACTGACCTGTATTCTAAAACTGGCCAGAACCTTTCTTTTCATATATTTGCACTTGTGCTGCTAAAAGTTCTTAGTAGTTTATATATATATATATATATATATATATATATATATATATATATATATATATATATATATATATATATATGTATGTATGTATATATATATTTGAAATGAACTAAGTATAGAACCTACACGTTTTGCTTAACGATCAGCGCGGGAAATAGATGGGTGCATGTTGCCAACTCAAAAAATATGTTCGGCCAATTTGAGTGCTTAAAAGCGCAAAATAAAAAAGAAGTAGCGAAAAACATCGAAAATGGCCAAAAACACACCAAAACAATACGCAAAATAGCTTTTTAGAAATGGTCATCAAATGGTAAAAATAATGGCCAAAAATGGCACAAAATGCGCTAAATTTAGCGAAAAAAAATGCTGAATTGGCAACAGTGGGTGGGTGTTTGCTTGTGCCGAGGCCAGCGAAAAAGCGGCCAAAAATAGGATTTTTAAATGAAAATCTCACTTCCGCCAACATCCACAAGTGGCCTTGAGCCAAATTCTTGCTCAAATGTATTTCGTTTTCAGTATGTAAATATTTATTTCTGTCCTACAAAAGTAAAGGGCTAACCACATGGCTCAGCCGAGCGAGAGTTTTTTTTTACCATACAGAACATTTATTATTAACCAGGGTGCGGGCGCGCCTCCCCAAGGGGTATGAGTAATTTCAAGTGTGAGCGTTAGCCTGCCAGAAACAAAAGTAAGAATTTCACGAATCATTTGAGGAATTCTCTTAACTAATCTAAAATATCGTGATGAGTTCAATATATTAAAATTTGAATCTTCTTGCAGATTTGTGGTCATCATCACTATCATTATCATCATCAACCTCGCAGGCTCCGTCCAAGATTCCCAAGACCTCTCGTCGCAGAACCAGTACTTAATGAACTTGTGTAGTTCGTTACACAGTCTTTCCTTACCAGTCACTGTTTCAGATATGATCTCTGAGAATCCCCTTTCAAACTAATCATTTGGTTTGAGATGATGGAGGCAAAGAGAGTGTCTAGGTGGGGTCCAACTACTAAAGAGTGGCGTAGCGGTGGAAAGGTTTAGGACCAACGATATTGAGCAGTGATTCTGAACATGGGATGAACTCCCCACAAGGGGGCTATTTGAAAATATTTAGGGGGTGATTTGAAATTTGGGTTTGAAGAGCGAAAAAGTGAGTTGTTTTGAGGCTCAACTGTATAATTTTAATCATACAATACTATAAATTCCTAATTCTACAATTGCATTAATTACTAATTGTACTAATAAATGATATTGTAAATTTAAAGCATTATTACTGTAGCATGTCATATTTGATAGATTATTTCAGAACTTGATTAAAACCTTTTGTAGTTTACATTGTTTCTCGTGATTTTCTTTATTTTTTTTTCTTCTTGATTTAAATGTCTGAATTGTTTTAAATTCAAGAACCTAATATTTCTAGGGCAGTGCCAGTCCCTAAGATACATGTTTTGGAGGGGTCGAACTTTATGACATGTGTTGCAGTCTACCATAATTGCCATGTAAAATAAGTTTCCGCCCGTCGTACGGAACTACAGCTTCAAATCATTTCTGCTGCTTGGATTTTAAAATTTTATATCAAAATTTGCATCTATAATTTTAGATAAAAGATTTCTAATCCAAATTTTTTTTTTTATTTCAACTAGATTTCTCGAGAACCACGGATCCAAACTACTTCAAATTGGATTGTACAATGCCAGGTATGCTGACTAATAAATATAGCGAACATCAAGAACGTACAATGGCCAGTTGTCGGGTTATCTCAGTATATATATATATATATATATATATATATATATATATATATATATATATATATATATGCACACGTATTCCTTCAATTTTAGTTAGTTTTCTGAATTGCTGTACATTTCTGAAGTCAACATTATTGGAAGCTGTCGGCTAAAACTGTCGACATAAGTTTTTTTTCAGTTTTCAAGTTAGTCTAGTTATGATATGTACCATGCGCAAATGCTGTGCCAATGGATCTAGAGGGCTGGAAATTCAAAAATTTACCTCTTATTAAGTCGAGAAAATATTTTTCTTTTCTTTTTGTTGAAAATTCTACCCTTTGGTCGGATGGGGATGAAAATTCAAACTTTTTTATGGATCACAGCCTGACAAAAAGCAGGAGAACCAACTTATTCATCAACCATCTCTTTTCCCAATGTTTTACTTGATCACCCCGGATACAACACGCTGTCAAAAGACGTTGGTCACATGACATCTTATATTTAGCGACTAACCAGACCTGTGTTATTATACCTTTTCAATACCAAAGTTGTTTTAAGCTTGTGGAGTAGTCTGTTAAAGTCATGTAAAATTAATGTCCATCCGTCGTACGACACTATGGATTCGCATAATTTCAGTTAGTTGTTTCTACTGTTACCAATTTAGATATTTTAGATCTAAATTTAGTTCTATTGCTAATTTAGATATTTTGGATCTGAATATAGTTCTATTGCCAATTTAGATGTTTTGGATCTGAATATAGTTCTATTGCCAATTTAGATGTTTTGGTACTAAATTTAGTTCTATTGCCAATTTAGATGTTTTGGATCTAAATTTAGTTCTATTGCCGATTTAGATGTTTTGGATCTAAATTTAGTTCTATTGTCAATTTAGATGTTTTGGTACTAAATTTAGTTCTATTGCCAATTTAGATGTTTTAGATCTGAATTTAGTTCTATTGCCAATTTAGATGTTTTGGATCTAATTATTTTTCTTATTAGATTTCTCGAATAGCTGATCAAAACAACTTCAGACATAATCCTGTAATACTTTCTGCGTTGACTATTATTTATAGCAAATATCAACTACGAACAATGGTCAGTTGTCGCGGTGTTTACACGCACGCACGCACACATACACACTCGCACATCCACAGAGATTTCTCAGATTATAGTTTAATGAAGCCAGTGATCTGCACCAGAAACGTCATCCCTGGCACTGCACTCGAAGAGATAGGTCGCATTTTTTAGCTCACAGGCGTATTGGTCGGTAAATTATTGAGATGTAGTCGTCTGACAGCTGAAATGATAGATAACGAAACACAACTAAATGTTCTGGTACAGTCCGTAACCCTATAATTACTGGTAAAATAACCATTGCTTTGCTAGCGGTAAATCTAATGCAATGTCATCATCATCATCAGTCTTTTAGCGACTGTCGTTGAACATAGCCCTTCTCCAACATTAATCTGATGTCTCGATCGTAGGCAACGCCGAGCCAGTATCTCTTGAACTTTTCTAAAAAATGTCACGCCATCTTTTTCCCCCTGCTGCAAGATAGACTGAAAGAGGTAAAAATGGAACTATTAATCCCATTGGAGATGCTCGACATCACAACGAGAGATCGCAAGACAACACTTTGTATTTGAGAAAAAAAAAAGGTGTCAGAGCTATCGTAGAATCCATGAGAAATCTCACACGGCAATATTCTTGTCGTGTTGCAAAAATGTCCAACAAACACTGGACAACATCCCGATTCACAATGTGGATCCAAAAAATCATATGCGAAATTGTGTCCGGCAAAAATTAAGATGGACAGACGATCTAGACAAGTGCTGAAAATAGTGACCCCGTGACGCCTACGACCGAAAATATACTCGAACGAATATACCCATAAAAAATGATTGGGTTATTCATGTATGGGTAGGCCCTAAAGAGACTAAAGCCAATTGATCAGATAATTTTATTTTCAATTATTCAAGTAACTAAATTTTGAATTTTTCTAATGTCTCAACTCGTTTATTTTAATGTGTGATCAGACATGAAGTCCAAAGAGTTTCTATGACGTAATATTACGTCATAATAAAAATGAAAACATACCATTTGAAGGAAAACAAACAAACAGATGAGCAGAAAATTTTGCGTATAAGCTCATTATATGGTTAAAAAAATTATTTCAACATTTATATATGTATCAACATCAAGGAGCTTAAAATTATTTCATTTGGTGATTTTTTAATAATTTATGTATTCTTATTTAATTCTTTTTTTCATCATCTCGAGCTGTTTCAATGTATGATGGTCAGACGTGAAATCTTAAAAGTTTTTCTGTCATAGCTTTCATTGAATTGCCTGTGAAGTAAATCAACCAATGATATTATCCCGTTTGAACACAAGGAAACAATTAAAGAGATAAACAGGAAGATTTGCATATAAACTCATTATATATATATATATATATATATATATATATATATGTATATATATATATATATATATATATATATTGGAATGTTTAAGAAGATTTAAATATTACGAAAAATAAGATATCCGTCATCAGATAATTCTGAACTAATTGTATTAGTCTCACTAAACCTAAGCCTGTCTAATCCGAGTATTCTATTGGCGTAGTTTACCAACAGTGGTTTCCATCAGAAGATTGTAAAAAAATTAAGTATTTCAAAATAATAGAATATAATATTTTTTAAGAAAACAAACATATCATTTCATGATCGATTAATGAATTTTTTCACTTTATCTCAGAAAGAAATCTCGATCTGCAATTATGAAAAAAAAAAACACCCTCTGCTCCGACGATTGTCAAAAAAACTAACATTGACATACATTCCAAAGACGGAAAGAGACGAACAGTTTAATGCTGAATATATGTGATCCGATAGAATTAATTATACATTGCGTTGTATTATATAGGAAGTTTGATTTTAAATGATCTCCCGTTGTTACACGGTTAATATATCAGCCTATTTAGACAATGTAGATAGAATAAACAATTGAAGAAAATAGGGTGATGCTCTTACCATTGAGCTGAACGGCCACCGGTAAATCAAAGACTCAAATAACTGGTTTTAACTCGAAGTTTCATCTCATTTATTCTCAGTCTATTCACTTTCTTCGAGGTGACAGTAATGTATTAAGACGTGGATATATGTGATCCGACAGAATGAATTATAAATTGCGTTACATTATATGAGAACTTTTATTTGAAATTATCTCCAGTTATTACACGGTTAATGTATCATTCAGCCTAGACAACGCATATGGAAAATACAATCAAGGAAATTGGGGCTGATGCAGGAGACATATCTATTTCTTAATACATAATTGTCGTGTTGAAAGAAACGAAAAGACCGAGAATAAGCAAAATGACTATTCGGGTTGAAAACAGTTGTTTTGGCCTTTTCATTACCGATGGCTGTTTAGCCCAATGCTACGATCAGTTGTAGGTTCGATTTCTGCAGCAAGCCTATTTTCCTTGATTGTTTATTCTATTTATGTTGCCTAGGCTAAGTGATATATTAACCATGAAACGACAGGGGATTGTTCCAAATGAAACTTTTTTTATCAAATAATGCAATGTATAATTCATATATATATATATATACATATATAAATATATATATATGTATATATATATATATATATATATATATATATATATATATATATATATATGATAATAATTGATAATAGTGACATCCACGGATAGCTGTTTCTTTAAAACTCTTCAGTGTGGCTATAGACTATCCAACATCCCTTCCAGTACCACGAGGTACCCAGACCCAGATGCTCCACCCCTCCCATACGCAGAACTGGTAGTCAGTAGGATCGAATCAAGCAATATATTTACTCAAGTATAATTCCCCATCTACCAGTGTGCTCCATTCAAGAGTTGGAAGAGCATTGCTATAGTAGCTCATAGTAGACGAGTACCCCACCTAAGATTGCTCAACCCTAAAGAACGGGGCGTTAATTATAATAATAATTAATAATTGTGTCATCTACGAACAGCCGTATCATTATATTAAAACTCTTCAGTGTGGTTATAGACAATCCAGTATCCCTTCTAGTACCGCTAGGTAGGGTCAAAACCTTTGCCTCAGACCCAGAGGCTATATATATGAGTGTGTGTGTGTGTGTGTGTGTGTGTGTGTGTGTGTGTGTGTGTGTGTGTGTGTTGCAATATTGGCGGTTAGTCTCAATTTATAAAGAGGGTGTAGCAAGGAAACTGAGAAGCATCATATGCAAGATTCCTCCATTTTCACATTCTTCCGACCAGACACAAAATAATGGGAACCTGCAACAGACGATTCAAACCATTGTCAGATTCGCTTTCGTCATCGGAATACTTCGCAGATTAACTGACATCGACTATTGGTGCAAATTTGCATTCCAATTCCCGCGAGTGTCTATGCTATTAATCACTACTAACCACAACAGACCGGGTTTAATACTGTTGCTGGGTTTCGGTTATCCATGTGTTGTGACATTTACGTGTACCTATTATCAAAAAATGGATATATTATCTGAAAGAATATTTATGAAGGTAGTGTATTATTATATTATCTAAAACTTGATTTGAAATTACCTCACGTTGTTATACAGAGAATGAGACAATAGGCCCAGACAGTGTTAAGTAGAATGAACCACAAAAGAAAAATGGGTCTGCTGAAAGAATCGAATCTGTAAGTGATAGCCGCTTCAATATAGCGTTATTCCTAACCATCCAGTTATATAGCCCGACGGGAAGTCGAAGGCCTGATATGCACGTATATATTCGGACATCGCCCAGCCCTAATCGTTCATGATGGAAACATTTTAATTTTAACCCATACACTCCTCTAAATGACTAAGGGAAACGTTCTTCATTTTCGTTAATTGAAAATGACATAGATTAAAAAATAAAAACTTTTTTTACCATTTAAGTTCCTGAAAATTCGGAATTTACGGCGATGCAATAGAAGGTAGGAGTGGTGAATTAATCATCGGTCATCACTTTTCAATTTTTTAAAAATTGACACCGACCTCCCGCCCCCCAAACGTGTTACAATATGGATGCCAATGGGACTCTTTAATAGAATATTTGATTCTATTCTTATATATTTTATTTTTATATCTATAACAAAAAAAATCCCTTTTAAAAGATAAGATTATAGGTACATATGGCGTGGGATATGTGAAATAAACTAAAATATTCGTCTAAGATAAAATGTTACAGAGTAACCCATTTCAGACGCCCAAAACCTGATAGGAAGATCTGAAGGAGATTTATTGAAAAGATAAAGCGTGGGCTCTTGGAACCCCTGCAGATAAATAGCCAGTCACATCCACTGAATTAAAAAGATATCAGAGGAAAGAAAGTGAAAAATGGTAAATAAAAAAAAGAATGATGTATGAGGATTCTAATGGTGGAAGTAAGAAAGATAGATTGTAAATTTAGTTGCGTGAGAAACGAAAGAAAGCTGGGTGGGGAATAGAAAAGAAAATGGTAGATGATCACCTAATTCCGGTATCTAGAGAAAGAAGAGGGTAAATTAATTTAGTAAAAGAGATATCGATAGAAGAGTGACCCTTGCCTTTAAAAAGAAGACAAAAAGTTGGTCATCAGAACAGACAGAGCAGTAGGCAGAGTAAGAAATACCATAGTACCAGGTAGATGTGCAGTACACGGTACGCCAAGCCCCTGTCTGCTGGCAATAGAAAGATATTGATCTCTCTCTCTCTCTCTCTCTCTCTCTCTCTCTCTCTCTCTCTCTCTCTCTCTCTCTCTCAGAAGATTTCGTTAAGTCTTCAGGTTAGATTTTGAATCTTGATATGAGTCTTGCATCGTTTCGTTCCCTCCCATGCTGCAGTTGGGGTGCTACCGGAACGGTGCATCGTCGAAAAGGGTCTCGACACCATTATCCTTCAAACAGCGTTGGTCACGTGACATTTTTTATTGAGTGACGAACAATACTTTTTAGTCAAACTCATACTATATATACTCCTGACTTAATTTTCCTCACCTTATAATAATGACAGTTGTGGGCTTCCGGTTAGGACTAAAGAGTGAAAGGTACAAGATGATGGGCAGAGAGATAATGGGGGGGGGTGGATTCTATTCCTACGTCATCAATCGACGGAAGGAAAAAAGAAAGAGGGAAAGAGAGGAAGAAAGAGAGATATAAAGAGAGATAGGAAGAGAGAGGGCGAGAAAGAAAGAGAGAGATAAATAAATAAAGGAAGAAAGGAAACGGATTCAAATATGCATTTACATCGTAGATTTGTCTTCAATACACAGTGAATGACAATGGTGTTGACAGAGAGAGGTATGCGCTCTCCGAGTACCTTTTTAGTCAGATTTGTTTCTGCATATTAACAGCCATCTTTAAAAATAAAAATACGAAAATAGGTCTGGTCGGTCACTCAATAGGAACCATCACGAGCATCATATTTTGGCAATATGCCATGTTGGGGGTGATCAAATAATAAAAATGAAAAAGTAGATGATCTATAAATAAGTTACTTCTCTCGCCTTTTTGTTGGATGGTGATCGCTAAAAAAGTCTGAGTTTAAAAAACGAACGTACACAAATGCTTGTGGACACAAAGTAAGGGATCTATTCGGTATAAACTTACATTGTAAACTGAGCCCCACATCAAAAACCTATTTGAAAAATTGAAAGAAAAAAAATTTTCTGGTAAATATAGTAAGCAGTAAATGTTTAAATGTTCAGCCCTCTGGCTCCAGTGGGGCTGCCTGTACACGTGGTACATGCATACAGCCGGACGAACTGATAGAAACCTATGTTGACAGATTTGAGGGTTGACAGTTTTCAAAAGAACACACTGGCCGATGTAATTAGGTCTCCTGAACCTCTTCACAGTCTAAACTGCGAAATGTGACGCAATGATTACCATGGCAACAGGGTACCGTGTCTTCGATGACAATGACGTCATAATCCCACGATCAAATCGCATTATACCATAATCCGTGGTACAAGAAGATTCTCCCTCTCTCCCTTTTTATCTTTCTTCCGCTCTCGTTTATGCATTCTCTTTCCCCCTTTTCCTCCCTCTCTTTATCTCTCACTTTTTCCCTCTCATCATTCGCCCTCTCTCCATTTCCCTATATTTATATCTCCCTCTTTCTTTCTTCTTGTCTACCCTTCTCCTTCTTCGTCATCTCTATCTTTCACTCCTTCTCTCTTTTTCTCTCTCATGTCTGTCTGCCCCCCTCTCTCTCTCTCTCTCTCTCTCTCTCTCTCTCTCTCTCTCTCTCTCTCTCTGTCAATTGTAATCTAATTGAATATTGGTGTTAGCGTCTAACTGGCAGTGAAACATTGGTTTCTTCAGTTTTTTTTCCAAAGTCAGTCTGCCTGGCTATTTATCTAAGTATGTATAGGTTGTGCGTATAAACTATATTGATGGAGATATAGGGCTGAAATTAGTGACTCCTTTTTATGTCTCAAAAATGTTTACTTTTTTCCCGTAGGGGTTCAACTTGCAATATAGGTTTATGCTCAATTGGTCCCTTATTTTGAATCCGGCAGCGTTTTCAGCTTCAATTCCATTTCATTATTAGTAATCCTATAAGAAAACTAAAAATTTCACACTTTAAAACTAAAATAGATAAATAGCTAAAGCTAACACTATTTATTTTTTGTTTGTTTTTTAACGAACTCAAATCATTGTTAACTTTTATTAATATCATTTTTTTATTTCAATCGTAGTACATCCGGGAAAAGATAAGAGTTAGAGACATCATAGAATCCATAAAAAATCTCAAATGGCGGTGGGCTGGCCATGTTGCAAGAATGGCAGACAATCGATGGACATCACGACTCACAACATGGATTCCCCGAGACCACATGCGTAACCGAGGCCGGCAAAATGTTAGGTGGAGGGACGAGCTAGACAAGTTCAGGGTGTACTGGCTCCGTGACGCCCATGATAGAGAAGTGTGACAAATCCTGGGGAAGGTCTATGTCCAACGACGGACGCTAAAAGACTGATGATGATGATGATGATGATGATGATGATGATGATGATGATGATGATGATGTAAGTCTTCAAAATGTTTGCTGTTCATGACCTTTGTTTTGTTAAAGTTCAAGTGAAGGTCAACTTTCTTGTTTCCTTCATTCACTTCATCTAGCATCAGCTGGGGGTTATTAAAAAAATCGAAAACGCAGAACTGGAGGAAGTAGATCACTAAACCAACAAAGGACAACGAATCTCCATGAAATCAATGAAAAAAGAAGAAATCACTCTAGGGTAGTAAGCCTCTCTGTAAAGCAAGTGCAACTATCAAGAACAAAAAAAGTCCAATTAGTTCTAAGAAAGAAGGGTCTACAACCTATGCTCACTCCCGACATTCACCTATGGAGCTGATACATGGAACCTAATCAAGAGACTGACCCTCAAACTGAGAACTATATAACGTGCACAGGAGAGAATCATGCTCAACATAACATGGAGGGATCTCAAGACGACACAATATATTAAAGAATTTTAAAAAAATAAATAAATAAAACAGGAGTCTGAGACATCATAAAATCCATTAGAAAACTCAAATGGCCAGAGGCTGGTCTTTTTGCAAGAATGTCAGACAACTGGTGGACTTCACGACTCATAGCATAGATACCCTGAGATCACATGCGAAAGTGTGGCCGTCAGAATATATGGCGGGGAGACGCACTGCACAAGTTCCAAAAGTATTGACTCTACGACGCCATTGTAGAGAGGTCAATGTCCTACGACGAACAATGAAAGGCTGCTGCTGCTGCTGATTATTTACCATCATCTTAATTTGCAGTTACTGATTATCACTACTTTATCTAGTTTGGCATTTAAATAAACAAAAACATTGATATTATCTACGGAAGAATAAATGTAAAATAATTATAGAAACGGGAATACCCCGCGTCAGGAGGTGAGGTCTTCCACAGGATTTAGCAGAAAACCACCCCGTATAACCAAACAAAATATAAAATGTCGTCTTTATGAAGAACAAGACCAGACGATTAATCATATCCAAAGTGAATGCAGCTACCTGCTCGAAAAAGAATTTATCCTGTACAGGCAGGACTGCGTGGGAAGGAGCAGTGATTCACTGGGAAACGTTCCAACAACGTGGGTTTGACCATATAAACCAATCCCGGCATGTCCTTGAGAATAAGAATGTAAAATTCTTCCAAACTATCAAAGACAGAATGTTCACCTTATGGAATCCAGGTGTTGTAAACGCTATATTGAATCTGCCGAACTGTACCTGCTCGTTCCGGTCGAACGAACTATCCCCTTATTTTCGAATTCTGATCTGATTACTCAGAGGATAAAAAAATGTATCAGACCAGAGTGTTATGATAACAAGCAATAGTAAGAAAACCAAGTAATCTATATATTTAGAAACGCAATGTGTATCTGTCCATGATTCACTGCGACCCACAAGAGACTGGTTTAAACACTGTTGCTGGTTTTATCTTATTCATCAGTTTCCAAATTTATGTATCCAGACTCTGCCCAGACCTAACTGTTAAAAGTGAAAACTTGGAATTTTATGCGCACGCTCTCCTCAATGAATAGAGGAAACGTTCTTCTTTTGCCTGTAACTTTTTAAAAATTTCCCTCTTGATCATTTTTCAAATGGAGACAGCGGAAATGCGAAGCCTAGTCTATAAAAGCGATGTTGAGCTCATCCAGTTCCCCAGGGGGTCAGGATAGTGAGAGGTATACATCAGCTGAGGCTAGAGATAGTGATATCACCAGTAAAAAACATGTTGGCTCCATCCTTTGTTGTTTGTCTCAGTTCAATGTTTTTTTTTTCTGTGTCGTTGGTTTCCCGTATGGTCTGCAGAGATTTGCATTAGTGACAGGTGAAAATTTCGCCAAAACAATATGCGAGGTAACATCGAGAGGAGAGGATGGAAACTAAACAATTTTTTTTAGATTGGATTTTTCTTCTACCAGTCTGAATTTACATATATATATATATATATATATATATATATATATATATATATATATATATAATAGATTGTGGATTCGCTACACAAATTAGCTCATGTTTCTGCCCTTTTTGGGCCTCATCAGGCGATGAGGCCCAAAGAGGGCAGAAACATAAGCTAGTTTATGTACCGAATCCACAATCTACTATTTCCAGCTCTACTCTCAAACAACTTAGCTCCATGTGTAAAATGTTGTATGTATCGAGCACTGTATGGAATAAATCCATTGCACTCCAGAAGTCACTTTATATTATTGATATATTATTATATTATGTTATACTGCTAGCCTGATTTGTACCGCATATATTGTATATATATATATATATATATATATTGAACATGAGAAAGGCCATTGGGTCTACCCAGTCCTCTACTCCCTGCCTCATCCCCTTTGGTATGTCTGCACGTCACAATATTTACACATTCGGTTCCTGACGAGATGTCAAATCTTTTTGTTTCAAAGTTTTCCCGCCTAAACTCAAAGAGTTCTTTGTCTTGAAATAACCAATCAGGGAGGAGCCCACATGCGTTCATACCTGTGGTCGGTTCTACTACTACAACACTATTATTCATATTCATTCTCTCTCTCTCTAATTTCAAACACGTTCTGCATGTTTGTTTGTTTTTTGGGTTTTTTTCTTTTTCTGGACTGCATAGACCCAAACTGCTACGGACTCTGAAACTTCCCTGCGAAGAACACCGGGAGTGACAGGCATAGAAATCAGAAAACATATCACGATGGACAAAATAAACGAGTCAGTTTGACATTCCCATATATTATAGAAACAATACCTTTTCTATGGAATTCAGATCAAAAGAAGGCTGCAGTACAGAACTGCCTAAATGTTGTAAAAAAGACAGCAGAGGTTATTTTACTGGTCCGAATTAATTAATGTATTTGGTTGTTCGAGGATTAATGGCCAATTCTCGATACCAACATTTAATTGTGTCCTGCAAAATTACGATATATTTTACCTCTCCCTCTCTCTCTCTCTATATATATATATATATACACACACACACACACACACACACACATATATATATATAGGGAGAGAGATGTAATAATTAAATAATTGAATCATCCACAGACAGCTGTTTCGTTGTATTACAACTCTTCAGTGTGGCTATAGACTATTCATTATCCCATCCAGTACCACGAGGTAGGATCGAAACTTTCGCTTCAGACCCAGGAGCTGGCATTTTACACACACACATATATATATATATATATATATATATATATATATATATATATATAATGCATATGGTGTAGATCAGGTTAGCAATATAGCATAATATAGAGCAACGTCTGATATGAGATGGGTTTATTTCATAGAGTGCTCGATACGTTCAACTTTATACTATGAAAGTCAAGTTGTTTTAGAGTATAGCTGGAAATAAATGAATAGTAGCATGTGAATTCGCTACACAAACTAGTTCATATTTCTGCCCTTTTGGGGCCTCATCGGGCAAATGATTTTCTGTGTTTTCAGATTCTTGATTCAAAAATACAGACAATCGCCTGATGAGGCCCAGAGAGGGCAGAAACATGAATTAGTTTGTGTAGCGAATCCACATCCTATCATTTATATATATACACACACACACACACACACATATATGTATGTATATATATATATATGTGTGTGTGTGTGTGTGTGTGTGTAATGTCAATGATTAAAATGCGCTCTTCTTACTAATATTCACCGTTTTTTTTCTGAGTTTGATTCTGTAGACAGTGTAGACTCTTCAACCCTGAAGATAAAAGAGTTGCGCTTAATCCTCTTGCACGAGTGCAACCCTGGTAATAATGCGTCTCAAACAGTTTCCAATATTTACCTAGCATGAAGTGAGGGGACTGCCTCCGCTCGCACAGCGCGGTGTCAGTTCAAAGGCTTCGTAGAGGAGATTTCAAGTCTTAAAGATCGAAGATCAGAAGTCCATCTGCAATTGAACAACTGGAGATGTTAACCGGGGAAAATCCGCGCCAAACCGTAAAAGACATGTCAAAAGTACTCGGCGTTGGCATTGTGACAATATCGGACCATCTGAGGCAAATTGGCAGAGGGAAAGGGACCAATAGGTGGGTTCCACATGAAATCAATGAGGACCATCCACGCACAAAATTGGTCATTATTTCCCAAATACCCTTACATAATAATCAACGACATATCCTTGAATTCAGGAATTCAGATAGAAAAAAAGGCCAAAGAATACAATAGCGAAAATGTTACAATAACAAAGACGAGGAAACCAGTCTGAATGAATTGATATAATAGTAAAATTATACTAATACTAATAATACTAAAGCATGGTCTCAGAAATCCAGAAAGGCTGGTGGGTACATTTTAAGTACGTTGTGATTAAAAAAAAAACAATGAAGACAAGAGAACTCGTTCGAACGAATCAATATATGTTAGTGCCAACACCTAGTCTGAGAAATTCACACTGAAAGAAGGCTACAAGGTACAACCATTGAAGCATCGTGATAAAGACGGTGAACACGGGGAAATAGTCCAACAAAACAATGTATAATAGAAAAATAATCTGCCTTCAGATATTCTAACAGGTCACAAGGCCCAACCACCAAAATACCGTGACAGAAACGAGGAATCTGGTTCGAATGAATCAATGTATGATAGTAATAAAATCTTTTCTAAAAATGAAGGCCGGTGAGGTGGGGAGTGAAATGACTGAAACGTAAGGATAAAGACAACAAAGACGAGTGAACCGGTCCAAACGAATCAATGTATAATAGCAACAACTACTCGTCTCAGAAAATCAGACAGAGATAAAGTAGGCTTCATTCACTTTGCAACACTAGTGAACAACACATCAAAGACGCCAGCTTAGATCAGAACTTTTAACTGCTGAAATCCTTTTAAGTCAAAACAATTCCTCGTCTCCTCTGTGAATGATTGACAGAGGAACACGGAGTTTAGACTGTAGGTACTAAGTAAGTAAAGTACTTTGGCTGTATTAAGCGACTATTTCACAGAAATGCACTATGAGTGTCGGCCTACTTCAAAAGCATTGGTATATATCATTAATATGTGCGAATAAGTTGTAAAATGGGTTCTAATTGCAAGAAGATGCCATCGACTACATCTGAAGTAAGGTTGTCAACGTAAACAGTCTGCAGATGTAAGTCTTCTTAGCAATTTATTGAAATTTATTCATATCCTTCTTGCTTAGAAACCGTCAACTGTAACTGTCTCAAAAAACTGTCAAGAAAGGTTTCTTCAGTTTTAAGCTGATCTGGCTGGTTGGCTGGCTTTCCATGTATCACGCATATGGACCGCACCAATGAAGCCAGAGAGCTGAAAATTTCTCTATCTTTAGAAAAAAAGTTCTTTGTTTCTTTAAAAATACTTTTTCAGTTTGCAATGTAAGTTTATGCTTATTTGATCCCTTACTTTGTGTCACGATTGTAATTGTTTTGTTGTTGTTTTTTTTAATGCAGACTTTTTTAGTGACCACTTCCCAAATTTTTAATTGATCACTGCAAACACGGCATGTTGCCAAAAGAAATTGGTACATTGAGTGACTAACAAACTTTTTTTTTTCATTTCATTCTGTCAAATATATAACATAAAATTACTCAGAGAGTGCATCGTCACGAAAAACTGAATGAAGATTACTTCATATAAAGCCGTGATATAGAGAGTGGTAACTATCAGATTTCCCTGGATCCTATCTGGATTCAAAAAATTTCCCAAAAAAGAAAAAAAAAAAAAAGAAAGAAAGAAATAGCACTAAAATTCATTGAGAATCTCTGGAGATATTGTTTGGGCTGAAAACGTATGAGTATTAAAAATACTTCTCAATCGAGAAGAATTCCTGAGTCCACCCCAAAATTTGAGCAATTTTCCTTCACTCTATAATCTACCCTTCTAAAAAACATCAATGTAAGTTTATGCGAAATTGGTCCTTTACTTGATGCATGGCATTATTCATGCTCGTTTCTTTGTAGAAATTTTGACTTTTCAGTGATCATCACCCTACAAAAAGTGACAGAGACATCCTATTAATTGATCATCTCCAACATGTGAGGCTGCCAAGAGACATTGATCATAATTGTATCTGTTTATTAACGAACCATACCTTTATCTGATATATATTTCAGAAAGTCTGTGAATATGTCCGACTACTTCCGAACTACGCATTCTATCCAAAGATATTGATTCAAACTAACTTTGATGAGATAACCATCATGATGATCTCAAAGAAAAATCAGACTGTTTTTGGATGTGTTCGAATTCGGTAAAATGCTGTTCAAGTTCTAAAGGACAACAATTTAGAACTTGAAATAGGAACTTGCCCAGAAAGAACAGTGCGACGTTAGTTTCACAAATTTCATTCCAGAGATATGAGCCTGGATAATGACACTTAAAGATGAACCCAGCCGATTGTTGATAATGAGAATTCGTGGGATGCTGAGGGAACCAATACAAGGACAACCGTTCAAGCTCTTACTCAAAATTTATATACTTCGAAAACTACCGTACGATGTCACCCGGTATATGTTTCCTTTCATAAACGGCTATTTCATGTAAGACAAACAAATAGTATCATGATCTGTCTTTGAAGTGGGCTGTCTCGACCTTTTCTTCTCTATTGGCCCTTTTTGATTACCTTTAACACAATTGCCCTCCCACCAATTATTGATGAAAGAAAAACTGCACAATAAACAGTTTACAGCGGACCAAAATGATTGACCCTCAAACAGAGAACCATGTTCAGAATCATTATTTTTCCAGAACATGATATCTGAGGATCTAAAGTTATGTAGATTATATGGATGGAACGTTTTTCACTTTTAGGGGGTCAACGTCGAGATTTTTTTTTCGATTTTAGGGTTCAAAATTTAGGAATTTTTTGCTTTTAGTTTCGGCGCCCAATTCAATTTAGGGATTTTTTTTTTTTAAATATTAAGGGTCAAAATAATGCAGGGAAATTTTTGTGTTCTGGATTGAAATCGAAGAAGTAATATTTTCCAACTTTTAGAGGTCAAATTCTAAATGGAATTTCGTTTCCCCATGTTAAGGGTTCGAAATCGTGGGGGAAACATTTTTTTTTACTTTTCGGAGTCAAATTCAAGTGGGGATGGGCTTTTAAACACTTTAAAGTGTCAAAATAAAACGGAAGATTCTTTTTCCAGTTGTTGTGATGGATATATGGGAAAATATTCTTCCATTCTTTTCATATCAAAATCTAGGAGGAAGGTTTTGTTTTCAATTTCAGGGGGCAAAAATGGACTTTTTCTGCATTTGAGGGTCAATTTTCCTTTCCATTTTTAAAGGTAAATTTTGACAGGGATTTTATTTCACTTCCAGTGGTCAAAATTGATGGGAAACTTTTACGTATAGGGATCAGAATCGATTTGGTTGCTTTATTTCAACTTTCAAGGGTCAAAATACGTTGGGGAAGTTTTTGGGGCGGCGGAAGGATCAAAATTGTGATGGGAACTTTTTCCTTTTGATTAGGTATCAAAAGCGAGGGGAAATTGTCCTATATCTATGGGACAAAATCCAGGAAAAACTTTTTTTCACTTTTAGGGGTCAAAACTGATGCAGGGAATTTCAAAAATCTTTTATGAGTAGGAATTAAATGGATATTTTCTTTTTTTTTTTTTATTCAGGGATAAAAATCGAGCGGGATCCTTTCCACTTTCATAGGTCAAATTCGAGCGGGGGAATATTTTCACATTTGATGATGTTGAAAGCAAGAAGGTCTTCTTTCTCCTTTACAGGGGTCAAAGGTGATTGTGTGCCCTTTTCTCAACATTTATTTCTTTTTTTAGGGATGTAAAGAAAAGGAAAACAGTGTTGTGGTACTTGCAGTCATTCCTCTTTGCCAAATCGGGTATTATTGCTAGTTCCTGATACAAGGAAGCGGCGTAAACTATTCTTGAACATTACAATGCACACATTTCAACGCAAAATATATGTCAGTTCTGGAACAAATTACAACAAAAAACTTTTTTATTAAATTTACAAAGAGAAGTTGAGGGTTAATGTTTTACGCCAAAAACGGAGCAAATAAAAACAGCAAACTTTTCATTTTCACGCAGGTAGTTTCGCCTCTAAAATTCTGAGATTCCCGAATCAGAGCTGTCGATGTTCCGAACTGCTCCCGTATCTTGTGTTGTCAAAAATAGTTTGAGCCATCCATACAAGAATGGCGAGTTTGTACCGCCTCAATGTAAATAGTCCAAATACGTTACCTTTTTTCTGGCAATACTCATTCCATGATAAACGAAGAAAAAAAACACAAATCAAATTACAACAGAAAGGGGTGAATGTTTGGTTGACATTCGCAAAAAAGGGGGGGTATCTATTATAAGTACATGAATCACTTTTTATGGATAATATTTTTGCGAACATAAGCCAAACAGTCACCCCGAAAGATGTTAGCAGTTTCAGGAACGACAAGGACAACCGAATCAACATTTTAATCAACGAGATTACAACAATCTGAAACACGTAATAACTGTTCATTGTGGCGGATCCAGGATTTTGAGCGAGGTGGATCCAAACGGAAAAATACTTTTACAAATGAATATAGGATGAAGAGAACATATTTCAAACATCAAAATCAGCGAAGTCATAGGTGATCGGAGAGTTCTGTTGGATTTGAGCCGTAGCTTTTTGGCATCAGAATAGACCAAAGGGTGGAATAAAACAAAGTTAATCAAAGAAACCTACCATGGAACCAATAAATGCAGGAGGGTTGGAAAACTGCATATCCAAAAATTATTGCGTGCTTAGCACTAGCACTGGTTCAGGGTTTAAAAGTTTGATCTATCTGAATAAAGCGTAAACAGGATCTCCAATCTTCAGGTCAACTTTCTGATCCAAGGTTGCATTGACCCCAAATTTTGGTGATCTATTTTGGAGAACGCCTCTGATTGATTTCAATGTTTTCAGGGGTTGCATATCCGGGTCTTTGACTCCCTTTTCACGATCGACTGTCGTCATCACGCAGCGGGAACAGAGGTGCAAGCAGCGGAAGATGGGTGTGGAAGAATTCGCTGAGCCAATGCGTATCTCAAGCCACTTTTCCTCTTCAAAAGGATCTTTACAGCCACCAATTGTAATATTTGGTCGATAATTCAATACATTCACCGGTTGGTCAAGTTGACCGTTTACGTAATCCACAGAAGTTTGGCTGACAATCAGGTAGGAAGCGAAATCTGCAAAAGCGACTTTGTCTCCAGGTAGCACCGCTTCTTCAGGGTCTTCGGAAAAGGAAGACAGTTCTGCCATTTCTAGATCTTGACTGGCACAAACGAGGCGTAGGTCGTCCCTTTTAAGAAATCTACAAACCCATTCTGCTGCCATATCTCCACAATCGAGAGCATTCACCCAGTGGCTGAAAATCCTGCATTTCATAGTCTTGCTGCTCGGATCGACTCTGGGAGATTTTGGTAAGAAAAGCGCTTCCATTTCTGGTGCCTCAACGCCGATCACCGAAGATTCTTCGCTCATTGTGTTCACCGTAATGAGGACCATCCTTGGCTCTTTCCGCTGGGTCAGGAAGGCCCGGTTCTTGTCGACAATCATCCAGTGACGGTCCGCAACACCATCATGCGACAGACCCAAGCTGGTGGCAACAGCCTTCTTTAACTCGATGCCGCGACAGGATTTTAACGGATAGTAAAAAAGACCCGATATGTAACCGACTTCAACGAAACTTTCGACTCGCTTACGTCTTAGCCACACGAACGCCACGTGTCTCGCTAAACTGTGAGCCAAACCGCCAATGAATACCAGCGAGGTATTCACGTCGGGCGCAGCTGCTGACATACTATTTGGCTCTTATGAGTCTATACAATGGGCTAAAGATGTTTACTACTAAGCGTACAGAATTTTTCTCGCTGAACTAGGCTAAAACTGAGTAATCCAACCGGTTATTTTTTGCTTGAATTAACATGTCGAAACCCGAGAGAGTTTAAAGAATCCAAATTAATGAATACTTAACTGTGTTATTCCATTTAGTTCGAAGACTTCGGCGTAGGAGGAACGAGTTGGTCGTAATAGTTGGTCATTTTTGTAACGTGCAACAAATCAGTGATATAACTTCATCAGCACCAGATATCTCCGTATTGTCAGTAATTTTATTCTTAGACGTGTTTGTTTAAATGAAGCAAATGCAAATCAATGAATAAACAATAATGAAAGATTCAACTTTTTTTTTTTAGACCTACTCGTAAGAGGGACTTGTTGTCGTCGTCACTGTTGTCGTTGTTGATTTCTAACGAGCACCAAATGTATTTTGTAACTTGATCCATCCTGTATACCTCCGAACTGTTTTGTGATTTTATTTTTAGACATGTTTGCGTAAGTGAACCGGTTAACCTCGTTTTCCTTCACTACCACGAGATCTGGAACACAAAAGACGAAGCAAAAAATGACGTTGAACTATTTAAATGGGTGTTTTTGTAAAGTTATAACTTTTATAACAAGGATGGAAATATACATGCTTGAATAAAAAATAACAGACAGAGTCAGGAAGGGAGCTTTCATAATTTAGTGATTTTCTCGTGGCATGGGATGCGCACTCTTGATATACCTCGGAGTGTTCTTTATTCTACGAAAAAAAAATTCAGGTTTTATGAGGGGTGTTCTAATTACAATGTAACTATAAATTGAAACTCAGGCCAGGTTTCAGCCATAGTTTAAAAATTGAAAAAAAAACACGAAGTTACGTAATATGAGAATTTTTACCACGCAATTTATTAACACTAGACTTAATACTCGCCGTAACGGGCAGAGTAAAGTGCTGTCCAAAAAAGAAATAGAAAGCTATTTAAATGGGAATTAGATAGCGTTTAATTAAATTTGTTTTAAAAATTGATTTAATACCGCTTTTTAAACCGCTAGAAAAATGGGAGTTAATGCTGAAGAAGTGGGGAGCAAATGTAAAGAAGGATGATCAGCAAAAGCGAAAAGGGTCAGGCTAATGTAAAAACGGGAGAATAATGTTAAAAAAGGAGTGATTAATATTTAAAAAATGGGGGGGGGCATAGAGGCAAAGTTAACAACGAGCGTTAATGCTACAAAAATGGGGGCCAATCCCCAAGGAGGAAGGTGACTGATATGGAAAAAATACAGGGTAGTTTAAAAGGAAAGGTGCATATAAAAAAAATGGGGAACAAGTTTAGGGGACTATTGTTAAAAAAAAAATGTTAATGTTACAAAGGGGGGTTAATATTCAAAAATTGGGCAAATAATAGAAACAGCATTGGGAGTAGATGTTGGAAAGGGGACGGGTTAATGTTGGAAAGTGGGAAGAGTTACCACTTTCATTTGGACCTAAAAGGTGGAAGTAGAAGTTCTCTCTCGAATTTCTTCCTAAAAATTGAAAAAGATTTCATCCAGAGATTTTTACTTCTAAAAATGAAATTGAACGCTCCTTCTCAGCTGTCACAATTGGATGAAATGTTCATTTTCTCAAAAAAAAAAGAAATTCCCATCCTGGATTTCGATATCAAAAAAATAAAAATAAAAAAATTTTCCTTCTTCGATGTTGAACATTAACTTGGAGAATAAGGATTCAGTTTCTCTGAATCGAAAAAATTACCCCCCCCCCCCCGATTTTGAAAAAATTACACCCCCCCCCCCCCCGATTTTGATGGCATCAAAAAAATTGTTGCATTTCGACTGCTAAAAGTGTAACAAAATTTACCCCTCAATCTTGGGCCCTAGATGTGAAAAAAATGTTCCTCTCGATTTCCATCCCCAAAAGTGAAAAAAAAAAAATTCCCATGGATCTTGACCTCATAAGTGAACAAAAACTTCATCTTCAATTTTGACCCTGAAAGTGAAAAAAAAACTACTTTGATTCTGATCCCTAAAACTGGAAAAATTCTTCTCTCTCAGATTCGACCTCTAAAAGTAAAAAAAAAATTACCCCTCCATTTCGATCTAATTTTCCATTAACGTAAAAGATGGAAGCCCCCTTCAATTTTTTTGCACCAAAATTTGCAGAAAAAAAACCGTCCCTCTTCACTTTGACCCCAAGAAATAAAATACATTTCCCTCTCATTCCAACTCCTAATAGGGAAAAATCTTCCCAACAATTTTGCCCCCTGAAAGTGAAAAGAAAATCCGTTAGATTTCGACCCCTATAAGTGGAAAAAGAATCGTCGACTCAATTTGACCTCACGATGTAAGAGAATCCCTGATTTTGATCCATAATTCGTGAACAAAATTTTTATCCCCGATTTTGACCATCAAAGTAGAAAAGAAAGAATCCTTTGGGGTGCAATCCCTGAAATTGGAAAAAAAATTTCTTTCTTGTCATCGACCCTAAAACTTGGGAAAAAATGGTATTGTGACCCCTAGAAGTGGATAAAAATACCTCTCAATTTGGATCCCCTAAAGTGTGTGATGGGAGTAATTCCTCTCTTCATTTTAACTCCTAAAAGCGAAAAGATGAAATTTCCCTTTGATTTTGAACCTTGAAATGGAGGAAAAAAACCTTTGATTTTAACCTATATGAGAGGAAAATAGTGATTGTAAAAATTATCTAGTGATACGTTCCATTAATGAAATAGTTCTCTCTCGTCATCGGTCAACTAAATTCTCAATTGAAAATAAAGATGCTCCTTAACTGTAATACATCAAAACATGTAACTATTGAAAACGTCACTGTTCAAGGCATCCATGTATATTCAAAAAACATCGCAATATTTATATCTTAATAACCACAGAGGCACACACGCACACACACACACACACATACACACACACACACACACACGCATATATATATATATATATATATAGATATATATATATATATATATATATATATATATATATAGAGAGAGAGAGAGAGAGAGAGAGAGAGAGATAACTTGATACTTAAAAATTGGCATCAGAACTCCACTAAACCCTTGTAAAAAGGTTTATTGGTCAATGAGGAAAAAAGCTATTTTGACCTTTTCAGAGGTTTTATTTTGACATGTATGATTTATCAATAATAGATAATTCTAAATACCTTTTTACTCTTTTTTAGACATGGAAAACGCCAGTGGTGTCATAAATAAAATTTATTCTGACCATTTTTATTCTTTGATTGAATTTTTGTACATGATTTCAAATTTACACGCCACGATTGTCCGATTATTGACTTTATTCGCATGCATTATAATTTCATAAAAAGGATTTTTCTTCAGTTTTTAAGTAGATCCAACTGGCTATGTATGTATGTATTTATCATATGCACAGTCTGCACCCATGGGGTTATAGGACTGAATATGGTACTCCTAATTATATCAAGCAAAAACGTTTGGTTTCGTTTTTTAACCTGGAATAGTTTTTTAGTCAGTGGTTCAATCCAGGGTATAAGTTGGTGCTTAATTGGTCCTTAATCTATGCCCACTTCTTTTTTTTTTTTTGTTTTTTTTAGTGCAGACTTTTCAGCGATCA
>OY735226.1:10207147-10272147 GCA_963457665.1 Thysanoteuthis rhombus | reverse complement strand
TGCGGTTTGCGATAGAATAGAGATTGCCTCTCCAGGGCATGGGTGCCTTTCTAGGGTAGGTGATACCCGTCCAGGGTAGAGGGAGGTTACCTTTCGATATGACAGGCAATAAGTGGCACGTGCTGAGCGCCTGGGAGACCTACAATTTTTCACATGTCTTTCCCCCGGGATTTAAAAGGTCCCATTGTCGTCTTCACTCCTTTCACCAACTACTCAAACATCGAGCCAAACAGGTTTGGTCGGTCACTCGATAGAAGCCATCACGTAACCAACGTCTTTTGACAGCATACCGTGTTGGTGGAGATCAATTAAAAAGCTTTTCTTTTTTTTTTAAGACGTTGATCAATGGACTGACATAGTCAACATGTTTATGATCAGTAAAGAAGTTAAAATTTACAAAAAAAACACAAGTGTAAATAGTACCGGACACAAACTAAGCTACTGATTTAGCATCAACTTACATTGTAAATTGAACCCTCGTGACAAAACCTATTTGGAAAGCAGAAGCAACATTTTTTCTCTCCGATATAAAATGTATGCTTAGATTTTCAGCCTTCTCGCTGCATCGATGTTGGCAGACATATTTAAAAACTGAAAGAACCTATGTTGATGCTGACTATGTTAGTTCATTTATCACCGCTCTTTCTCATTTTTTAATTGATCTCCCATTACATGACATGCTACCATAAGATATTTGTCGCAAGACAATTTGTATTGAGTGATTAACCAGACCAGTATTACGAGTATTTATTCATCTCTGCTTGGTCTGACGCAAAACAGCAAACACTTGGTACCCAAAGAGGATTGAACTCATCACTCAACTTGCTAACCATTAATCCATGGAGAAAACGCCGAAGATATTTACTAACCTCAACATAGTCAGCAGCAGCATTTAACGTCCGGCGTTGGACATAGACCTTCCTTAAAATTCACCAGACATTTCCATCATAGGCATCGCAGAACCAATACTCTTGGAACTTGGAGTATTCGTCATACCATCTAATTTTTTGCCGAGCACGGTTCTACAAATGACTCTTGGTTGTTTACAGTTCCTGCGATATGACCAGCCCATTGCCATTTGGGTTTTTTAATGGATTTTATGATGTTTCAGACGCCTGTTTTTTCTCTAAGAAACTGTCCCTTATCATGATCTCTCTACGTGATGTCGAGCATGATTCTTTTTTGTGCATGTTACATGGTTCTCAGTTTGATGGTCAATCTTCTGATCATATTTCATGTTTCATTTCCATAAATGACTATCGAGAAAATGCACTGATAGCATACATTTCTTTTTATTCTCAGAAACAAATCCATGAAGAAGAGTAGCTCGTGGGGTTCGAACCCATGTAACGTTATTTTCGAGTTTATCAGTTCCTTCTCATGGAGTCTTGCCATGGTGAATCCTGTAACTCTTTCTACAAGGAGACCAAGTGGGCCCTAGGGTGCCGAGATCCCTCACCACCACTACCGAGGGGAACCTTTTGAGTAGCCCTGCTGATGAGTTATTCCCCTTTGATGCATAAATATTTTGGTGTATGGAGAGTAATTTAGGAACGCTTTATCAATCCGGGGTAAATGGGCCAAAAGCGAGAAATAAGCAGCCCCCTCACTCAATTACTCACTAACTCTCTCTCTCTCTCTCTCTCTCTCTCTCTCTCTCTCTCTCTCTCTCTTTATATATATATATATATATATATATATATCTTTCACACACTCTTGCGCATACATAAAACATATTCATGACAGCATTGTTTATAACTTTCGAGAGGATTCATTTTGAGACCAACTCGTTTTCGATCAATCTGATCTCTCCCTCCCCATATTTGACGCTAGCACAACGATTTGGCTGATTCATTCAACGGCCTTCTCCGGGGGTAATATGTAATTACTGTTAGGACAGAGGGTCTATTTTATCGGCCTCTTTCTCTGGTGTTGAAAAGCAACAGAAAAATAGCGAATATTACATAATGCACCTGATAGCAGGCCCAAGAATGAATTGGTCATGACATTGCCTTAGCATCAACGATGGAAAGTTGGAACTGTGTGTCCAACCAAAAGTTAAGGTATTCCACGACAGTTTCTATCGGCTAAGCCAAGTTCCTCAACTTGATATAACTTTCCAACTCTCGAGCAACTAACAAATTTATCAAGCAATCACGAATTAATTGATAACACAAAAAACATCTGTTGTTAACTGTTCTAAAAGCATTCAGCTTATGCAGTGACCTACATAATCACCACAAGCGAGAATTTAGCCTCGACAATCAACTTATAACATTATGCAACTTTTTTTTCACTTTTTCTTTATTCCTGGCCAATAAGTATTATTGGAAACCGCTAACTAAAACTATCACTACAACAATCAAAAGTTTTTCTCAATTTTTGAGTTAGTCTGGCTGGCTGGCTGGCTGGCTATGTACATACTTTGTATATAGGTTGCACCAATGAAGTTAGAGGCTTGAAAACTTCAACATATATTTCTTACTATGTTGGCAGAAACATTTTTGTTTTTTAATTGTAGGTTTTTAGCGGGAGTACAGTGTACAATTCAAGTTCATGCTAAATTGGTCCCTACTTTGTGCCCGCTACTTCTTTTTTTTTTTTGAAAATTCAGTGATTACTACCCAACAAAAGGCAAGAGAGGTAACTTATTCATTGATCACTCTTTCTTCAAATGTTTATAACTGATCACACCCAACATAACATGCAACGAAAAGACGTTGGTGACATGACGGCTTCTGATATGGCACTAACCATGTTTGAAAAGAAAAGAAGATGCCATTTATTCCCTTCAAACGTTCCTTGTGTGACTAGGACAGTGATAATTTGAAATCTACTTATTATCCATTGGACAATACGTGAATTTTTAATCACATGAAGTAAGAAAAACAATTATAAATGAATATCAATGTCCTGGCTTCAAAGACGCAGTTTGAAAAGTACAATAGCCATTGAACCACCGTAGCCATCAAAGGTGGTGAAGGGTTCTATTCTTTTTTTCTTATATGAACAAACGTTTTTCTGTTCATTTGTTCACGTGCCCCAGCGTTCATTTTATCTAAAGAGTTGAAAATTGGCATCAGCACGCTGCTAGACCCCCTCTAAAAATGTTTTCATTTTATTTTTTATTTTGTTTATTTTTTTTTTTTCGAGACCTCATTTTGACGGGTTCATCATTAATATCATCTAGCCTCTCTAGAATTGCTATTTTAGACGTTTTCCCATGCATAACGCTAATGATATCACACATATAGTTTATTCTGACCATATCAATACTTTGATGGAATTTTGTTTTACATGATTCCAGATTTTGACTATGGTTGTTCAATTATGGACTGCGGTGGCGTATTTTCCTTACTTTTTACTCATAAACACTGAGAAAATAATACTCGCTCTCCAGGAACACAAATCACATTGCACGATGCAATCAGTTAGCAAGCCCTCAAGATTATACGAATCATTTAAACATCAGCAAAAAGACCAACAAAAATAATGCAGACAAGCTTGGCTGCACCAGGGCCAAACTTCCTTATTTCATTGAAATCTAAAAAGTTAACAAAACAATTCATTTCTGCATACAATCCTACTCCCAAACTACGTGTGTCATTTCAACTCTTGATAGGCGTTTCTGTAAATGGGATTTGCAAACTTCAACAAAACAAGTCGACCTGAGTTGGACTTTGAAAGTGGGAGTGGATTCGTCATCAGTTTTTGCATACTTCACTGTGTCACTATCATTCATGCATGACGTAACCGGTTTTCGTTTCTAGTCATCGCCATCCGTCATTTTTGTTACAATTGAAAATAAAGTCAGAACTCAATAGCAGGAGTTTAACAATTAATATCCAAGTCAACCCTACCTATGAGCCTTACCCAAAATATTTGCCTGCATTCATTCATGTGAAAGATCTTTTACTACAATCAGACTTTTTTCATCCAATGAAATGGACATTGCCCACGAATTGTTTGCCTGCAAAAACAATTTTCATTTTTTTTCAATTTAGATTTTGAAATTAAAAAAAGATAATGAAAATTCTGGAACTTGAAACTTGAAAACAAATTCAATGTTTCAATCCTGTTTTTATTCGATGTGGGTTATCGTGTGGAGACAAATGGGAGACAAACAAACTGACAGACACCACCAAATACATATACCTCCCCAACTTAACTGACAGAGATATAAAGAAGATGATATCTAATTATGATATACTAATCTTATTTATAAACAAGGAAGTGCTCACAGCGTGAATACCTCTGCTAACACAACTTTCAATAAAAATTGAATGAAAATAAGTAAATATATATATATATATATGAGGGATTTCTGTGTAAATTAATATATTGCTTACCTTCAACTTGACTGACTGTCCAGTTCCGTAGTCCACAGGTAGGATATCAGCCTGCAGGTTTGAAGCGAAGGTTTCAATTCTGCCTCGCAGTACTGGATGGGATATTGGAATGTCTATAGCCACACTGAAGAGATGTAATACATCGAAACAGCTGTCTGTGGATGATGCAATAATATATATATATTTATAGCTACGATGCTGGAGGAGGGGCAGTAAAAATTTTCTAGATCTTATCTCAAATCACTTTTTTTGTTGCCCTTACCCTAGCTATCCATAAGATGTCATCAGAGTTCATTGAGAACTTTTGGAGATATTGCGTTGACAGACTGAAATTAATATGTGTACCTGGTCCAACTTCGTAGGCAGGAGTTAAAATACTTCGGCCACATCTGTAAAACACCTGTATCATACTGTGTTAGGGATGATTAATAAAAATATAGGAAAAATATTGTGATCAATGAATAGTTTACTTCCTTTAGCTCTTTTGGGGCAGTAATCTCTAAATTTCCGAATTTAAAAAAAACAAGTGTAAACGCAGATGAACACCAACTAAGGGACTAATTTAGCATATGCTTACATTGCAAATCTACCCCCACTAAATCCTATTAGGGTTGACTTTTGAAGTCATCACCTTGCATTAATCTTTAAAAAAGAGATATTTCATCTAAAATCATCTAAATGATACCAGCATCATTTTAGGCGGTGTTGGTCAAAAAGTACAATAAAGACCCAAAACAGCAATTTATGAAAACAGAAACAAAAAAAATTGTAGATGGTGCCGAATGGTGTGCTAATACAAGCTCTTAAGTTTGTAACCCCGAGATGTGGCCTGAAGACACACACTAAGAGACGAACAAAGAGAGAAGAATCTGTAACCCCACTTAGCTGGTTGGTCGGGCTGGCCGTTTATGGATTTAAGGTGATTCGATAACGTTTTTGTAGACATAATAATACAGAATATGCCTAAATGCTTGAATCACGAACTCTCTTAAAACCTGTAAAATCAATTGATCTTCATGAAACAAAGTCCTTTGTTTTATTCTTTGGGATTTCGAGGTTGATATAAATACCTCTCACCCTTTCGTTTACCCCCTTTCCTTCTTTTCGTTTTCCTATATCCCTCTCATACGATTTATCTCCTTCTCACTTACTCCCCTTCTTTCTCTCTTTCCCACTCTCTCTTTTTCCTTCCTCCGATCGCCCTCCTCGTTCTCTTTATCATACTATCCCCCCCATTCCTTTTCTTTCCTTCTCTCCTTCTCAGTCATTTTCTTTCCATCTCCCCTTCTCATTCCTCTTGTGTTCCTCCTCCTCCTCATAGATCCTCTCTTCTTCCTCTTCACTACTCTCTTTTCTCTCTGTCTCTCTCTCTCTTTTTCTCTCTTCCCGTCTCTTCCGATTTCTCTCTCTCTCTCTCTCTCTCTCTCTCTCTCTCTCTCTCTCTCTCTCTGCTTGTCTTTTTTCTATCTCTAGTATAACCACCTAATTACTTTTCTGTTTATCACACTCTCCCTTCTGTACCCCTCCCTCTCTCTCTCTCTCTCTCTCTCTCTCTCTCTCTCTGTTTATTCCAAAGATACATACACGCATGTGCTTGCACGCATACACAAACACCGCCCTAGTCTGTCTGTCTGCCTCTACCTTTCCCCCGGACCCGTTCTAGAAAATCACTTTACCTGGGTTAGCCGTCTGCTCTCTACTTCGAAAGATCCTTTGTTTCAGAGTGACCACCCGCAAACCCACCCTTAAAATACACCCCTTTGCCCGGCTGCCACCCGGTATTGAGCTTTGTTTTCGGGTTGTTTTCTTTGTTTGTTTGTTTTACATTTGTTTCTGTTGTTTTGAGGATTTTTTTCGGGGAGAGGGGATTGATGGGGGGGGGATGTGAAAAAAGGGGTTTGTGGTGATCTTCCTTTTTTCCCTGCCTCTAAAAATTTTACTTTTATTGTAGCTGGTTTTGAACAAAGGATTTTAAATGAAGCAGAAAATCATTTGAACTTTCGAATTTGTAATATAAAAATTTATGAATTATGTGTGTACAGTATATGTATTTATTTATGAATTATATATATATATATATATATATATATATATATATATATATATATATATATATATATATATCAATATCAATTTATGATTTGTGTGTACATATATATATATATATATATATATACAAATATATACATTTATATATATCATTTGTATCAAATTATGATATATATATATATATATATATATATATATATATATATATATATATATATATATATATATATGTATAATGTATTCATTCATGTCTGTTCTCGTGTTGTCTGTTCATCTCCGAAATTTATTGATGAATTTCAATGATATTTCCAGGGATGATCAGCCATAGGCTAACGAAGAAGTGATTAAATTTTGGATGGATCCAGGAATATTTACAGTTACTTCTCTTGCATTGGACCTGTATGCCCTCACAAAATCTCCAGAGGTTTCCAGCGAATTTCAATTAATTCAACTGGGAAGGTAGGTCCTGGGGTAGAACTGGTTCAATTTTGGTGTGTATCCAGAGGTTCTTCTTATGACTTAGACATATCTTTTCCTTCTTCGAAAATTTATTCACTCATATTTGTCAAAATAAATCCTACATATGACATCAATGGAGAACATTTTGAGAAGATTTTTCTTTTTGAAGCAAAAACAAAAATTTATGGGAATGTACATGTTATTAATAAAGTATGCTTATCAAAAAAAGGCCCATGAAGAGGTCAAAATAGCTTTTTTCACCAAAAGTAAAATAAAAATTAGGAGGGGTCCATTCGAGTACTGATGCGAATTTTCGAGTCCGTAGACGAGGCCTTATGACCATGCAATCGAACACACGCACAGGGAAGAGTGTTTTGCCACTTTTGGTGGCAACGGTTATTCAATTTTCCCCTTCCACATCGGTTTGTATGATTAAAATGCAGTTGCTTGCACGATGGCAAGTGAATCACTTTCCCTATCCACTTATTTACTATGTTGCTTCTTCTTCTTCTTCTTCTTCTTCTTCTTCTTCTTCTTCTTCTTCTTCTTCTTCTTCTTCTTCTTCTTCTTCTTCTTCTTCTTCTTCTTCTTCTTCTTCTTAACATTTAGTGTCGCAGATCTTATATTTCTAGCACTTTCCTCAGTATCCGTGCAGTTCCTAGTAGTGCTGTGGTCTGTGCAGTCTGAATCCTTCCCTTTATCCCTCAGTGTCTTTGGGACAGTTCCTTGTGCCCCTATTATTACTGGTGCTACCCTGACTTTCATGTTACACATCTTCAGTTCTCTTAATAGATTTTGGTATTTTTCCAGTTTCTCACTCTCCTTCCTTTTTACTTTATGGTTCGCATAGATGGCATTTACAGTTCGTTTACTTGGATATTTCTTCCTGATTTGTTTTTTTTTCAGTCATGATGGAGGATTCCATTTCTCTCTTCAAATTTCCTTTGCGTAGCCATATCTATGATTTCTCATCTCTGACTTTTTGCACCTGTTTTTTGAATTCTGTTAAGTTTTTCTCTATGTTACCATTTTTCTTTACTCGTTGTTTGCTGAGCTGCTCCTTCGTTTGCCACTTCTTGTTGTTCGTTGCATTGCTTCGGGTGCTTTTTATAATGTCTTCACTATTTACTTGCACATACTTTTATAGTCCAGTCTTTGCCTTTTGGACACAGTCTTCTCCGCTGATGAGTCCTATACTGCCTTTTTCCTCTCCACATACAGTCTATCTTTGTCATTTTGGGGGTGTAAGGCCTTGTCATACGCTTCTTCGTTCGCCGGTCCATTGATTGGAGTTCTCCCTTTGTCCATCCAAGAAATGGACTTGCGCATCATACTACCGATACCGCTCATGCGTTTATTCCTTTTATCAGATTTTTGCTATTTAGCTTGATCACTAATATTTTTTCTTTCATTTTTCCCCGTTCTACCGCTTCATATTCAGGAACTCCAAGGTATTTATATCGCTCCATTGGGGTCAGTGCTCTAGTTTTTTTTTTTTGTTGTTGTCCGGTAATTCGATTCCTTCTGCTGCCGCAAGCCTTCCTTAGGGCATTACCATTTGTCTGCATTTTTCTATTCCGAACTCCATTCAAACGTCGTCTTTGCATCCTTTCAATCAGTTGAATAACATTTTGAGCTCTTCCCTGATCTTTGAAAATAGTTTCATGATAGCTATGTGCATTAGGTGGTTGACTTTTCCATGTTTTGGAGAATTGGTATTCTTTGCTGTTATTCAAGACTCTGTTGATGATTATTATTATCATTATTATTATTATTATTATTATTTGGAATCTCACATCAGTTGCCTGGCGGTAACCGCTGGAGTTTGAGTGACAGCAAGTCTCCTCAAGTCTCCAGCCCTCCTCGCCTAGTACTCATAGGTCGCAGTAATTCTGCTATTTACAGTTTCACACCGGTTGCCGAGTGGTTATCGCTGAGGGCTGAGTGACAATAAGTCTCCTCAAGTCTTCAGCTAACGTCTCCTCTCTCTTTCACCTATCATGACAGAGCTACAATTCGTTGCAGTCCTAATATTTCTAGCACTTTCCTCAGTATCCATGCAGTTCCCAGTAGTGCTGTGGTCTGTACGGTCTCAATCCTTCCCCCAATCCGAATCTCCTCCAGTCTCTCCCTCAGCGTTTTGGGACAGTTCCTAGTGCGCCCACTATGACCGGTACTGCCATGGCTTTCATGTTCCACATCTTCCTCAATTTTCTTGCTAGGTCCTGGTATTTCTCCCGTTTTTCACTCTCCTTCCTTTTTACTCTATGGTCTGCAGATACAGCAACGTCTACTATTTGGCAGGTCTTCCTTTTTTCTTTTTTTTTTTTGTCTACAATTACCAAGTCCGGTCTTCTTGCCTGGATGAGGTGGTCAGTTTGGATGTCAAAGTCCCACAGTAGTTTGTGGTTGTCATTCTCATTTGTGCTGATACCACTTTTCCACATGCTTGAATCACATTTGTTTTCTCAGTTCCCAGTGTATCATCGTTGCTACTCTATCGTGTCTATGCTTATACTCCTTCTGGGCGAGTTGACTACATTCACTAATTATGTGGTTTACTGTCTCATCTCTTTCACCGCAAATCCGGCATTTTGTCTGTGTTCTGTCGATTTTTGTTTTTATGTAGTTTGTCCTAATGCTTTTGTTTTGAGCTGCCATGATGAGCGATTCCGTTTCTCTCTTCAGGTTTCCTTTTTGTAACCACGTCCATTATTTTTCGTCTTCAACATCTTGTATCTGCCTTTTAAACTCGCCATACAATTTTTTCTCTTCCCATCTTTCTTTTCTTGTTTTCTGTACTGTTCCATTGTTTTCTACTTCATTGTTTGTTGCGCTATCTCTTGCACTCTTCATGATTTCTTCGCTATTCGTTTGCACATACCTTTCCATTATTATTATTATTATCATTATTATTATCATTATTATTATTATTATTATTACTATTATTATTATTATTATTATTATTATTATTATTATTATTTGCTATCTCACACCAGTTGCTTGGTGGATACCGCTGGAGGTTGAATGACAGCAAGTCTTAGCAAGTCTCCAGCCTTCCTCACCACACCCTCATACTCCACAGCAATACTGTGGTTTATAGTTTCACACCAGTTGCCGGGTGGTCGTTGCTGAAGGCTGAGGGACAACAAGTTTCCTCGGGTCTTCAGCCCTCCTCTCATCTCTCCCTCGCCTATCACGCCAGTGCTGCATTTCACACCTCTGCTACCATTTCGGTGTTTTTTGTTTGTTTGCTTTTTTAGGGGGGATTCTTTCCCTTCCCCTCTGTCACACATTTAGGATTGTAGATCTTAAATTATTATTATTATTATTATTATTATTATTATTATTATTATTATTATTATTATTTGGAATCTCACACCAGTTGCCTGGTGGTAACCGCTGGAGTTTGAGTGACAGCAAGTCTCCTCAAGTCTCCAGCCCTCCTCACACCGGTTGCCCAGTGGTTATCGCTGAAGGCTGAGTGACAATAAGTCTCCTCAGGTCTTCAGCTAACGTCTCCTCTCTCTTTCGCATATCATGACAGAGCTACGATTCGTTGCAGTCCTTATATCTCTAGCACCTTCCTCAGTATCCGTGCAGTTCCCAGCAGTGCTGTGGTCTGTACGGTCTCTATCCTCCCCCTAATCCCGATCTCCTCCAGTCTCTCCCTCAGCGTTTTGGGGACAGTTCCTAGTGCTCCCACTATGACCGGTACTACCCTGGTTTTCATGTTCCACATTTTCTTTAACTCCCTTGCTAGGTCCTGGTATTTTTCCCTTTTTTCACCCTCCTTCTTTTTTACTCTATGGTCTGCAGGTACAGCAACGTCTAGTATTTGGCAGGCCTTCCTTTTTTTTGTCTACTATTACTAAGTCCGGCCTTCTTGCCTGGATGAGGTGGTCAGTTTGGATGTCAAAGTCCCAGAGTAGTTTGTGGTTGTCATTCTCCAAAACTGCCTCTGGCTTGTGCTGATACCACTTTTCCCCATGGTTGAATCACATTTGTTTACTTAGTTCCCAGTGTATCATCGTTGCTACTCTATCGTGTCTATGCTTATACTCCTTCTGGGCAAGTTGGCTACATTCACTAGTTATGTGGTTTACTGTCTCATCTCTTTCACCGCACATGCGGCATTTGCTGTTTGTCTGTGTTCTGTCGATTTTTGCTTTTATGTAGTTTGTCCTTATGCTTTTGTTTTGGGCTGCCATGATGAGCGATTCTGTTTCTCTCTTAAGGTTTCCCTTTCGTAACCACGTCCATGATTTCTCGTCTGCTATATCTTTTATCTGTCTTTTAAACTCGCCGTACAATTTTTTCCCTTCCGTCTTTTTTTTTCTAGTTTGCTGTACTGTTCCATTGTTTTCTACTTTATTGTTTGTTGCACTATCCCTCGCGCTCTTTATGATTTCTTCACTATTTGTTTGCACATATCTATCAAGGACTACTTTAGCTCTCTGGACACAATCTTCTATGCTGATGAGCCCCCTACCACCTTCTTTTCTCTTAATGTATAGCCTATCTGTATCATCCCTAGGGTGTAAAGCTTTATGCATCGTCATAAGTTTCCTTGTTCGCCTATCCATTGATTGGAGCTCTTCCTTTGTCCATCCTAGGAATGGTCCTGTATACCTAACTACTGACACAGCCCAGGTGTTCATTCCTTTTATTAGATTTCTGCTATTTAATTTGGTTTCTAGTATTTTCCTTATCCTTCTGAGGTATTCTCTCTTAATTTTCTCCTTCATCTCTTCCCGTTTTATCGTGTCACATTCAAGGACACCTAGGTACTTGTATCGGTCTTGTGCAGTCAATGCCCTAATCTTGTTGTTGTCCGGAAGTTCAATTCCCTCAGTCATTGAAAGCCTTCCTTTATGCATCACCATGATTGCGCATTTTTCTATCCCAAACTCCATTCCTATGTCCTCACTATATTCCCTTACTTCGTTGAACAGAGTCTCAAGCTCTCCCCTGTTTTTTGCAAACAATTTAATATCGTCCATGTACATTAAGTGTTTGACCTTTCCTTTTGTTTTAGAGAAGTGGTATCCTTTGCTGTTTTTCAGGATTCTGTTAAGCGGTATCATTGTTAGAACAAATTATAGTGGGGACAACGAGTCTCCTTGGAAGATTCCCCTTTTTATCCCTACCTCGGCTAGTTTGTCCCCTGCGGCTGTCAAATCTACTTTCCAGTCTTCCATCGAATTACCAATGAATTTAACCACCGGTTCGCTAATTTTGAACATTCTAAGGCATTCGAGTATCCAGCTATGTGGAATCATATCGTATGCCTTTTTGTAATCTATCCATCCCATTGCGATATTCTTTCTCCTTTTCCTTACTTCTCTTAAGATCATCTGGTCTATGTAGAGTAAATCGTTTGCCCCTTTGGTTCCTATCCTACACCCTTTCTGTTTTTCTGGTAGTAGCCCCCTTCTATCCATTGACATGTATATTCTCTCTGCTATTTGCCCGGTCAGGATTTTCCACATAAGTGGTAGGCAAGTGATTGGTCTATAGTTGCTTGCTATGTTCCCCTTTCCCGGGTCTTTTTGGATGAGGGTGGTTCTGCCTTCAGTCATCCATTCTGGTGCTTTGCCTTCATTTAGACAATTTTGGAGTAGGTGAGTGAGTCTGCCGTGTAACGTGGTGAATTTTTTGAACCAATACCCATGGATCCCGTCGGGCCCCGGTGCTTTCCAGTTGGCTACTTTCCTAAGAGTATGTTTCAATGTGGTTTCATTCAGTACTATTGGTTCTCCCTTGTCTATATCTTCTAGTTCTTTTCTCATGTTTCCTAACCATTGCGGTGTTACATTGTGTCTTTTTGGGTGCCCCCATATGCTATTCCAATAGTTCTTGGCCTCTGTGGCATCTGGTTTTATGTCCTGCCTTCTTTCCCCATTTAAATCTTGGTAAAACTTTTTCTCATTGTTTTGGAATGTGCGGTTTTTTTATTATTATTATTATTATTAACTGAAAAATAATTATCTTATGGAAACAGGTTCGATCTTTCATGTAATTCATGTTTGTACACTTCATGCTAGAAATATTAATAGACTTTAGATGTTTTTTTCTTCAACAATCTATTCATCAAATAAACATGTCCCTATGGGCATCTCTGTATAAGATTCATATTGAACATATTTTCAACGATAATCATCATCATCAGCAGCAGCAGCCTTTTTGCATGCGTTGGTGGACATAGACCTTCCCCAAGAATTGTCAGACGTCTCCATCAAGGGTGTGGCAGAGCCAATACTCTCTGAACTCGTCTAATTTCATCACGCCATCTAATATTCTCCTTGCCAAAGTTTCGCATATGGCCTCTAGGGATCTACGTTGTGAGTTGGAATGTCCATCGGTTGTCTGACATTTTTGCAACGTGACCAGCCCATTGTCATTTGAGTTATCAAATGGATTCTATGATATCCCTGACTCCTGATTCTTTTTGAATATACTCTGCTTTTTTCTGATCTTTCCATGTGATATTGAACATGATTCTTCCCTGTGCACGTTGCATGGTTCTCAAATGCACATTAATCAAAGCGACAAAATGTATGAAACTTGATTCGTATAAAGAAAAATGCTTCACAGAAAAGAGAAACATTCAACCAGTACATTTTCCGAAATTTTTCAATATATTTCAGCAGATAATTCTTTGAATTGCAATATCAATTCATTTTACATGCCAGATAATCTGAAGTTATGTTTAAAATTATTTATCATTGTACTACTCTCAAATATCTCAATCAATTTTTGTGTTGAATTTCTTTCATATATTCTCTGTTATGTCGACATTTCTTTCCACTCCTTCTATGAAAGAGAAATGCCCGTAATTGATGTCGCTCAAGTGACATTCTATTGATACGTCATTAAAACATAGAATTCTATTTTACAAAGTCATGATACTAACGTGTGTCAGTTGCATGAATGAAATTCTTCTTCTTCTATGATACGTCAGCTTAACAGAAGTTATCAGTACAATGGTAATTATCAAATGCATAGATTAATTCTGACTAGTGTTTATTTACCTTTATCTTAATACTCAGATATGCAAGCATCTCTCGTGCCGATCACCCTCACTGATTGACTGACCGACAAACCGTAAAAGAGTTTGCCAATTTAGCTCCTAAATTTAGCTCCATTAGGTCAATGACTGGCTGACATAACGGAACAAACTTCCTAAGAGAAGTGTTTCTAAAGAAAGGGGCTGTTGAATGAAGGTGCTTCCAGATAAAAGAGCTTTTAAAGGTGGGAACTTCGAGAAGAATTGGTTCCTAAAAGAAGGTGCTTTTTACAGGAATCGAAGATCGAATTAGCACATCCATAGTCTAACTTTCAGGCTAGTTTCATTTCATTTGAATCAATAATAGATTGTCCGTTTGGGGAGGGGCTGAAAAATGGACATAGCCCCTGAAAAGTGACCAAAACCCATCGTATCCTGCAAAAAATATAGCCAAGTCATTGTAGCCCATCTGGAGCCCTGGGTTCCAAATGACAATTTGGGAACAAGTCAGGTTTCTCACTGATATTACCAGGGGCCCGAGAAATATCATTTCGTGGGAGTCCTTACAATATATATATTTGTATTCAGCAATTATTTTCAAACAAAAAAGAAAGGCCATATCGTTTGATTTAATGTAAAGTTTTTTTTATCTTACCAATAATATATATATATATATGTGATATGATGAGCCCACGAACAAATTGAAATAGTGTAAAACATTGCAAATACTCAGGAACACGGGTATTATTTAAAGTCCCGAAAATGTATCGATTCGAGAAAATCAGCAATACAAGACAGACCTCTTTTGTCATGGGGTATTAGAGGGCATGGTCATTCCTATAAACTGAAGATGAGATAAAAACAATGGAAAATCTCTTTGTTTTTTACCTCCGTCAAAAAAATGCAAAGAGATATATGTGTTCTCTCGTACCTGTTTGTATGTCCATACAATATCTCCACAAGTTCACATTGACTTTCAATTACATTTTTGTAGGGTAGGCCATGGGTAAAGAAATAATTCATAAGATTTTGGGGCGGATACAGAAATTTCGACAAAGAAAGAGATAAAATAGATAGGTGGGAAGATAGATAGAAAGAAAAAATACACATATAGATACAAAGTTGCGCAGATAGATTGATAGATAGATAGATAGATAGAAAAAGATGGATAGATAGACAAAAAGATAGTCACAAGGAAAGAAAGATATACACTAAGTTAGATGTACAGATACGAAGATTGATAGATAGATAGATAGATAGATAGATAGAAAAAATAAGTAGATAGATACAAAGAAAAGAAAAATAGATAGACGCAAAGAAAGATGGATAGATAGGCATAAAGTTAGATTGATTGATATGAAGTAAGACAAATGAATACAATGAGAGGGGGTGGGAGATAGAGACGGTTGAAAGGGGAACAGAAGGAAGAAAGAAAGGATAGAAAGAAAGAGCAGAAGGAGAGAAAGAAAAAAGGGAAAGACAATACCGAAGGATAAAAATATAGAAATGAAAGAAAGAAAGAAAGAGAGAGAAAGAAAGAAAGAAAGAAAGAAAGAGAAAGAAAGAGAGAAAGAGAGAGAGAGAGAAAGAAAGAAAGAAAAAAAGTGAGAAAGAAAGAAAGAAAGAAAGAAAGAAAGAAAGACAGAAAGAAAGAAAAGAAAGTGAGAAAGAAATAAATGGGATGTTGACTTGAAATAGCTTGAAGGTTGGAGAGAGAGAGAAAGATATTTGTGCTATTACTACTGTTTTTTCTGTTGTGTAATTTCTCTCTTGTCTTCATAGAGAACAATGAAACAGCCAATGAATTGTGGGGCACTGGCTACCGCGCTCAGTGGTATGGTTGAGGGAGAGAAACGGGGTGTAAAATGGTTGCTGATCTTACAGTTGGGATTTGCGAGCCAAAACAAACTCTCTTCTTTTCCTTTCTTTCATTAAGAAACCGTCAACCAAAACTGTCAACATCAACATAGTCGACATCAATAGAGGTTTCATTAGTTTTTAAATGGGTCCTGCTTGGTTGGCCAGTACATGTACAGCGCGTACAGGCTACACCAAAGGAGCTAGGCGGCTCAAAACTTCAACATCTACTCCCTATTATATCTAAAAAAAAGTCTTTCAACCCCTAACCTCATAACAAATACTCTGGTTATTTTTCTTTATTGTTTTTATTGCAATTTTTAGTGATCACTGCCCAACACAAGACTGTAAACGTTACTTGTTCTTTATTAACCTTTTTTTTCCAATTTTTCAATTGATCATCACCAACTCGGCATCTTGCCAAAAGACATTGGTGACATGAAGGTTTCTTTTGAGTGACTAACCAGATCTGTCTTTATTTCATTCTTTGTTCCTGCTATCATTCTTAATCGTTTTTTTTTTTCTTTGTTTTCATATTAGCTGAACATTTGAACATCCAATGAATAAGAAGTTTCGGAGAGAAATCAACACCTGACGAAAAAGAACTCGAATTCGTGTAAAAATAAAATTCATTGGAAAAAAAACCTTTGTGCCATTACTAAGAAGAAATATTTACGAAAACTTTAAAACAATAAAAAATTGTGTGCACTCTTTAGAACGGGAGATATTTTTGAAAATTGATAGTGTAAAAAGGTGTAACAATTATAACCATAAAAAAAAGCGTAAATATTTGCATTACAACATTTTTAAGTGGGAAAAATCTACCAAAAAAAGACTCTTCATTATATTTTAAAAGGAATTCAATTATAGACAGATTTTTGGTAGTTTTCCATTCCAAATTTTGTGGAAAAAATGTATCTGTTTAACCCCTTAACCTTAACTGGAGATTTTTAAAAAGTGCAAAATATTGCTCTTCTCGGCAAAGTTTTAGTTTTGTTAGCTAACTTATGTCTTAGGGCTATTTTCTGTAAAAAAAAATTCAAATTAGAGTTTTAAATAGATTGCTTGAAAATGTGTCTAATCATCCCTATTAGATGCTTTTCGGTCGGTTGGTCGGTCGGTCGTTCGATCCCAGGTACATTGGACAACAGAAATAGGAAGGAAGGAAGATATATGATATGACTAATGGTGTGATGTTATTGATGCTATGATGTAATTATAGATTGTACGAGTTCGGCATTTTTGTATTCAAAAGACCATTTATGATTTTCTATTGAAAATAACTCGGAATATTTCCACATCGCAATATTTTACAACTATGAGAATCAACTGACCTAGATAAAGACTGCTTGTTCAGCTCCCTCCTCCTGCTTCTACCCATACAGATGGTGGACGTATCGTTGAACTTATGGTTCTTGTTTATCTATATTTCAATTACTTCAAGCACTTTTGAAAGTTCTCGTCTTATTTTTTCATTATCTATACGAAAATGAGATTAGTAGCCTGAACAAAATAAGAAGTACAACGACTGAACAATAAAGAAAGAAACGCAGAAACAGGTCTGGTGAGTCACTCAATAGAAACTTGACCAATGTCTTTTGGCGGCATGCACCATTGACGATAATCAATTAAAGAAAAAAGAAAAAAGGGTGATCATTGAATAAGTTACTTCTCCCACCTTTTATTTCATCAGTTTCAAATTTCAAAATACAAGCGTGAACACTGCTGGACACAAACTAAAGGACAAATTTAGCATGAACTTAGATTGCAAATTGAATTCGATCATCATCAACATTATCATCATCGTTATCAGCCTTTTAGCGTGTGTCGTGGGACATACACCTCCCAAAAGATTCGTCAGACACACCATCGTGGGCGTCAAGGAGCCAGTACTTTCTGAAATTGTCTATTTCATCACGTCATCTTATTTTCTGTCGGCCACATTTCACATATGATCTCTTGGTACACACGTTGGGAGTTGTGATGTCCAGCGGTTGTCTGAAATTCTGGACATAATAAGGAGCAAATATTCATATTTTCAGCCCCCAAATTCCATTGCTCAACAACTGGCCATAGTACAAAATTTACATTCACCAGATATATAAGTCAGCACACAAGAATTGCAGTGTCAGGTTTGAAATTGTTGGGATCAGCAGCTCTCGAAAAATCTAATAAAAAAGAAATAAAAATACTGATTCTAGATCTTTTATCTGAAATAATTGATAAAAAATCAGGTATAGAATATCTAAATTGGCTACACTGAAAAGAAATAACTAGAATACTTCGAAGTCACAGTTTCGTACGAAGGACAGGAAATTATTTTACTTTACAATAATGGCAGGCTGCTCCATTCACCATAAAGTCTGATTCCTTTACAAACATGAACCTTTGGAATGGATGTTGTCCTGGTTGAGATATCTAACGGATAACAACTTTAATTCTGCAACCTGATTTGACATGTGTGATATTGAAAGTGAGCACATCACCCATTTCCTCCTTGTCTTCAGTAATTTTGTACTCGGCCTATATATTGTTTATCTTGCTTGTTATGCTAATTTATGGCTGTAGCAACAGTAGCGGGCATCCAGATCAGGTGGACAAAGGCCAATCCCAACTCAGCCCATGACGATTGAAAGGTCGTATCGGTTTGGGGATAGAAAAAGCTAATCGAAATCATCTGTTGCCACAATTTTCTCTTTTCTGAGTTGCTTTTGAATTCAGAGTTTTCCTTCTCCTAGATAGACTACTAACCAAAGCTTGACAGTCCAGTCTGTCCTACTATTTTAATTAGAGTTTGAGGGAGAAGATATGGATTTATGCCTTTACGCTAAGTGAATGTAAAAGCCACGACCGGAGTTTGAACTCATCTTGCCGATCTTATAGTCGACCATCACGTCAATCGTCCCTTCAAGGACGCGACTCATTATATCGATAAATCAGTCAAAAGAACCGGAGCCCAGGGATAGTTGGATTTATGTCTTCCTATCGGTCATAAGTGCAACGTGAACATAAACAGCCTCGGTTGGAGGATTCGAACTTCCTATCAACGCATGATGGATGAGACAACACGACTAGAATAATGGGTAGCTGTAGTTAACGGTACAGATAATGGAATTGGTGAGGTGAGACCAGTCGAGACTGTTTAGGTTCATCATCATCATCATCATCACCAGCAGCAGCAGCCTTTTCACACCCATTTTGGACGTAGACCTTCCCCAAATTTCGCCAGACCTCTCTACCATTGGTGTCACGGGGCCAATACTTCTCGAACTTTTGTACTACCATCTGTTCTGTTTTTTTTTCGTTGTTGTTTTTTTGTTCGGTCACGGTTTCGTATATGATCTCTGAGGATCTACGTTCTGAGACGTGACATCCTTGCAACATAGCTATTCAATTTCAATAGTTTTCTAATGAATCCTATGATTTCTCTGGCCACTGTTTTTTTCTTCTATATATTCTTTTGTTTCGTGATCTCTCCATGTGATGTGAACATGATTCTTTCTTGTGCGTGGTGTATGCTTAACGCTTTTGGAAAAATCCTGAATACATCTCTTCTTCCTCAAGATATTGTACGATTAGAAAACATATCTCTTTAGCCTTGGGAGGCAACCACTTTAATAGAATAGCAATTTCGAAATCAAAATCAGGAGCTGGGATACGTGATGGAGTCTTCAACCTCATTATCAACTCTTTCAACAAAACTGCTGACAAGCTGTATTATGTAGGGTGAGGGGGCAGAGAGACCTACCTCGCACCCCTGGTTTTCTCCGAAATATGTTTTTTTCTGATAGGTACATGTCTGTAGTTTATGGTTTGGATAATTACTCAAAAGTACTTTGGTATGAATTATGGTTTTAGGGGATATTTTTAAGGGGTACAGTTGTCTCGAAAATTGAGGAATTGAAAATACTGATTATTTCTAAGTGTTTCTTCTGACAGAAAATTGTACCATATTAAGGGGCAGAGCAGGTGATTTAATGTCTTGGCTTATTGTAAGCAACCCAACATTCAAGACTAAACTGTGCATGGAGTGTTGAGACTGTTTTCCATACAATCTTGCCCAAGACTGTGCCCAGGAGAGACTGAAAGCAAAATCAACAGTCTTGTGCCACTGACGGTTGCCACCACTGCAAGGGTGTGTATGATCGTGCTCTGCGTCTACCCTCATCAAGTGTGTTGCGAGTTAGATACACACAGGTGATTGTTAGTAAGAATAATTTCAGGCTTGCTAGGCTAGTCGAAGCTTTTTTTCTGCCTACGGCACCTGGTATTTCCCAATGATCACCCATCTAGGTACAGACCAGGATCGAGTTTACTTAACTTCGTTGAGCTAACAAGAAACAGCGTATCCATCGTGATTTGATCCTAGATCCTCGGTATTGGAGAGAGGTTCCTCGATCATATTCCTTGTGCTGAGTGCTAAGTGGAGAGGAATTTAGTACCAATCTTAAAGTCTTTAGTATAACCTGGCGGCAGTGTTGCCAACTCGAATATATTTTCGTGCTAGTTTGAATGCTGAATTTTTCAAACGTCAAAAATGGCCAGGACACGCTAAATAAATGGTCGAAAACATGCCTCCCCCCAATATTTGAGTTCGCCCTGCACTAATTTAACGCCTTTTCGTTTCACCAAAACAAGAAACGCGCAGATTATAGCGCTAGATTGGCAGTGCTACTGTTGGCGGTGGATCGAATCACGGCCTACAAAATCAGGAACGAGCACTTTATCACTTGGCCTCGAGCACTCTAGCACTGGGCCACGGGCACTCTACCTCTGGGCCACGAGAGTGATGAGGCTAATTTCTCAGGGATTAATTTGTTTTCCCCAAATACCCCAAAAGCATTTTTGCAAACAAAGTTTTCCTGTTTTCTTCGGCTTATTCATTCGTTTAATCTCTTCCCCTTGGAAAATGGAATGTGTTTGATGCGCTGTGAATGAAAATCAGCACGGCTCTTATGATGTAATCACCAGCCGTCGAATTACAGAGGAAGTTGTTTATTATAATCATGGATAATGTTATCAAATGGTTATTAGAAACTGTCAACCAAATTTCTCAGTTCTGGCTGACAGTTCGTAGTAAGTGTTTGATTTTATGATGAGCGATCAAAATAAACAACAATCAAAATAATTAACATCAATACATTTGTTTTTTTTTTAGTTTTTATGTTGGTCTTGCCTTCTGGCTGACTGGCCAGCTGGCTGGCTGGCTGGCTGGTTGGCTGGTTATGTTTTTGGGGGTTGGCTTAATTTGCAATTTAATTTTATGCATACGTGGTCACTTAGTTTATCTTTGGCAACATTCACACCTGTTCTCAGTGATCACTGGCCAACGAAAGGCGAAAGAAGTATTATATTGATCATCTTCATCTTGATTTTTCAATTTTTAATTGATCCCAGCATGCTGCCAAGAGATGTTAGTCATGATACGGTTTCTATTGAATGACTAACCAAATCAGTTGTTGTCACAATCAGTCAGTACTCCCAAAATACTTCACCGGGTAGGCGATTTTAGCGCTCTGTCCTTAATATGAGTAAGTTCTGCTTTTACTCAAATCTGCAACTAATTTTGAATCAACTGTTGTAAAACTCAACCAATTTTGATTAGATGTATGTCATCTTGTAAGTACCATCATTGCAGGTACCTTTTTCTATAATTACACCGACTCAGGGAAATTGCTCGGATACAAATTTAGATACAATTTTTTTAGGGAATGCACTAGATACAATTTCGTAGGGAATTTTTACTTCATATTTGACATAATGCAATGCACGCCTTAACTGTAGAAGTGAATAAACCAAACTTTCCATACACACTTACTTTGATCCATCGAATGTTTTTTTTGTTTTGTTTTGTTTTTTTTTTAGCAAGAATTCTCAAATTTGTAAACATATAACAAGAGTTGTAGTGTTGTAAATGAAAGATTTCAAAGTCAAGTGCGAATGATTTATGTTCAAAAGTGAATCATATCTAGTACATTTGTCTCCGTTGTGCAATTAATTATTGTGTTATTGAGAGACTGGAGATTGGAATCCAACTACTTCTTTTAAAAAAAAACAATACTTATAGTTGAAGTTGAAAATTAAGAAATTAATTTGTACAAACATGCCCCTATGATATTGTCATTTCACTTTAGTATTATCGGAATAACCATGATCCACATCGATACTGGAAATATATACATATATAGTCTGGAAAGCTTTGCCTGGTTGAGAACTAAAGATGTTGGTGAAAAAAAACATTCTTCTATTAGTATGGACTATGTATCTAAGTCTTAAAGCACTAATAATGTTACCACGGAAATTTTGACTGAAGATCTTCCATGCACACTATTTCAAAATTCTAGTTCATACGTTAATTTCATTTTATATCATGTAAGGAAATTCTTCACTATTGATCAATAAATGAAAGATGTTTAAAGGTGTTTATGTTTCACAGAATTAGATCTTATAGTACTATGAAATCTTCTTGTGAACATCATCAGTTGCTTCCCAATTAACTTGGGGGGGGGTTAAAGCAAAATAGATGATTGGCTCCCCATAGCTCCCCAGTACTGCCGATCAAGCATCCTTCCCCAAAGCCATGATTCTTATCTTTTGTTTGTTATTCTGTTTCAGGACAGTATCATGATACATGAAACTTGCGATATTTCTCCGTCAAAGCTTTTGGTTCAAATGAATCAATTATATTATACATTGTCGGTGATCTTCAATTATTTAATTCTCAAATATGATAACAAGAAGATTGTTAAAAATTATCTCCCTTGATGGCTATAAATGGTTATATTTTATTCATCTCATTTACAGCGAACTTTACGGATAAAAATTTCATATACGCTCCAAAATTCATAGAAAGGTTTAGGGTTAAGGTTATGTCCAGAGTTGGGGTTGAAGTTGAGGCGGGGGTTAGGGTTTAGGGTCAGGATTTTGAACACAACATCTTGAATTTGAAGAACGGGATCTCATAGCCAAAACAACAACGTTATTCGAAACAAACATAGACACGTTTAGCAATAAAGTTGACTGGAAATGAAAATTCCAATCATTTTTACAAATGAAGAGGGATAACATTGATCGATCTTTGTGCTTCCGTATTTCATGATCAAATAAACAAGGATTACCATAAAGGTCTAGGCTTTTGTTTGAGTTCAACACATGCATCTCTGTCAAGCAGAATCATTAGGAACAAAGCCAAATAAGACAACCATTGCAATCATTATTCTACTTGCACGATAGTTTCTCAACAGATGATACGGTGTAAAGGGGATAACTTTGCTATCACAAACGTACGGGTACGTCCGTTTGTAAACGCCAGAGTCTAGACAACTTGACGATGTTCAGATCAATGATAATCGTTTATATTGTACACCGGAAGCAATCGTCAGAGAGTCAATTAAACATTAAGTTACGTACATACATACTTATGTATACAGAAACAAACATTTGACAAGTATATAATACTATATATATATATACATGTGTGTGTACATGTTAATATATATACATATGATGTATATATTTATGTGTGTGAATATATATGCATATATTTATGTATACAAGTGTATATATACATAAGTATATTTGTATATACTTATGTATATATGTGTGTATATATATATGAATATATGTATATATGTGTATACATATGCGTATATATGTATATATGGATGTATATATATGTATAAATATATATATGTGTGTGTGTGTATATATATGTGTGTATACATGTAGATATATATGTATATATGTGTATATATATGTACATATATATGTATATTTGTGTGTGTATATATATGCACACAAGTGTATATATATGTACATATGTGTATGTATGTATAGGTGTATATATATGTGTGCATATATGTATATATACATATGTATATATATATATATATATATATATATATATATATATGCATATGAATTTTTCAATACATATATGCATGCATATTCAAATGACAATGAAATGACAATATCAGCAGCCATCTTTTCACGAATGAATTTTTTATTCTGATTCAACGTTTTGCCTGTTACATGAAGAAAATATATTGAAGAAATGTATGGATTGGAGTTTTTACCGTTACTGGTAAAACTGGTTCTGACAGAAGTACATTTGTGCAAACATGCCCTCCTGATATTGTAATTTCACACTCATTTAGTCTGTATAACCATAATCCATCTCGGGACTTATATATATAGTCTGAAAATCTTTGCAGCTTCAAGCACTAAAGACGTTGCAGAAAAATTCCTCTCTCCACGTAATAAAGGGAGTTTTTAGATTTTAAAATGTTACTACTGAAATTCCTGCGGAACGTCCTACATACAATTTTTTTTTCTAATTTGTGTTTATTTGTTTATTTCATAATATGTCATGTTACTCAGTTATTCACAAATTACCAGTAAATGAAAGATATTCAAAGGGGTTTATGTTTTACGCAGAATTAGATCTTATAGTGCGATAGGAAAAATGGAGATCATTGGTTGTTTTCCATTAGGGAAGTCCATTAAAAAACTCATTGGGCTGGCCACGTTGCAAGACAACCGATAGAAACCGTGGCTCACGAAGTGGATCCCCACAGATCATATCCAAGACTGTGACCGGCAAAATATAATATTTTGATGAATTGGAAAAGTTCAGAAACTATTGGCTCTGCGATACTGATGATGAAGAGGCCTGGCGAATCTTGGGGAAATGTCCAACGACGAACGCTAAAATGACGATGATGATGATGATGATGATGATGATGATGGCACTTTCATAATATGTGATATTTGTTCTTTTATTCCGGGACTTATCATAGATTACATTACATTGATTCAAAATGTATTAAAACGAATGTGTTTAGAAATCGACTGATAAATATATGGTTTTCTATTTCTCTATTTAGAAAACGTGTTTTTTTAAAACATGCTCCAGTAGATTCATAATGTTTAATGACGAAGACCTGTACATCTTGCACCAGCACAATTGTTCAGACCAGGAAAGAACATTGCAGATAGTTCTGTTTAACAACAATGTCCCAATAAATCATAGAGTGTAAAGGGGATCATGTTACAATCATTACGTGCGGGTGTGTTAGTTTCAATTGCCAGAGTCTACACAATTTGACAGTGTGTTGGATCAATGTATGTCGTCTTCATCACAAAAGAATACGGATGATTACGATGCAAAATTACTAATTTTGGCATGAAAAAAATTTCTCTTGATTCAAAACAAAAGATAGTGGCAATATCTTTCACGATCGATTTTGCAAGAAACGATTGATTATCGAAGATGTCGATTCACTTGTGCTGCCATAATCAGCGTGTGTAAATTACGATTTATTATCAAATAACCGTAACTTCATTAATTATCGGTAAACCAGCCAAGTGAACCATAGATTCTTCTCTCTTTGAGTATTTGTACTTATATGCAATTCTATGTGTGTATATGTGTGTGTGTGTGGCCATTGTGTGTGGGGCTGTACGTATACATATTTGTGCATGTATGTGTCTGGGTGTTCTTGGTCACATTTTAGGGTCTATATCCTTGAAAAATTCGCATGAGTATGTGTGTGTTCGTATGTGTGTGTGTGTGTGTGTGTATGTGTGTGTGTGTCTGTGTGTGTGTGTATGTGTCCGTTTCCGGGCGTTCCTGGTCACATTTTTGAGGCTACAACCTTGGGATCTCTATTGTAATTTTTAAACCTACTATGCCCAAAATCTTGTGCGGGTATTTTTCTCTTAGTCGAGTTTAGCGCTTTTCAAAATGAATTTAGACAAAATATCTTCTTTTTAAGATTATTTTTTATAGAATTTCTTTGTGGGGATAATTTAAGACGCAATATCTATTTAAATTCAAGTAAACAAAAGATGAACAAAAAATCAACAAAAATGGAGATGGATTGGTCTCTTAGCAAGGGGAAAGGGCACCAGATTGAACAATAAACTAACCGACTGGGGGGGCATGGGACAGCAAACGCATTGGAAAAAAACGCAAGAGGAACGGGTGAGAGAGAAGAGTCTTCCGGTGAGACATGACTTAGGTTAGCTTAATCATGCTCGTCATGGAAAGAGATGGGAAACGCATTAGTCCAATAGTGGATTTATAATAGATTATTATTATTATTATTATTATTATTATTATTATTATTATAATTATTTCCTCACCATTTACCTCGTGGTCATTGCTGGAAACTGTGTGACAGCAAGTCTCCTCAGGTCTCTAGCCCGCTTCTTTGCACTCTCACAGTCCACAGTTATGCTGTGGATAAGTTTCACACGAATTATCTTCTTCTCGGTAAGTTTCCTCAGGTCTTCGACCCTCTTCTCAAATCTTAATCACTTATCACAGCAATACTGTGGTTTGTATCGTCTCCACTTGACTTTTGTTGGCTGTTCGGCCATTGGTAACAACTTTCATATTCTTAGTACTCTGCCCAGCATTCATACAGTCCCTAGTCGTGCTGTTTACTGTATAGTCTCAATCCTTCCTTTTATCCTCAGTCCTTCTAATCTCGTTTTTAGTGCTTTTGGTACAGTTCAGAGTTCACCTACTATTACTGGTACTACCCTGATTTGTTCCATACCTTTCTTCAGTTCCCTTGTCGGGCCCTGGTATTTCCCCAGCTTTTCATTCTCTTCCCTATTTACTCTGTGATCCGCAGACACGGCTACGTCAATTATATGGCTGGTTCTCTTTCCTTTGTCCATGATTACCAGATCTGGTCTTCTCGTTCGAAAGGGGTGGTCATTACGAATGCAAGAATCTCAGAATGATTTGTAGCATCTCTTTCTCAGGGCTGTTTTTTTGTTGATACCATTCGTATGCATCGTCGAATCCCATTTGTTTGCTCAGCTCCTAGTGTGTCACTGTTGCAACCCTGTCATATTTGCTTTTGAACTCTTTCTGGGTAGTCGACTACATCCGGTGATTATGTAGTTTACCGTCTCAACCCTTTTCTTCACATAGACGGTATTTGCTGTTTGTTTGGGCTCTATCGATTCTGACGTAGTTTGTCCTGATGGATTTGTTTTGGGCGCTCATGACGAGCGATTAAGCGTCTTTCACACTTTCCAAAAGAGTCTGCAAATCCCTCTATAGGCCTGAGGAAGATAATTATACGTTGAAGGCACAGACGATTCCACCATTATATGAATGACCGTTAATGGGAATGGGTTAATATGAAATCAGAGTATTTCTCCTTTATCGACGAGCTGTCATTAGTATCATTGTTGTATAATCACATGGAAAACGTGTTCCCATCGTAGCACAAAAAATCGAGGAAAAGCTATTTGCATCGTCACTAGCGTACAGGTTTGAGGAAAAGTCATTGTATATTAAACAGCTTCCAAAAACCAAAGAATGAAAACGGCATGCGAAAACAAAAGCTGGACAAAGTTTTGAAGAGGGAAAATGTTGAGTTCAAATTCAAATGGAAGTAGAAAACGTTGAAAGAATTTCATGCATCTAAAACTCTACAATCGTTCATAGTTGGTCGTTCAGTCTTCCATCCCACGTAGTCACTGATGAGTTGGCTACTTCATGTAGTTCCTTAAGAGGCGATTGTTGGGAGAGATGCGTGTCGTCTACCACCAGCCTCGATGGCTGACTTGATAACTCGTCTATCTTCACCTCCCTGACCAGCCGGAAGCTCGGGGGAGATGTGACAACTCCAATATCTTTTACCCACTGCAACAACACAATTCAAATTTCCATATCGTTAACCCTGTTTTGTTTTTTTCAGAATGTCTCTTTTATGTGTCAATCAAACAGAAGAGAAAGATATGTTTAAGCTGTTTGCTGGTTGATTAGGCGAGTCGAAGCACTAAGTATGGCTTACTTATTGTTTTGACTGCGCTTGACCGATCGACCCCACAACTAATTCCTGCGAAAAGTAATGGTCCCCTTTGTTCGATGTGCGACCATGTATATCACTATAATACCATCGCCGTTATCATAATCATCAGCAACAACAGCCCTTTAACATATGTCGTCCCAAAGACTCACTAGACCTCACCATCATCGGTGTCAAAGAGCCAATATATTCTGAATTAGTCTAAATCGACAAGCCATTTGGGGGGGGGGTTCAATGTCTCATTGGTTCTCTGGAGATCCAAGTTGATCCAGTCGTGAGGTCCAGCAGTTGTCAGACATTCTTGCAACATGGTTTACGTATCACTTTTCTCAGTTATACTCAGTCGTCTAGTGGCCTCTCCATGTGATTAGGATGGTCTTTTCTTGTGTACGTTACAAGGTTTCTTAATTAGAAAGCCAATCTTTTGGTTAGGTTCCAAGTTACTGGTGTAGCTGCGATAAATCTCAGACGTTATTATCTTTACTCAATATATTCTTGGTGTTCTGTATTCTTAAAAGAAAAAGTTGATCTATATTTTTGCAGATTATGCTAAGTATCGTTACCAGCAATTCGCGACGCGACGATAATCTAATGGCCTCTTAAGATAAACAATGATCAAGAAGAGATAGTGTTCTGGCCTGAAGACAAAGAATAAAATCAACAGTTCTGGTTATCATCTCAAAAGAAACGGCCAGTTTGCCAACGTCTTTTGGTAGCATGTCGTTTTGGGGTGATCAATTAAGGGTTGATAGCTTCTAATAAGCAATACTCACGAAAAGAGATTGCTCTGGACTGAAAACAAATTATAAAATCAATACAGTTTATTTTGGGGCCTATCGACAATTACACGGTTCATGGTGGGCTGAGTTTAATTTCCTTCTGATTTCTTCAAGAGGGAAATACAGAAATACCTTAAATTGTGCGGTTCTGATTAGTGTAGGTTTCAATGTAGCAAGGTATTGCTGTACAAATTAATCTGAAAGCGTATAAGCTGGAAAAAGAGCACAATAAATCGTATTAAGACCTTGAACAGAGCAGGCAATTTGGTAACGATTCGAACCCACTATCCAAGTCATACCTGAATTTGATAGTTGATGTAAGAGCGGGTGCTTTATAGGAATGCTTTTTGGACGAGTTGAAAAGGCAGCACTTTTAATCCAAGCCACAGTTTTAGGATAAATGGCATGGTTGCTAGGACTCTATAGCCTTGGAAGGCAGTTTTGAGCCTTTGTAAAGACGAAGGGTTGAACCAGGGGCAACTTTAACCCATATAAAACCTACTTATTACGGAAACCATAACAGTGTCACCTCAATGATTTCCCGCTAGCATAATGTGATTATCCTATACTCCCCAAAGAGACTATAGGAATTAACAAAGACAAAAGGTTCCATTGTATAATGAATTGCAAATGATTAGTTGCAACGTGTACAAGGAGAGATCACAGAACAGCACACTACATTAGAGAAAAAAAAAACGGGAATCAGAGGTGTCATAGAATCCATTAAAAAACTCAAGTAGTAATGGGCGGTGCATATTGCGAAAATAGCAAACAGCAGCTGGACATAATGACTCTCAAAGTGGATCCCCAGAGATCATATGCGATATTGTGACTGGCGAAAATAAAGTCTATGTACGATGACGAACACTACAGGGCTAATGATGCTGCTGACGAACCTTAGCTCTCTCAGACGATAGTACTATCCTGTAACTACTGGACTAAATCTCTAAGGGCTATATGACGGATATTTTTCAGCATAAATTTGAAAGAAAAAAACAGTTTTCAATGTCTGTCTAGAGATTCAGTTAAACACAAGAAATAAACTATGAAGGGTGATTGCCATAGGAATGTATTGAATATCAGGAAAAAGACATCGTCAATGATCAGGAATCGAAGTAATTTTATGGATAGATTGGATCAGGTTGTTTCTAGTTGGTATGTACATATGTATTCTAAATGAAAAGTGAATGTTCAGTTTTCATCATAGTTACATTGTAAAAGATCCTGCCTCCAAAATCTTTTGAAATTATACTTGGAAAAAAACAAATTGTCTAAGTCCTCTTTCCTCATATATATATATGGAAAATTTTAATACACATTCACACAACACACACCACTGATGATGGGAAGAATCCCGAAACATGTATGGACAATTTACTTATAAGGATTAATAAACCTTACCTCCAAACACCTTACTCCCGAGTCTGTCTCACTCTCTACAGTACACATTATATATATATATATATATATATATATATATATATATATATATATATATATATATATATATATTGAGAGAAATGTATGGAAATTAAAGCGAAAAGAATCAACAATGACCAAGAATTGAGCTGAGTGGTACTGATAGACAGACTAGTGCTATTACATGAGATGTGTAAATGCGTTGCCGATAAGTTTACAGTAGTAATACATTCGAAATTAATAAGAAATGCAAGTATTGTTGGTTGAATAGGACTATTATATGTACAATGAATTTTGTTAATTGAATGTTGTAATTTCCATTAAGCCAACGGCCAAGCTCGGGTTCAGTGTCTGAGTAAAAGGATAATTACATTGATCAAAAGTGTCAACATGCTGTCAGCATTTCCTAGAGAGGGGGAATCACTTCTTTCGGTTTAATTTAATTGTGGGTTTAATGAAGCAATTTGGTCTTGGGGAGTATAAATGTCCTTGATAATCATTCGGTAAAGGTTCACCAAACCATCATGTCAATGATGAGAGATAACTGGGATAGACGCTGTACATGATAAATACATGAATTCTATAGATACTGTGGCTCATATCAAAAACAATTTCATCATCATCAGTCTTTTAACGTCCGTCGTTGGACATAGACCTTCCCCAGGATTCGCAACACTTCTCTATCATAGGCGTCGCAGAGCCACTACTTTCTGAATTTGTCTAGCTCGTTTCTCCATCTAATATCCTGCCAGCCTCGGCTGCGCATGTGTTAAACATGTTGGTGTGAAGAAACAGTGTCAAAAATAACAGAGAGAAACTATTCAATCGATTTTATTATTAATTACAAATGTCTATTCATTTTACAGTTACAAATATGGAAAAAAGTATTTAATCATTTTTATGTTGTTAATTGTAACTAATTCGTAACCCTATCAGTAACCCTTAACACTTACACTAAAGCTGATACTAATACTTACACGAACCCTAAATTATATCCTTTGGGATCAGATTTAATAAAATGCATTTTCAAATCTTCAGAGATTCCTGCTTTCTCTTGTTCCTCAACAACAGTCAAGTGGCTACTGAGGAAAAATTGACATAATGTTTTGATGAACTTATTCCAGACAATTACCATGTCCTTTAGTTTGGAGCACCCCCCCCCCAAAAAAAAGGCATTTGAATCTTGCTACTCTTTTGTAAATAGACATGTGCAGAACCACACCCTTTCCGCTGATTTCTGTTAAATTCTTCTAATTGTTGCTACTCATCTTAAAAATCTGAAATAACTGAATTAAATAAGTATATCACTTAGTGCAGTGATCCAACTATCTCCCCATGGGGGTCAGAATATGACACAAGGATGGTTTTAATGTGGGACACACTCGCGTTTACGTGCAGCAGCACACGCTCACCATAACTGACATTATCAAGCGATCACCCATTTAAGTACTGATCTGTACTTTGTTTGTGATTTGACCATAAGCAATTATCAAATTGATAGTTGGAGGATCATTTCTGACCAGACAGACGCAGATCGGCTTGTGGTATTGCGACAAAATAATCCCTCAAAATGTGGTAGTTTCACTATCGTCTTTTAGTTCTCAGTTGCCTCCCTTACAACTCTTGTTTTCGTATTTTCATGAATTTTTCTTCTTTTTATTTCATTTTCTGTTGGTTTAACTCAACTTACTTTCATTTTGTGTAGCTATTTTTAAAATTTTACTGTTTTGTATATTTGGGATTTAAAATTCTATTTATGATGATTTGTATATCTTTTTGTATTTATTTCTTTCTATCTGCACAATTGTTTTAGTAATTAAATCTAATATGGTGTTGTTGTTTTTTATTTTAGGGTATGATTATTTCAATTCTTTGTTCTAATCTTTAATCACACTTTTACTAGGTTTTATTTATTCTTGTTCTCTTTCTCAAATCTCCAATTTTATATTAGAGTATTTTGATTAATGGTGTTCAGAAATATGTAACCAATGTTTGTTTCTACGTCATAATTGAAAGGTGGATTGAACCATTTTATTCTCCTGTTTCATTTGTTTCTTGTATTTTTCTGGGGTTGGTATTCTAATTCAAGGTTTAATTTACATTGCTCTACGGCATTTTTTATGGTTCGATGATTTTTGGAATCGTTTGAGAGTCTTTTTGCTATGGATGTTGGTACCTTTTTAATAATGTTCGGTCGGTGGTTTGAACCTGCATGCATATATTTGGGGGGTCATTTTCTCTTTTTAAAGGCTTGTGGAAAATATTGTCATGCATTAAGTTTATGTCTAAAAAGTTCATCTTTCTCAATTGGGTTTTAATTTCAATTTTGAAGCCAAACTGGTCAAATATTTTCATTATATCTTCTCTCTTTTCATCTTTGGATTTTATTCCTTTGTTTCTGTTTTTTTAACAAGATTAGGCTGTTATCTCTGTATAGCTGTATTTTTAAGAATTTAAAAAAATATCAAGCTCAAAACCTGTAAAACCAACAACTCACGGTATGTATATATATATATATATATATATACTAGCAGGAATACTCGGTTTCGTCTGGGGAAACAACTTGAAAAAATAACCAAATTGGAAAAATAGGTTTGTTTTTTTTATAATTTTTGTAACATAACACATCAAATGAAAATACAGTAATTTACACAATGTACTCATGAAAAAGTAGCGGTGACAGTAGAAACATTTTGATTGATAAAAAAAAATGAAGTTACTGCTTAGTTTGACAGAGCTTCTTGATACACTACGTGATTTTTTCTTCCTTTCGGTGACAGTGTCAAAAGGTTGATCGGAGATTTTAACCTATTATCACCAACATAGATATGTTTATGGTACATCATGGAGAAGTCAGTAAAGGTCAGCGATCTTTACAGATTGTTTTTGTGCCTTGTTAATGTTTCCAGAAATCAAGTAATGACTGCTAATGACTTTGAACATTAAATTGACTTAGTGTATAGCAATAGCAGTGTAAGGGTGTACCTTTATGCAGAATTTCAACATCCTAGGTGCAATAATAAGGCCAGCAACTTATAAAATTCGCTAGAAATTACTGGAAATCCTCAAGATTCGTCAAACACCTCTATCGAGGGCGTGGCAGAGGTAATACTTTCTGAAAATATGTAGTTCGGCACGCCATCTTATGTTTTGTCCGACCTGGTGTCGCATATGATCTCTGGGGGTATACATAGTGAGTGATGATGTCCAATAATTGTCTGATATCCTCGCAACATGACCAGCCCATTGCCATTCGAGTTTTCTAATGGATTTTATGATATCCCCGACCCCTGATATACTTTGCTGTCTTATGATCTCTCCACGTGAGGTTGAACATGATTCTCTCTAGTGCATGTGGCATGGTTCTCGGTCTAAGGGCCAGTCTTTTCTTAGATTCCATATTTCAACCCCATACTGATCACAGACCAACAAAAAGAAAGAAAAGTAATTCATTCATTCTCAGATTTTGTAACTGATCACCCTTAACACGGTATGCTGCCAAAATATATTTTTACTGTTTCTATCAAGACATGTCTAATGATAGCTTTTTTTGTTTTGAATTATAAACATAACATTGCTGGTAGGATTATCACATAGTCTCATCTGTCATCTGGACTTCAACAATATAATCGATTATTTATTAAATGAAAATGCTTCGATTGGCATCTGAATATAAAATCTACATTAAAAATACGTATTCAACATTGAAATACACATTAACTCAAATGATAAAATGCATGAAGCTTTTTAGTACACAGAAATATTTACCGAGCATGTTTTTCCTGGGATTATTCAATATATATTTAGCTGGTATTAATCAAAATTGCCCAATTGATTTATTTTCTATCCCTGATGATCTAAATCTATCTAAAAATAATTAAGATTATCTATACTTTTTTTAGTATAACAAGCACATCCTTCAAAAACAGGAGGATCCTATATATCCTAAAAAGAAAGGTATACAACCAATGCATTCTCCAGATAGTCATTCATGGAACAGAAACATGGAACCTAACCAAGAGATTGACTCAAACTGAGGACCATGCAACCTGCGCAAGAGAGAATGATCCTTAACCTAACATTTCTTCTGGCCTTTCGGCATCGATTTAAGTGTAGTATCTGTGCCCCGCCAGAGCCCGAGACGCAGGTACTGACACTTGCCTAACGAATCGGCTGGAGATTGTGTTGTGGTTGGCATCAAAGAATGAGTGCACCGGTGTAATGCGTTAGCTAATGAGGTTATACTGTGGCTGCACAATGCCATGCGCATTGGGAGCCTTTGAACTCGTCCTTGGGCTCTCCCACTATTACTCGGCCGAGCTGCAGGGGATCCGTTACCCTGAGGCAGCACAGTCCCATTGCGCTTGAAGGGACGGTCGGGATTGTCCAGACACTTTCATGACTGCGGTTGTTTTAGCAACCTAGGTTGCTTAGTAACCAAAGTGGCGTCGGTTGGAGCTATTTTTGATGGATTCCTCCTTTTATCCACGTAAGCCCTGACCTTGTGTCAAATTTTGATCTGGTGGGAGAGTGAATAAAGAGGATGCTTATCCTCACATTTTTCTGGCCTTTTGGCATGGATTAAAGTGTAGTATCTGTGCCCCGACAGAGCCCAAGGCACTGGTACTGACTCATGCTTGTCGAATGGACCGGAGATTGTGTTGTGATTGGCATCTTCGAGAGAAAAAGTCAATCCGTTTTTGTAACTTTGATTTTTTATTCATTTTTCGTTTTCGTTTACCTTGCAAGGATATTATATTGAGCGAACAAATATACAGATTGCACGATGCCATGAGTCAGGTTGGGAGTAGAAGACAAATTAAGATGGTGACGGTCGCTTAGCTCGTAGCATACACACGTCTTCCTTGCAAAAATCTGGAAACAGAGTGGAAGACTAGATACAAAATACGTCTAACCATGAATTATGGTAGGCATTTAGATTCGTGTTTTTTTCTCTCTCAAATTTGTTGAGGGAAAATCTTCGTTCAGTGTTTTCAGCTTTTCTATCAAATTTGAAGGCCCTTGCAAATCTTTGTCCAGTTTTTTCGTATTTTTTTTTTTTTGAAGGAGTGCTTGTAACCTCCAACGAGGTCATTCGGAATACAATATTTGTATTTGGCTATGCTACATCTTTCCAAAAGGCATCGGTGCAAAGTTAACGTTAACATCTTTGCCCGAAGTTTGAACTCGACTTGTCAATTCCATTGTTTGCACCGTTAACTGCTACAAGCACTTTATTATTGCTCTAGAACGGGGGTTCCCAACCTTTTGGGGGCCGCAGACCGGTTTAATATTCTTGCTGACGAGCCAACGTGATTGTTGATCACGACCCGAATATAATGGATGGACCAACGCTAATGCAACGGATTTTCGTTTCGTTATGGGCTTTTCAAACGACTTTGATATTACCATTCAAACCGAAAGAATTTGTGTGCTAGAATCTACAGCATCGATAGCTGTCACTGACTGACTGATTTAAAAATTGACACAGCAAATGCTTCACATCGTCTCCTCCCATTCTAAGAATCTGATTGTCATCAGAACATGGAATTCTACTTCACTACGTCAGAAGACAAACATGCATCAATTGCACGAACAAAATTTCCTTTTTCAACGATATTACATTTGAATCAAGTTGCTTTCAGAGGAAAATGCTTTCACAGGTTGGACCTTTGCGAGGAATGAACTTATAAAGGAAGATGCTTTCAGAAGCACCAGAGATCGAACCATCACATCTCTTATTTGACTTTCAGGTTTGTTTTCATCTTACAAAGGAATATCACTCAATCATACAGTTCCCGTACGGTCCGCTGATGCATGCATTTCAGCCTAGTATTGGTCTGCTGTCTGTTGGTTGGTAACCACTTCTCCCCTACACCAACATGGCACAGCGAGGCAAACCCGGACAAAAAGGCTCAGAATAAGATAGGAAATTGCTGATAGCATAAATAGTAGGAAGAACACTGAACAAAATAAATGAATTATTAAATGAAAAGAATAGAAAACAGATCTGGTGAGTCGTTCTATAAAAACCGTCACGTAACCAATGTCATTAGGCAGCATGCTGTGTTGGGGGTGATCATTCGAAAATTGGTGAAAAAGGGTCATCAATGAAAAAATGACGTTCCTCGTCTTTTGTTTAGCCATGGTCACAAACAAATGATCTGAATTTTTTTTAAAGGAAAAAGAAAGAAACGTAAATTCTACCGGTGAGGGGTGAATTTAGCAAAAACTCACATAAAAAAATTGAACCTGCGTTTAAAACTTATCTGCGGGGTATTGTGCACAAAATGTTTCTTATTGACATAATTTGGAGTAAATATGTAAATTTTCAGCCATCAAACTCCATCGGTGTAGTTTTTATACAAGCAATACATACATACATAGCCAGTCAACCAGCCATTGGTGCAGCTTGTCCGCAGATTGAATAGATACATAAGAAACCAGCCAGCCAGACTTGCTTAAAAACTGAAGAAACCTATGTTGACAGTTTTGGTTTGACGGCTTCTAAAAAAAAAAGACCGATCAGCGGGAAAGGAATAAGTCAGAAAGGCCAGCTGCCTTGGGTGAGTGTCGAATAAACAAAGCTGTCAGCTGAAATCCAGGTTAATTAAGGCCATTTTACGACAACTGACATTCATGGGGTGGGGGATTGTTGTTAGCGGACAGGGTGGATAGCGACGATCGAGACGGTGGGGTGGCGAAGTGGCCTTTTTTTATGATTTATGACGCTCGCTAGTTTCATTCTATTTCTTGTGACGCTAGGTTTTTTTTCTGCTTCCGTCTCTGTCTCTGTATCTCCCCCCCCCCGCCCTGCTGTCACTATTTAGGTCTCTCCCTCCCGGCGATTCTCCTGTCCTTCTTCAACAGATCTCTCTCTCCCACCTCTCTGTATCTCTCTCTGTCTCTCTTTACCTCTCTCTTTTTCTCCCAACAGGTTGCATCCACAGTACTTTATCTACCCCGATCGGCTCTCCACCCAGCTCTGTTCACGTGATCAGGGAAGGGTTAGTCGCAATTTTATTTGGCTACACTCTGTCTGTCTTCATGACTTCCAGTCGGCATTTGCACAAAATTATACCATGAATTTATACTTGGTCATTCTACAGGTGCGTGTGCGTTTGTGTGTGATGACGTTATCATGTGATAAATATGTAGATGCTAGTGCATGTATGAGTACATACTGCATGTGTGTATGCATGTGTGTGTGTGTGTGTGTGTGTGTGTATGAATTTTGAAATGTGTACTCTATCTCTCATGCACATTCATAAATATTTGTGTTCCAAGAGATAATATTATTTTACGCATGGAAACATTTAACTTTCTCGCCGATGCTGCATACAATGCGTGCTTTGGATGTTTGGTGAAATACAATTATTATTTCGTCCCAAGACTCGGCAGAGGATAGCCAAGTCATAGTCGGCATGGAAATGACTGGGAAAGGCCTTTGTCCAGCGTTGGACCTGTTATGACTGATGCAGATTATGATGATATACACTATTGACACACGGTGACAAATGGGGAGTTATATATATATATATATATATATATATATATATATATATATATATATATATATATATATTAGCAAATGTTAACTTTCCCGTTTTAAAATGTCAACCATTCCATTTACAGAATAACAGACGCTGATCAAGAATTAACCCTAATAGTAATATTTAAAAAAATTACCTGAGACACTCTAAAACGGAAGCCATTTTCAAACGCAGAAGGAAACAATTGCCTATGTATCATTTGCACATGGGGACCGGACGAAGAGAAATGTGAGCATCTATACACGAGAAGCTACGTTACACAAATCGTAAAACACGCAACAAAAAGTATCCGCACGATTGATGTATATAGCAATAAATTGAGTGTGTCATCATCATCATCAGTCTTTCATTGTCAGTCGTTGGACATAGAACTTACCCAGGATTCGCCACACATCTCTCCATCTTGTATTTTGTCGGCCTCAGTTTAGTATGTAATCTCTGGGGATCCATGTTGTGAGTTGTGATGTCCATCGGTTGTCTGTCATTCTTGCGACATGGCATACCCATTGCCATTCAAGTTTTCTAATAGATTCTATGATGTCTCTGACTCTTGTTTCCTTCCTTATATACTGTGCTGTCTTGTGATCTCTTCATGTAAGGTTGAGCATGATTCTCTCATGTGCCGTGGAACAGATATTACTCATCAATCGATGCCAGAAAGGCCAGAAAAAATGGAGGGCTAAGCATGATTCTTTCATGTGTATGTTGCATGGTTCTCAGTTTGCAAGTCAATCTCTCCATTAGGTTCCATGTTTCAGCTCCATAAGTGACTATCGGGAGGATGCATTGGTTTTATACTCTTCGTTTTAGGATTATTGGGATCGACTTGTTTTTGAAGGTTGAGCTTTGCTCTGCCAAAGGCTTGTCATCCTACGGGTGATTCTCCACTTGATCTCTTTCTCTTTCGTGGATTTCGTGGAGATTCGTTGTCCTAAGTAGATATAGTGGTCTACTTTCCCCAGTTTTGCATCTTCGATTTTGACAGTTATGTCCTTATTTTCAATGTAATCGTTGCACATGATTTTTGTTTTACTGAAGTTCATGTGTAGGCCGACTTTTTTGCTCTTTTCATTTAGTTCATCTAGCAAGAGTGTGTATTTGAATATGATTTATCTACCATCTTGATTAAAGCGTTTGATGCACTCGTATAACCCACTCAATCGATATTTTTGTCAGAATGCTGCTTTGCATCGTCGAGCCTCGTCTTCGAAGCATCACATTAGACGGACACAGAACATCTTGAACTTGCTCCGCTTCGTTGAAGACACAATATAACTCAGTGCTGATTCAAGGCAATCAATTGTCGATAATCACAAGATAGAGAAGAGATATGAGAAGATGTTCAAGGGACTGAACATCGTTAAATAAATAGTACAGCCAAAGGTCAAGATTTTAAAAATCGCTGTTGACGTGAAACATCTTCCGCGAGTTGGTCTTCTTCGACATATTTCACCATAACTCAGGCTCAAGATAGTCACGGACGTCAGTAAAGATCCACGGGTGGCTTCGGAAGGTGTGGTGAATTATTTGAAATCGATCGATGTGAATGTTAGAGTTCAATAAAGAACATATATTGTACCGTGTGGGACTGGAAGCCCATAGACAAGGGGAAGAAAACGTCTTTATTCCACCCAATACACTAGATTAAAGCTATATCAAATTTTGTTAAAGAGCATCGAGGCAAGAATAAAGCAATTGGGGACAAAATCTTGTGATCTGATGAGAGTAAACTGGAACTTTTCATCCATATAAGCAAGGTAGACGTTGCAGAAAAAAAAAGAAAGATGTTTGCAAAATAGCACCATCCCAGCAGTGAAGCATGAAGAAGGTTTCCGTTATGCTATGGGTTCGTTTCAGAGCAAAAGGTGTTGGACAATTTGAGCGGATCAAACTAACTATGAAATGAGAAAACAATAGGGCTATTCCTAAGGATAATCTGAAAAGTCTGGCTAGAAATCTCACCCGAGATGAAATTGGATATTCTAAAAAGATATGTGGCCTACAATGTTCTGATTTGACGTTTGCGATCACCTGATCTAAATCCTATTGAAATTTGTGATGTGAATTAAAAATGAATGCTAAGGAAAGAAGTACCAGGAACGTATCCGAATCAAATTCACCGAAAATATTTGGATAATCACCCTAAATCTTTCAAAAAGATAATTCTGGAAGAAGGAACCACAAAAAATTATTGATGTTTAAGTTTCCGTGGTATGTTGCTAATGTACGATTACTTTTTTGTATATTCTAATATTGTTACATAATTTCTTCAATAACAAGCCTCATTGAGGCTGGGTCAAACTCTACTCCTACTCCTATTTTACGTAAGATAATTATTGCAACTTTTGTAATATGTGTATTCCAAAGACCAGGTGTTCATGAAATAATAAAGAACATCATTCGTCGACACCAGACAAAAGGACCTCTTAAAAATTTCACCATTCAGTCGGAGTAAGCGGTAGAGGCAAAATAATGACTTAATTTGACATTAGTGGGGTCGAATAAATCCTAAATTGAATGGCATAATTTGTGACTATGCCATAAATAATTCACATTCACGTCTTATCGTTCGAAACAAAGATGACAGTAGACTACAAGGGACACAGTTTTAATTACTCAACATTTTCTCGAAACTCTCAATTTTCTTACCTATAGATAGATAGGGGAAAAAACATCGGATCAAAGAAATCTAACACTGTAATTTTTGTGGCTATTTGACACCGAGTAACTAAGCAAGCTCGTCATGATATCTTGTGGACGTCATCGTGTATGACTAATCGTTTTTCGGTGAGGTAATCTTGATACGGAAGAAAAACCAAGTCAAATCAACATAGAAATTGACTTCGAACTTATATATTTCACATATTGCATGTGTCATTGCCTATGTTGTATCCTTGTTGTGGTGTGATCAGAAAATTCAGTTGAGTCCACATGAAGAAAGTTATTAGATGGAACGTTCAATTTTTAATACCGTACGAATACATATTGCCCCAACTGTATGGGCATCCGGAAATTAGATGCAGTTCAGTCTCATTGATAACCTTTCCATATGCAATACATTTTTAAACACTTTGTGACTTGGCCTTTCACACTAGTCCCACCTATCTGTTAGAAAGACAAAAAAACGAAACACAAACGAAACACAGACCAAGGAAGCTTAATTGAAAGACAAGCAGGTCTGGTTAGTCACTCGATAGAAACTGTCACGAGGCCAACGTATTCTAGCAGCTTGCTATATCGAGAGGGGTAATCAATTTAAAAGAAAAAATGGAAAAATAGGATGATCAATTAATAAGTTATTCCTTAAGCCTTCCATTGGGCGGTGATCACTAAAAAAGTCTGGATCTAAAAAAAAAAAAGCAAAAAACGAAAAAAGTGTGAACGCCGCCAGACGCAAACTATGGGACTATTTTAGCATAAACTTACATTGTCCATTGAAACTCCCCCCTTATAAAGAACCAATAATGAGATGATTTTAAGTCTAGATTGAAAAAAAAGAAACATACGTGAATGCTGCCGTGCGCAAAGTGAGGGATTAAATTTGAACTTACATTGTCGATTGATCCCTCCTCTAAAAACTAACTGTGGGCTGATTTCAAAAGAATGTTCTTTAATAGACATGATTGGGAGAAAAAAGTTAAAATGTTCAGTCCAATTGCTTCAATGGTTCGGCTTGTAAACATGACATGTACATACCTAGGCAGTCAGAGCAATTTAAAAACTGAAGAAACCTATATTAATTTTGACCATGTTGGTGTTGACAGTTTTCGTTGGAGGTTTCTAGAAATTCTCAAACTTTCGATCTGTTCTAATCACCTCTCCGATTTTTTTGTCCCGGTCACTTTTCAAGTATTGAATAATTCAACGACAGCCTGAAGGTCATTAATAGTTAGCTCGGATGGCAATGGACAGGCCATTTTACAAGAATGTCAGACAGTCCCTGGACATCATGACTCACAATGTATCCCTCAAGACAACAGGTGAAGCTATGGCGGACAAAAAGTCAAATTGCATGACAATTTGGACTAATTCAGAATGTTTGGGCACTGTGACGCTCATGATTAATCCTAAAAAGAATATATATACATATACAAATATATATATATATAAATATATATAAATATTTACATACATGTATAAGATATGTATGATTTATATATAATATATACATATATATTATACATATATATTATACATATATATATATATATATAATATAAGTATAATATGTATATGTATATAATATTCATATATATATATTTTATATGATATAAGTAATATACATATATGTATATATGCATATATGTATGTACCATATACATATTTATAATTTATGCATATGATATAATATTTATATATGTGTTTGATATATATGTTTATAAGTGACATACAATACATATGCAATATGCATTATATATATATATATATATATATATATATATATATATATATATATATATATATATATGCACACAACCAATGCATCCTCTGAATAGTTCTTTGTGCAGTTGTAACATGGAACAAACCAAAAGAGTGAACCTCAAACAGAGAACCATCCAAAGTTCACAGGAATTGATCATGCTCAACATCACACAGTAGAAATCACAATACAGCACAGTATATTCGAGACACAATCAGGAGACGGAGATATCACAGAATCCATTTGAAAACCGAAACATCAATGGCCGGTATATGTTGCAAGAATGTCAGACAACCGCTGGAAAGATTGCATGCGTAACTGTGGCCGGCTCAAAATAAGATAGCGGCACGAACTAGACAAGTTTAGAAAGTATTGGCTCTGCGATGCCTATGATAAAGAGGCCTGGCGAATCTTAGGGAAGGTTTATGTCCAACAACGGATGCCGATGATGATGATGGGACTCTTCTGCTGCACTAATTCCTGTACTTGCTGAACCTTGCGTGGGATAACTATGAATTATGACAACAGGTGGTGTGAAAACATTTTTCAAAATCTAATCCACTTTAGGTCAAGTTATCTTTCGGATTGTTTTTCCTCATCTTGGTTCGTTTCTTAAACATAAAGTTTCTGCCGTTACATCAGTTCTGCCGTAATAATGGATGATTAATGGGTATTTCTCCGACCGCTGGGATTGGGTGCAGCTTGGAGTTAGGCTGGAATGTGTTCTATTCACAGTCTAAGTCCGACGTGGTTAATTTTTAGATCCCAAACCATGTTACTGATCGTAATTAGTTTCGCAAATCCGAAGTTGTCTGGAGCTGATGCTTTGGAGAGGTCTTTCCCTAGGCAAAAAAGCATCTCCGTAAGACACACTATTTCGTAAACATCACAATTTCCGCTTGAAAGAAGGTTAGATAACTACTTAAACATTTTCTCTGAGAGAAATGGTGATTGGGGTATTTAATCTCTTGTTCCTTCGATATTTGTTGTGTTCAAGAAACGATCCGAGATAAGGATAGAAATAATTTTTTTAAAAACTTTACGTAATGATAATGATTCATCTAATAAAATCAGACGAAAATTAATCCATTCGGTTGGAAACAATACGTCTTATACATAAGAAAATGATAGTTATAATTGCTTCAAATCCAAGTTTCCCATATTTATATGCAAGGAAATATTCATTTGGACATAATTATCACAGGATGGTAATCATGATTCATTTCAGATATAGATGATATTTAACACATAAAATAAACATATCTTATCTCAGAGTCGGGTCAAAATAAAAGGGGGGGATCAGGTGGGCCAATATGCATGGGGGTACGATTTTTGAGGGAGCCTTCTCCCATCCCTTCGGTAGAGGGACATTTTTTAAACATTGATATTGTATACAGAATTAAGAGGAACCTTTTAGCACAAAATATTAATATTTTATAGAAGATTCATAAAATATTTATACAGATTAATTTCGAATACAGAATAAACATCATCGTACTATTTTATTTCCTGCATCTCATTACAGTTCTCTACGCTATTGTCTCTCATACATTTTGGAACGAATCGCTTGTCATTTATAAATTGGTCGAGTTCGTTTAGTCTGTTATGTTACTAGTAAGTACATCATGTACACTACAAGTATATGTATATACCCAATCATAATTCATATCTATCTAACACTGATCACAAGAGTACTCAATGTTTAAATTGGGCCTATATTCCCTAACTGTCATTACAGGCTTTGCACAGGCTTGCTCACAATTCTATGCAAGAGAGAAAAGATGAGCTTATTCGCATGAGAAGATTACTCCTGTGTTATTAGTTATACTAGTGCATTACCTGACTATTTGCAGAATATCTGTGTCGCTTCCCGAGCCTCTGCCTTGGTTAAAGCCGAGCTGCTGTAGTATATGTTCTTTTGTTGAATTCTAGTCTTCGGGCAGAAAGTGGTATAAACAAGACGAGATTAGGTCCGGGGGACCCAACGTCGGAGCAGCAACTCCTCCTTCGACCGGAGTATTCAAGACGTCTTTGTGATACCGTTTGTGGAGCTCAATCAATTGTTGTCGTGTGCCAAGTGATTTCAAAAAGGCCCAGGAAATTGTTTATCTCTGTGTTTGCGATCAGATATTTACGATGTCACGATTTTTAGAAAATCAAACAAATAAAAAATGTTATCTTTTGTAAAAGTCCGAATTCTTTCTTCTCTCTGCAAGCAGCACCGAATAATTGTTCTATCAATCATCCACCAAAAATGCCGATTTTATTATCTGATACCCGATAACTTCTCCATTACTTCTTTTTTCATGTTTGTTATGTAATAATTAGATTTTCCCAATGTAGACCTATCGATTGTTCGGCAAGTTACGGTGATGAGTTGATTTTGAGTTGAGTAATTGGCGGGGAAGTTAAAACAGAATAAAATAATCTTTTTGATGAAAGTTTTCAGTCTTATCTCCAATAACCTTTTGACATTGGCTGTTTAATATTTCATTTCAAACAGCAGATATAAGACATCATACGCACACTCACACATACACACACACACACACACATATATATATATATATATATACATATATATATATATATATATATATATATATATATATATCATTGCCTGCAAAATGACCTTTGCGATACTATTGTGTGTGTGTATATATATATATGTATAAATATATATATATATATATATATATATATATATATATATATATATATATATATATATACACACACACTCACACACACACACACACACACACATATATATATATATATATATATGCGTGTGTGCGTGTGTATAGTGACATAATGGATTTGCTACATGTTTATGTATCTGCCGTTTTGGGTTTCTTCAGGCAAATTCTTCGATTTATTTGGATCCCTACATAAAACGTAATTGGGAGGTGTGTCTAATTTTTCCGGGTTAAAAACTCCGCCTTATTATATATTCATACCTGCTTTTTTTTCGATTTTCTCGTTCATGGTTGTTTCATTCGTGATATCCTGTCTCCCCCTTAAAATTCTTAGTGAGTTAGTTTCGATATATCAAAGATAATTATGGAAAGATATTATGATTCGTTTGAGATTATCAAATTATGTTTATAGTGGCTGAGGTTAAAATGATATATGGAAAATCCTGACCGGGCAAATAGCAGAGAGAATATCTATGTCAATGGAAAGAAGGGGACTATTACCAGAAAAACAGAAAGGGTGTAGGGAAGGAACCAAAGGGGCAAATGATTTATTTTACATAGACCAGATGATCTTAAGAGAAGTGAGGAAAAGGAGAAAGAATATCGCAATGGGATGGATAGATCACAAAAAAACGTACGATATGATTCCACATAGCTGGATACTCAAATGCCTCAGAATGTTCAAAATTAGCGAACCGGTGGTTAGATTCATTGGAAACTCTATGAAAAACTGTAAAGTAGACTTGACAGCCACAGGATAAAAACCTAGCAGAGGTAAGGATAAAAAGGGGAATCTTCCAAGGAGACTCGTTGTCCCCATTATTATTTGTTCTAACAATGATACCGCTCAACAGAATCCTGAAGAACAGCAAAGGGTACCATTTCTCTAAAACAAAAGGAAAAGTCAACCACCTAATGTACATGGATGATATAAAATTGTTTGCAAAAAACAGGGGAGAGCTTGAGACTTTGTTCAACGAAGTAAAAGAATACAGTGAGGACAATTATTGATGGAATCGAACTCCCGTACAACAGCAAGATTAGAGCATTGACTGCACAAGACCGATACAAATACCTAGGCATCCTTGAATGTGACACGATTAAACGGGAAGAGATGAAGAAGAAAATAAAGAGAGAATACCTTAGAAGGATGAGAAAAATATGAGAGACCAAATTAAACAGCAGAAATCTGATAAAAGGAATGAACACCTGGGCTGTGTCAGTAGATAGATATACAGGACCATTCCTAGGATGGACAAAGGGAGAGCTCCAATCAATGAATAGGCGAACAAGGAAACTTATGACAATGCATAAGGCATTACACCCTAGAGATGGCACAGATAGACTATACGTTAGGAGAAAAGAAGGTGGTAAGGGGCTCATCAGCATAGAAGACTGTGTCCAGAGAGCTAAAGCAGTTCTAGAAAGGTATGTGCAAACGAATAGGGAATAAATCATAAAGAGTGTGAGAGATAGCGCAACAAACAACAAAGTAGAAAACAATTGAACAGTACAGCAAACAAGAAAAGAAAGATGGGAAAAGAAAAAATTGTATGGCGAGTTTAAAAGGCAGGTACAAGATGTTGAAGACGAGAAATCATGGACGTGGTTACGAAAGGGGAACCTTAAGAGAGAAACAGAATCGCTCATCATGGCAGCCCAAAACAAAAGCATAAGGACAAACTACATAAAAGCAAAAATCGACAGAACACAGACAAACAGCAAATGCCGCATGTGCGGTGAAAGAGATGAGACGGTAAACCACATAACTAGTGAATGTAGTCAACTCGCCCAGAAGAAGTATAAGCGTAGACACGATAGAGTAGCAACGATGATACACTGGGAACTAAGCAAACAAATGTGATTCAACCATGTGGAAAAGTGGTATCAGCACAAGCCAGAGGCAGTCTTGGAGAATGACAACCACAAACTACTGTGGGACTTTGACATCCAAACTGACCACCTCATCCAGGCAAGAAGACCGGACTTGGTAATTGTAGACAAGAAAAGGAAGGTCTGCCAAATAATAGACGTGGCTGTACCTGCAGACCATAGAGTAAAGAGGAAGGAGAGTGAAAAACAGGAAAAATACCAGGACCTAGCAAGAGAATTGAGGAAGTTGTGGAATGCTCTTCCATAGAAATAGAGCACTCTTGTGGATGGGGAATTTACGTGTAAATAAATATATTGCTTAAATTAAGTCTTACTGACCGTCCAGTTCCGTAGCTCAGAGGTAGGATATCGGCCTCTGGGTCTGCAAAGGTTTCAATCTTGCCTCGTGGTTCTGGATTGAATAATGGGAAGTCTATAGCCACACCTAACAGTTGAAATACAACGAAACAGCTGTCTGTGGATGACACATATATATACATACATACATATATATATATATATATATATATATATATATATATGGACTAATATATTCAGAAAAAAACAGATTCAAATATGTTTATGGTATAAGTAGATGCCTGCAGACGAGTTCACCCATTAAATTCTCTTGTTGATCAGAAGAGAGAGAGAGAGATGGAGATGAAGAAGAAAGAGATGAAAAAAGAGGCAGAGAGAGAAAAGAGAAGAAAAAATAGAGAAAGAAAGACAAGAAGAGATAGGGGGGAGAAGAAAGAGAGAGAGAGAGAATGTAAAGCTATGGGCGTTACTATTCAGTAAATATGAAAAATTGCCTCAAATTGTATCTTGAATCATCTAGATTTCCATGCCAATCATCTAGAAAAATGTTTAGATTTTATCAAGTCCCCTTCCAGGGTCAATTTTAAAGGTTTTCCTAAGTTGAAGGGAAACTATTCAACAAAAGTCGAAATATCTTTAAAACTTATAAGCTTCTGTTAGAGCAGGCTTTGACCCTATTTTTGATTATTTTTATCTATGAATTCATAACTCCAATCCAATGAAGAAAATCCACTGAATTGAACGACAAATCTTCTTCCTTCAAAAGTGATGAATGCAAATGGCGGTACATGACCACTTGTAAATGCCTACCAATATTTCCAATCAAAGGAAGAGGAAAAAAACTACACAACGGCGGATAAAAAATAACATCAACGGATATTTCATCAATACAAGGAATATGACAGCGAATACTTTTTCCTATTGCACCAGTGGGTTTGTTTTGTTGTTTTTTTTTCGCAAAGGATTTTTGTGTATGTCCAGGCACGGCTCCATACAGAGAGCCAACATCTGCACTAGCATACAATGAGAAATTCCCGATTTTCTATTCACACACTTTGTTATCATACATCAGAGACTTGGAAATACTACAAATATATTGGAGAAAAGCCGTTATTGCACCAATATTCAAAAAAGGGTGATCGCAGTAACTCTGAAAACCACGTACCGATATCTCTGACCTCAGTCATTAGCAAGATCTTTGACAGTAACTAAAATTTTAAAGCATCTAAAAGCAAACATGAATAGTGTGACTTTTCTACAGGGGAAAGAATAACCATTAACCCACTTGAGACTATGAATGTTAGGTCAGAAGCCTTCATGCATAAAATTCCAGTCTACATGCTATACCACGAAAAACAACGGAGGCGTTCGGCACCGTGCCGCACATAACATCAATCAAACAAGTTGAAAGTTCTGGGATAATTGGGCATGCACTGCTGTGGATAAAATCATTCCTTACAGATTGAAGTCAAAAGAATTAAGTTAATGGAGAAGCGTCATCATGGTCACCAGATATCAGTGGCATCCCTCAGGGCTCCATATTAGTACCAATATTGTTCTTGCAGTTTGTAAATGACATATCAAGTAGATTAGGATCTCACATGGCCATGCTTTGCAGATGACACAGAAATCCACTGCCAACTGGTGTCAGATAATTCAACCCATCAACCTAGGGGAAATCTCAGCATTTTATATCGCTGGGAGAAATGACATGCAAATGACATTCCATCTGAACAAGGCACGCATGTGACCATAAAGAATAATGCATTACTTATTGTGTACGTTTACCAAAGCTGTAGCATGGAAAGGAACGAAAGACGTAAGACTCGTGTCGGGATTCAAAATCGAACTTTTATTTTTTCTTCTTAAGCCAACCAAAAATACATTGATAGTCTCCGTTTGAAAAAAAATCTTTACTTACATAGAGACAGAGAGAGACGGAGGGGGAGAGAGAGGTTGTCGAGAGAGGGGGAAAGGTTAATTAGTTCCTCTACTGCCAGCGGCCAGGGGCCGGCAGCCCGTAGACCGTCCGTATATTACTCTGGTACCCTCGTACTCTTTAGTGACCAACATTTGGTTTCCTTTTAAAGGCAAGGGTCTCTTTCTTTCGCTATCTATTTCACTGAATCAACATACCCTCTTCTTTTACCTGATACTAAACGATCATCTACCCTTTTCTCTTCTATTTTCCTCCTGCTCTTTTTTGTTTCTCAAACCACTAAACTTATAACCTATCTTCCTTATTTCTGCCGTTAGAATCCTTATACATCGACCCTTTTTCATCAACCCCTTTCCACTTCCTTTCTTCTTATGTCTTTTTAATTAAGTAGCTGTCACTGGCTATTTATATTAGGGGGTTCCAAATAACCACGCCTTATCTTGTTAATAAATCTTCTTAAGATGTTTCTATCGCCCTTTTTGGCGTCTGAAAAAAGGTAGCTGTGTAACTTGAGTCATCTCTAATGAAGTATGTAAGTATACTTCGCTTATACCGACACAAAAAGCATCTTCAACCAAAAAAAAGATAAAATCGAATATTTAAGGATAAAATGAAGTGCCCGGTTGAAGAGACGCCATCAGCTCTCATATTATAAGATGAGTAAAACCAATCAGACATAAAACTATGAAATAAGGAAGTATGACGTCACAGAATATACGCTGGCAAAGACTGAAATAGATCAAAACCTGGATTACATGAAGACTATTGCATAAACTTTACAACAAATATGAAGTAAAAGGTTACACTGCTAACGGAATGCTTGGATATATACGGCATATCTTCAAAAACATGGATGAATAAAACTTCCTGCTCGTCAACAAAGCTATGGTCCGCCCATACCTAGAGTTCACATCAAGCATCTGATCGCCTCACTTGAAATAAAACATTGATAAAAATTAAAAAGTTCAAAGAAGATTTACCAAGATTGTCCCAACATTTGAAGACTTTGCCTATGCAGACAGGTTTGGTAAAATCAGTCTAGAGACGTTGGAGATCCACATCAATCTCTTGAAGGTCCCACCGTTTTCAAAATAACATCAACACCTGAGACAAAACTGTCACAGGTCTTTGTGTTCAGACCAACGCATGTTTATTGCATCATCATCTACTAAAACCCGGGGGCAAGTCCATGTTTGTATCAGTATAGCCCCGCCCTGTCTGCTTGGCTGGGCAAGATAGTTGAGTGGTCAACGTACAGTTTCATGAGGCCATTCAGCTTGTCATTAAAACTTATGTAAATATATCAACAGCAGCAGCCTTTTAACGGCCGTCACTGAACTGTACTGTCTTATGGTGTATCTGTGTGATGTTAAGCATGATCTTTTCTTGTGCAGATAGCATTTTTTTTCACTATGGATTAAATTCTCAAAATTCGGCAAGTTTGGAACCAACGCCGAGCTGACTTTCTGAAAATGCCAACTTTTCGGAAATCATCGTCTACCTTGTTAAGATGAAATTACTCTAGAACTTAACTAACTGCTGCTCATAGAAGACAAGTGATTTAAAAAAAAAAACGTCATGAGCACAACTCAAAATCGTCCGGTCGGTAAACTAATCCAAGACAAATGTGTTGCCGCTGACGAGTATCGGGAGTTTTGCCAAGTATCAGAAATCGCTCAATCACTCGATACCTGCCAGATTTGGGATGTTAATGAGTTTGGAAATTTGGCCGAGTTTGGGAAATTCAACCGGTGCAACCTAATGACCTGACTCTAGGGCAATGATCAATTGACGTTCGAATAGGTTCTGATCGAGACGAAACAATTGCACATGGACAAAAATAGAAAGAAATACGAGTCTGGCTATTCACTTAATATAAAGTGTAACGTGACAATTGCTAAGTTGTGGTGATCAATTAAAAAGTTGGAAAATGTGCTGATCAATTAATAAGTTACTTCTTTCTTCTTTCTTAGAGTCACTGAAAAAATGTCCGGATTTTCAAAACAAAAAGAGTCGCGAACAATGTCGAACACAAACTAAGCGAATTATGCTGCACGATTTTTTTTTCCGAAGTTATACATCTATATGATAATATGGAGCAAATATTCAAATTTTCAGCCTCCTAGCTCCAAAGCCATAGCCTGCACATGTCGCACATGAATATATAGCCGGCCAGCCGGCTAGGCTGAATCACTCAAGAATTGAAAAAAGAAAATGTTGACAATTTCTAATGAATATTGCCACTCACTTCACAGGCATTTTATCCCAAACTATTCGGTGGAGGGTGTAGTGGATTCATGCCTTCCACAAACTTGAATATTGAATGATTGTCCCGAGGCGGCGATAAGCACCCGAGGTGGCGTTTCGCCTGCTATTTTAGCGATGACCGATCACAGATTGCCTCAGTTGTGGTTTGAACTTGGTTGTCGATTATATATTCCATGCTATTCATCACTTGGACACAGGCATCTCCCGATAGTCACTTATGGAGCAGAAACATAAAACCTGACCAAAAGATTGACCCTCAAACTGGGAACCAAGCAACGTGTACAAGAGAAAATCATGCTCAATATCACGTAGAGAGATCACAGTACAGCACTGTATATTACAGAAAAAAACGTAGTCAGAGATATTATAAAATCCATTATAAAATGGTAATGGGCTTGTCATATTGGAAGAATGTCAGACAACTGCTGGATGACATAAGTTACTACGTGGACCCCCAGAGATCTGTGAAACTTTTGCTGATAGAAAATACGATGACATGACGAGGAAGATAAGTTTGGGAAGTACTGGCTCCGCAAAGCCCATCGTAGAGAGGTCTGCCGAATCTAGGGGAAGGTCCATGTCTAACGACGGACGCTAAAAGGCTGCTCTGATTGTGATGATGATGTCTGGACAAGTAACAATTACCAGTGACTTTACTTCCGGCCTAGAGCCGGAAATGACGCACTGGTCTTTCCTCAAGGGTCGAACGAAGCTCGCAACGAGACATGTCAAGCTGAATTGAATTTTACTGGCGAACTCCCGCTCCGATCTCGCTTAGATGAAGACTTAATTGCTAATGAGAATACCTGGTTTGATCATTGTGCCTGTATGGAAAATAAAATACGATGAGATCTAATGGAAAGAGTAATTCCGTTTTATATGGTATGAACTGTTTCGCACGTTGTCGGCGACTGCTTGTCAACAAATGCATATTTAAAGGCTAGATAAGTTATTCTCCAAGGATACGCTAGGCCATCCTAGAGCAGCGAGACAGGATTACAAAAAGCATTTAAACATTCATGTATGGAAACCAGCAAAAGTTTCCAGGTTTCTTGCTATCTTTCTCCGTGTTAAATACTATGTTTTAGTTTGTAATTATCGCGATTGTACGACTTATATTTTAGTATTACGATTTGAAAAAACATTATCTCATAGATTCTTGTAGCTGCACGGTTTCATACTTTCTGGATGTTTCAGGATCAACGTTGATCTATCATATGGTCCAAGCAATCAAGCGAAGGTTGGTCATTTTGGGATGGGGGGAGTTTCTGACTTCCATTAAAAAATAACAACTGGCATAGGCAGCTCTGCGTTTTGAGTGAAAATCTTTATTATTCATTAATCTTATGATTTTAGAAAAAACATTTTCATTGAGCTGGATATTTTCTCTGCATTTTTATTGCGTGGCTTGGGAAGCTTCAGCCAAGTCAGAGGTTGGACTAAGTTCGTCGATTTTATCTTTTGTACTGCAAACCGTTAGATCATCTGGGGCCCAACTACAGACCACTAGTACGGGAGGTAAATACTCAAGTATTTCAAACCGGGTTTAGGATATTCATGAGTTCTGATATCTATCTATCTATCTATCTATCTATCTTTATATATATATATATATATATATATATATATATATATATATATATATATATATATATATATATATATATAAACGTCATCCAATCCAAACCATTCATTATAGAAACTTGACATTTTGTACGAACACCCACAATGAATAGGGGAACTTTTTTTTTTTTTTCTATAACCCCCCCCCCCCAATAGTTTTATAATTGTAGGTTTGAATTACAATGAAAGCTTCTGACAAATAGGTTCCTTAATTTTTGGCTTTTTTTTTAAGCCTAAATTTATAGTTCAAACCATACTGGTAGTATTTTCATCAAGGTTAGTTAATTTTATCTCTGCTTAATTTACAGAAAGATAGTTTTGAATTCTATAAGATTTGTCTTAGATGAAAGGATCGTTATCATGTATAGTGTTTTGCAGACTGTTTTCCTCGTCTCGTTTCACTTTTTCAGCCATTGTACTCTACAGTAGCCATCGAAAAGTGAGGGTAGAATGCCATTATTCCACTGTCTGTTTTCTGTAGTTGTGGGGCACCAAGTGAGGAACGTATTCTCCAAGCAAGCGAATAGGTTTGCAATTGGGTATTTGTGAGCCATTTTGCCACAGCTGGCGCCAAACTCATCTTCTATTCTTTCGTTGTTTTATTTCATTCGTTTTTTTTTTACCTCTGCCAAAGGAGTTGGAAGAGGTATATGTATTCACCCGTTTCCGTCTGTGCGTCCGTCCACATATCTTTCCGTTTGTTTTCATGAAATCTTCGAAAGTTCTCAATGAATTCCAAAGAAAATATTTCGAAATGTGAGAAATGGGCTACGGAATAAATGATTGATTTTTGAGGCGGAACTATGCTCAGTTATCCCCCTGCCACACACCTCGTCATAACTCTATGTCCATGCAAGATCTCATTCTCAATCAAATTGTCTCGAAGGGTAGACCATGGAGTAAAAAGGAATCAGATAAATTTGGGAGCGGATCCATGAATTCTTTTCGATTGAGATATTTTTTCATTTTCTTTTCTCCATACTTTTACGTATCCACTCATAAGTTTTTGTACAATATCTCCAAAAGCTCTCAAAAAATTCAAATGACATTTTGTCAAAGGATAGACCATAGGCTACAGAAGAATTCATTAACTTTTGGGGTGGATTGATGAATTTTAACAATCACCTCCCCTGCAACGTAATTATTTTAAAAATGATTTCATTCAGCCTTTAGTGAATTGGCAGAGGTAAGGGCACTGAGTGCTTTCTTGTTTTTTTGGGGGGGGGGTTAAGTGCTTCATCTTTTGGGAAGATATCAATTTTCTTTCCTGTGTCTTTATCGCGAGTTTCCATCACTTAATATCTTCTATAATCCCCAAAATTGGTTATCTGAAGACGTTATTCAGAGACTTTTCCACACTCACGTAAATACCAAGCTAATTAATCATCAACTCTTAATTAAGCTATTTGAATTGATATGCTATCATGGAAATATTCATCTTCCTTCTATATGTACATAACAAGTGACTGTCTGTCACCGTGCAACCCCTAAACATGGGCGCAGCTCAATCAAATTTGGTGTGCATACTTAGTAGACCAACGGAAAGAACTTTTAGTACTCGCCATATCACTGTTACTCATATTGTAAGAATATGTAACTGAACCACAAAATTCTCTACTCTGAAAAAAAAAACTTCGAAAAAAAATTCTATTGCATGATCGTCATAATATGATAATATGTATTCGTATGTACAAACTACTTTCTACTGATAAATGTCCATTAACAACCGTAATCCTCTTGGATAGTATAATGGTTAGCACGTCTGCCTCGCACACAGGAAGTCTTGGTTCGATTCCTGGAATAAACAAAATGTCTGGGAAAAACTTTATTAGGACAAATTTTTCTGTGCAAGCTAATTGAGTAAACTCTAAGGTTAACATGTTTAGGAAGAGAGTAACCTTTCAATGGACTTTGCATATAACCTTGTAAAAATAAAATTCGGATCTTGACCCGGAATAGAAACCTGCAAGGATCACTAAAACGACGCATAAAATGGAAACCAGACCTTCATCACCCCAATAAAAGTTTTCTCTTAGGAGAGAGACGTTGTACTTATTTTGCCAATGGTATGCTAAAGCTGCACCTATGGTAGTATGGTATCACAGAAATTCGAAAGGTTGAGAAAAAATGTTAACTGCAGTTCTTATATTCATTTTGTGTGAAAAACGACATTGACAGATTGCCAATCGTTGTAGTTATATTACCAGCATTCTGATGCAAACGGCAGAGCAGAATTTTGTGTTCTTGTATCCTCAGTTTCCCCACCCTTTTCTTTTTTTTCTGTTTGTTGCCACAGACAGATTGACGATTCGAAAATTATATTGAAGACTAATTATCCATCTGTGTTGTCAGAAATTACGACATATATGAAATAAATTGATATCCTGCATTCTATATACGTAGATAATAGGGATTTGCATTGCAGTCAGCTTGGAGAATAGCTTTCTATATAAATTGCATTCTATAAACGTTGGTAATAGGGATTTGCATTTTATTAACTTGGATAATAGAGATTTGCATCGCAGTTAGCTTGAAGAATAGTCTTTTACACTTATTGCATTTTATATGCGAGAATAATTGATACTTGTATCGCAGCTAGCTTGAAGAATGGCCTTCTATACACATTGCATTTTATATACAAGAATGATAGAGATTTGCATTGCATTCAGTTTGGAGGATAGCCATCTATACACATTGCATTTTATGTACGTAGATAATAGAGATTTGCGTTATAGTGAGCTAGTAGAATACCTTTCTACACATATTGCATTTTATATTCGTAGATAATAGAGATTTGCATTGCAGTCAGCTTGAAGAATAGTCTTCTATACGTATTGCATTTTATGTACGTAGATAATAGAGATTCGCATTGCAATCAGTTTGGAAAATAGCTTTCTATACACATTGCATCTTATGGACTTGGGTAATTGAGATTTGCATTGCAGTTAGCTTGAAGAATAGTCTCCTATACACGTTGCATTTCATATGCATGGACGATAGAGATTTGTATTTCAGCGAGATTGGAGAATAGCTTTCTGTACACATTGCATTTTATACATATATGGATTATAGAGATTAGCCTTCCAGTCAGCTTAAGGAATAGCATTCTGTTGACCACAAACGGATTTTTCTAAATATTTTTCACTTTATTTATTGTTATTCAAATGCAGCATATGCATTGCGTGATCAGAACATAAAATTCTATTTCACTATCAAAGTTATATCCCTCAGTGAGACAGAGTTCATACACATGTTGCTGATCATTATTACTATTGCAATGCCCGTTCCAAAGCTGCATTTTGGGGAAAAGGTCTGACTTTATGGTGTAGGGAACAGCCTGCCATAGTTTTTGTGTGAAATAATATTCTGTCCGTCGTTCAGAACCACAGCTTTGAATCATTTCGGTTACTTAAATTCGGATAATTTACATCTGAATTTAGAGCTTATGCTAATTTAGATATTTTATATCTACATTCAGATCTATAATTGGAGATAAAATGTCTAAAATCTGTAGTTTTTTTAGAATGAATTTTTTTATTAAACTTCTCAAGAACCATTGATCCAATCGCCACGGCAATGCCTGGTGTGTTGACTGATACATATGGCAAATATCAACATCGTACAATGGCCAGACATCGAGTTATATCGATGCATACACACGCACGAACGCAAATCAACTGAGATTTCTCAAAATGTAGTTAGATATTAGGGAAGATCATTGCATAAATACTAGGACAGACTTTACGCTGGTCCCAATCATTCCGTGTCAGCCATAGCGTCCCTCCACGACAAGAAATCAGCAGGCTTTGGACAAGTTATTCTCATCTGGTTTGATCACATCAACGTGAATTAATAACAAGGCTGGTGAGTCACTCAAGAGAAACCGTCACGGGACCAACACGATGCTTTGTTGAGGGTGATCAATTAAAAAATCTAAAAAAAGTGGTGATCAGTGAATGAGTTACTTCTCTCGATTTTCCTTAGTGGGTGGTCATCACTAATTATTTTTTTTTTCACAAAGCAAGCATGAGAGCAACCGGATACAAACTAAGGGACCAATTTTTCATTAACTTATTTTGTAAATAGAACCCCCAATAAAAACCTGCTTGGGAGGTATTTTTTAAACGACTCACAATGTGGATCCCTAAAAATCATGTGCGAAACTGTGGCTGGCAGAAAAATAAGATAGCGTGACGAGCTAGACAAGTTTAGAAAATATTGGCTCAGAGGCGCCCATGAAAAAGATAATCTTGGGGAAGATCTATGCCCAACAATGGACGCTAAAAGGCTGCTGAATATGATAATATAAATGCTGCTGTTGTTGCTGCGGTTGCTGCTGCTGCTGCTGCTGCTGATGATGATGATGATGATGATGATGATGATGATGGCAGTTTTGGTTGCCGGTTTCGGATAATGGTAAATATCATTCCCCCCGAGGGGGGGGGGAGATATTCAGACTGACCCTTCGACTAATGGCTAACTCACTTGATGAGATTTTTTTTCGCTATGATGCACTTTTCGATTTCATGCAGCTAACAAGAAAGAATTTCTAATTCAACGTTGAAGGAACAATGAAGGATCGAGATAGCCACTAACGCCAGAAGAAAACGTCAGATGATCACCGAATTATTATTAGAGAGCATCATACTATTACCACCATGACCTCTGCACTTGACGTGATCATCGTTAGCAGCAGCAGCAGCCTTTTAGTGTCCTTTGTTGGACATAGACCTTCCTCAGGATACACCACACGTCTTTATCATGGGCGTCACAGAACCAGCACTTTCTGAATTTATCTAGTTTGTCATGCCAGCTTTTATTTTGTCGGTTTTGATTTCGCATGTGATCTCTGGTGATCCACGTTGTGTCCAGTGGTTGTCTGCCATTCTCGCAACATGACAAATACATTGCAATTTAAGATTTCTTATGGCTTCCATGACACCATCGACTCCTGTTTTTTGTCCAATATACTATGCTGTCTTGTGATTTCTCCATGTGATGTTGAACATGATTCTCCTTTGTGCGCATTGCATGATCCTCAGTTTAAAGGTCAGTCTTTTGGTTAAGGTCCATGTTTCAGCTTGGCTTCCACATGAACTCTAGAAAAACTAATGTCATGTACAACGAATATGTTGAAGACAAAGACACAGCAATCAAAATCAAGGACGTGGAAAGTAGACCACTACATCTACCTCAGACAACGAATCTCCATGAAATCTTCAAGTGAGGAAGAAATCAAGCGAAGAATGACACTTAGTTAACAAGCTTTCCGCAAGGCAAGTTCAACCTTCAAGAAAAGGAAAATTCTGCTTCTGCAGTGGACGCAATTACCGTTGAATATGGAATCATGGAAACATATTACTACTGGCCATCACAGTCAATAACAGAACAAGCGTAGCGTCAAAAAATATGGCCAGAATAAATTTTATTTTTGACATCTCTGACGTTTCCCACTGGTAAACATCTAAAACAGTTGGGAAGACATCGAGAAGAGTCTAGATTCATGAGAATCTATATGTTGATATTGTACAGGTCAAGATAAGACCCTAGAAAGTGAAAAAAAGCTTTTTTTCTTAAAAAGAAGAATTCATACAGAGGGTCTACGGATGTCAATTTCCAAGTTTGTAGACAAAACAGTATGGCCCAGAGCACAGGAAAACCCCAACACACAAAGAAACACATGTACCTGTAAGAAGGGAAGAACTCTTCGCCATCTTTGGTCGCTACAGTGGTTCAATTTACAGATGTTAGATCTTTTATCTAAAATTGTAGATCTAGGCTTGGATATGAAATATCTAAATTTGCAGTAGTTCTAAATTTTGATATAAAATATCCAAATTGTAAACACTGAAGAAAAGTAACTGAAATACTTCGAAGTCGTAGTTTCGTACGATGGACGGTTGAAATTATTTTACATGAACAATATGTCAGGTTGCTCAACACGCAATAAAGTCCAGCTCCTTCCAAGCATGCTCTTTTGGGAGGGGCATTGTCCCAATTATATCTATTTTGCAAACACGATTTAGTAGTACAATAAGAACCAACAGTGTGAAAGGATTGACTGGATTATTATGAAGTAGACTATAAAAATGCTTCGATCGAAATTAGACAGAGAGCTGTCAATGTTTTACTGTTATATTTAGATGAACTACATTATCATAACATTTACAGTGCTCACACATGTTTCTAATCGTGTGAACTCTGCGCGGGAAGCTAGAGCAGACCAGAGAAGACTAGCTGCTCCCAGGTCAGACTCCACTCTGAAAAAAGCTCAAATGACACGGTTCAGTGGTCTCAGAGCTGGGTCCTCGACCCCTGGATGTCCGAAAAATTATGATCGGGTCTGCAGTAATGTTCTTTCTAAACCTGACATGGCAAATCCCGTGGAAGAAAAGCAGCATCCATCGCTCGGCACAATTATCAAAAAACACCATTATCGTACACAGACCTGTACCAAATATAAATTCAAATAAATGTAATTTGATTGTAATTATGATTTTTGATCGTCAAAAAATGCTCTCTATTGTAATAATTCGTTATTCAGTCTAGAAACTGAATGCTAAAAATAGAGCTTTATTAAAATATTTACTCGGTAGAAGGCGTCCGTCATTTTTATAAGTCTCGAAACTTCTGGAATGAAAGCAATTCAACTTTTTAAAAACCTTTTTTCTCAACTGAGAAAAGTCTTTGAATTTGGCCATGGAAGGGCACTTGATAAAATAGTAATAAAAAAATTCTCGATAAATAACATGAAAATCTATATATGTATTCAATGTATAATTTGAGGCAATTCTAGATATAAACTGAAAAGCTGAGGTGGGCTGCTGAGTGAGGGCGCAAGGTAACCTTAATTTTCTTTTATAAATCTTCTAACAGGTTTGCATGGTAAATTTCAGCCTTCTTACTTGCTTGAGAAGGTTCTAATTTTCATTGTTGTTGTTATTATCATCGTTGTTATGAAGGGAGGACTAAAGTCCACTCTAGAGCAGGGCCATAAAATGCCATTGGAATAATTTGAGAACTTCTTGGTATCATGCGCGGCGTGGATATGTAACTACTATGTAGGGGAAGTAACTGTGAAAAAATGATTTGATAAACCAAAAATTATCCTTCACCCAATAGCCTTCCCTTCCAGAGAATTTCATAGAAATTCATTTCGCTGTGTAGAGTGGATACGAAGCTACGATGTAGGGGAGTAACAATTAAAAAGAAATGAATAAACCGCAAATTCTACTTCACCTAATGACGTTCCCTTCCAGACAATTTCACAGAAATTCATTTAGAACTTTTCGAGATATTCTGTGGATATATAGCTAAGAGGCAAAAATACCTGGATCCATCCGAGAATTTTACAATCCCTTTGGTATATCGGATTTGAAGTTGTTTTGATCGTTGGTTCTCGGGATATGAAATAAAAATGGATGAAACACCGACACAACAGTCAATAATTAAACCACCGAAGCGTAAACATTTGAATTCAAGTAATATAAATTCCATCGAAGAATAAATATGGTCAGAATAAATTTTATTTCTGACATCTCTTACAGTTTGTGGCGGAAAACATCTCAAACAGTTTTCAAAGATATCTGGAGGAATCTGGATTCTGAAGATTCTAAACATTAATTATAAAACCGTCATAATAAGGCCCAAAATGTTGAAAAAAAATTTTAGTTTTCAAAAAATGAAAAAAAAATCCATAAAAAATCATTCAATCATCCAAAAAAAGTCGAAAAAATTAATTTAAAAACTTTTTGAGATATTGTGTGGATATATAGCGACGATACAAGGGAGGTAATTTGTTGACAGAGATAAAGATGAGAGTACGAATCTACATTGATTTATTTCCTTTTTTCTAATAACCTCCTTTCCATGAGTATTGTGAAAATATCTTTAAATCGAAACAAAATTCCGGAAACCTGTCCCGAAATTCAATTGATTCATTGGTAACCAACCCTTCAACAAAATCTAACTGCAAACCATTGAGAACTTCTGGAGATACTGTGCGGGGGGAAAAACAGACACTCAGACGGATAGACAAACAGGCGGGCAGACGGACTCAGGGATACATATAATGATTCTTCCAACTTCGTTCGCAGTGGTAAAATAGAGTATATTCTCGATTAACTTCGTTACTTCTCAACTTATAACACGGCTGCCCTCCAACCTGCCATCACCCGCACCATTTGCAGTATTTTGGTCTTGTCAAACCTCAATAATCCGGTTGCAATAAACGCAACGAGTCGACGGTCAATTTGCATCCGAGCCACGAAGATCGACTTTTGCCGAGGAGCAAAAATTAGAATCTGGCAACCGACCAAGATTCAACTTGGAGCATTTTGCTAGACATGGTGATGAAGATTTATTTCCATTGTGACTTTCCATAGATTTTGTTTTTAAATTTATTTTTCTCTCTCTCTCTCTCTCTCTCTCTCTCTCTCTCTCTCTCTCTCTCTCTCTGCGTTTTCATATCCTAGTCTATTGAATTATGTCATGTTTACGCTTGGTCTTATCTAGAAATCTCCAATCACAGGAATAGCAAAAATCCCATCTCGGGCTGGGGTGGAGCGAAAGTTATAAAAGTATTTTAGCTTGACCCTACGTCTCGCTTTCCGAGTGGAACAAAAGATCAATTTCTGGACAGGCGAATTCATCATTGCACAATCTATATTATACTAAATGTCTGATCTTGTTCGTCTGTATGTGACCTCTATGTTGCTGAAATGGTGCATTGTAGCCAGAGTTATTGGATTGAGATGACTCTAAAATGCACTCGCTTCAAGAATGAGAAAAAAAACAGGAGGTTTGCTAATGTATACTAATAGTGCAAGGTTTATATTCACGTTTACCCCTAATAATTCTCAGAGGGTGTTCGAAAAGAAATTGCGAATTTTCAAATCGCAATTGCTGTTTTTTAACCCTTTAGATCCAAGTTTACATTTACGAGCCTCCACTGCATCAGGAGACACGTCACAAAGGTTTCTCAGTGCCCACATAGCTGTACGACTTTCGAAATTCATAGAGTAAGCAATGGCGGATATGTTGCTCTTTGAAGTCTCCATTCTTCAAAGGGTTAAACTTTACTATACACTATAGACGACACATTGACGGATAGAAGAGATGATGAATTAAATTCAGACGTCGTTTTGTATCATTTATCAATGATTTTGCCTCAGTTAGTTGGCGTATGAAATACAGAAGTAAAATGCCTAATTACTTTCTTTGCACGAAAATATGTAATTACGTTCCGAAAGCCATAATATAATGACCAGGAGGATAACAATTAAAGGCTAATTGTTGTGGCATTTCCCTGATTCATTCATTCATTTGCAAATTAATAATGATGATAATAATGATAATGATATATGACTACAACGACTAATAATGATATTAATAACAATAATAGTGATGATAATAATAATAATAATAATAATAATAATAATAATAATAATAATAATAAGAAGAAGAAGAAGAAGAAGAAGAAGAAGAAGAAGAAGAAGAAGAAGAAGAAGAAGAAAATGGATGCTACAAACGCAAAGAATTTTTGGAATAGCATAGGGGGACATCTGAAGACACAACGAAGCCCTGGAATGATTAGATAGCGTGAAAAAGAATAGAACATAGACGATTAAGAAAAAAATAGTACTGAATGAAACCACACTGAAAGCACATTTGAAAAGATAGCCCACTGACAAGCTCCAGGATCTGATGGGATCCACAGATATTAGTTTAAGAGAGCCATCATATTATGCAAATGGTTCATCAACCAACTCCAAATTTGCCTAGATGAAGGCAAGGTCCCAGAATGGATGACTAGAGACCGAACGACCCTCATTCAAAAGGACTCTGAGAAAAGGGACAAGGAGAACAGTTATAGACCAATCTTGTGCCTACCGCTAATGTGGAAAATCTATACCGGACATATAGCGGAGAGAATATATATATTCATGGAAAGCAGAGGACTATCACCAGAAGAATAGAAAAGATGTAGGAGAGGAACTGGAGTGAATGACGGATGATCTTAAAAAAAAACAACAAAAAGGAGTAAAAACATTGCAATGGGATATCATCATCATCATCATCAGTCTTTTAGCGTCCGTCGTTGGACATAGACCTTCCCCAGGATTTGCCACACTTCCCTATCATGGGCGTAACGGAGCCAGTACTTCCTGAACTTGTCTAGCTCGTCTCTCCATCTAACATTTTGCCGACCTCGGTTGCGCATGTGGTCTCAGGGGATCCGTGTTGTAAGTCGCGATGTCCATCGATTGTCTGCCATTCTTGCAACATGGCCAGCCCACCGCCATTTGAGATTTTTAATGGATTCTATGATGTCCCTAACTCTTGTCTTTTCTCGGGTGTACTGTGCTGTCTTGTGGTCTCTCCATGTGAGGCCCAGCATTATTCTTTCATGTGCACGTTGCATGGTTCTCAATTTACAGGTCTGTCTCTTGGTTAGGTGCAATGGGATAGATAGGCTATAAAAAAAAAATTATACGACATGAATCTACATTGCTGGATATTCGACTGCCTCAGAATATTCAAGATCAGCGAACCAATGGCAAGATCCCTAGCCAACTCTATGAAAAATCTGGAAATAGACTTGACAGCCACAGGAGAAAACTTAGCAGAGGTTAATATAAATACAGGGATCCTTCAAGGGAGACTCTCTATCTCAATTACTATTTGTTCTATGATACCAACCAGCAGAATCATGAAAAATATCAAAGTATACCTATTCTCCAAAGCAAAGGGAAAAGTCAACCATCTAATGTACGTGGACCACATAGAACTAATTGCAAAGAACGTAGGAGAGTTCGAATCGTTGTTCATCAAAGTGAAGGAATATACTGATGACATTGGGATGGAGTTTAGAATTTTAAAAAAACTCAAATGAAGGCTTGCAGCAGAAGAAGGAATCGAATTACCGGACAGCAAAAAGATACGAGAATTGACCACACAAGACTGATACAAAGACCTGGGATTTTTTGAATGGGACACGATAAAATGGCAAGAAATGAACAAAATATTGAAGACTAAACTGAATAGCAGAAAACTGATAAAGGGAATGAACACATTGGATGTATCAGTAATAAGATACTCAGGAGCATTCCTTGGATGAACTGAGGAAAAACTCCAATCAATGGACCCACAAACAAGGGGGTTTATAACAATCCATTAGGCTGTATGTCCCACAGAGATGACACGAATAAACTGTACGTAAAGAGGAAAGAAGGCGGTGGATGATTCATAAGCATAGTCCGTGCCTAGAGAGCAAAAATTGGACGAGAAATGTATGTACAAGCAAATAGTGGAGACATTATAAAGAGCGTCCGAAGCAGTGCAAGAAATAACGAAAAAGTAGCAACCAGTGGAGAAGCACAGCAAACAAGGAAAGAAAAATGGGAACAGAAAAGACTATACGGAGTATTCAAGATAGATACAGGATGTCATAAACAAGAGGTCAAAGACATGGCTACGCAAAGGAAACCTGGAAGGAGAAACAGAACCGTTTATGAAGGCAGCATAAACAAATGCATCCAGACAAACTATGTCTAAGCGAAAATCGACACAACCCAAACAAACAGTAAATGATGTCTATGCAAGGAAAGGGCCATAAACCACATAACTAGTGAATGTAGTCAATTAGCCCAGAAAGAAAATGAACAGAGTCATGATAGGGTAGCAACAATGATATACGAGAAACTGAGCAAATGGATGGGATTCAACCATGTGAAAAAGTGGTATCAGCACAAACCGGACACGGGCCAGGATGATTGAAGTCACAAATTACTCTGGTACTTAGACATCCAAAACGATCACCCCATCCGAGCGAAGAGACCGAACCTGATAATCATGTACCAGAAAAGGAGAACCTACCAAATTATAGACGTGGCTGTGCCGGTGGATCATAGAATAAATCGGGAAGAGAGTTAAAAGCTGGGAAAATATCTACAAACTACATAAAAACAAAAATCGACAGAACATAGACAAACAGCAAATGCCGCATGTGCGGTGAAAGAGATGAGACAGTAAACCACATAACTAGTGAATGTAGCCAACTCGCCCAGAAGGAGTATAAGCATAGACACGATAGAGTAGCAACGATGATACACTGGGAACTAAGCAAACAAATGGGATTCAGCCATGTGGAAAAGTGGTATCAGCACAAGCCAGAGGCAGTTTTGGAGAATGACAACCACGAACTACTCTGGGACATTGACATCCAAACTGACGACCTCATCCAGGCAAGAAGACCGGACTTAGTAATAGTAGACAAAAAAAGGAAGGCCTGCCAAATAGTAGACGTTGCTGTACCTGCAGACCATAGAGTTAAAAAGAAGGACAGTGAGAAAAGGGAAAAATACCAGGACCTAGCAAGAGAGTTAAAGAAGATGTCGAACATGAAAACCAGGGTAGTACCAGTCATAGTGGGTGCACTAGGAACAGTCCCCAAAACACTGAGGGTGAGACTGGAGGAGATCGGGATTAGGGGAAGGATAGAGACCGTACTGACCACAGTACTACTGGAAACTGTACGGATACTGAGGAAGGT
>OY735226.1:10189647-10202147 GCA_963457665.1 Thysanoteuthis rhombus | reverse complement strand
GCACATGTGTGCGTGTGTGTGTGTGTGTGTAAGTAAGTAAGTAATGTCGAATAATATATATATAAATATATATATATATATGTATGTATATATATATATATCCGTGTGTAAGTGTGCATACTCATATTATATAAGAAGATAATTTCGGATACAATACATATATATATATTTATACGCCTACGTATATGACTATAATTATCTTATATATGTAAGAAGTGACGGATACACAAAATCCTTTCACAACAACATGTATATATATATACGTGTGTGTACACGTGTGCGTGTGTGTACACGTGTGCGTGTGTGCGTGTGTGTATAAGTGTATAAACAGTTGGAATGGAAATGGAATCTTGTCTGTCGTTCTGAACTAAAACTATATATATATATATATATATATATATATATATATATATATATATATATAAAGATGCATTACGAATAATTTCACCAGAGATATACACAGCAATTTATTTCATGGTAGAAATACATCAGAAAGAAAACTCTTATAAGAGGTCAGGAACTTATGTAGGCGTTACTGCAAGAATAGAGCTATTACACACATACATACACATACACACATGTTTGCATTCCTTTGTTCTCTCAATTATTTTTCTCTTCATTTCATTTTCTCTCTCTCTCTCTCTCTCTCTATATATATATATATATATATGTGTGTGTGTATGTGTGTGTGTGTGTGTGTGTGTGTGTATATATATATGTTCCAGTGTGTAATTTAACTAACGAAAAATAATCGTCTGAAATAATGAAAAGATTTTCTGATCCGAAAACTGAATCGTTTTAATAAATATATTCATATGGGAACAGTGGAGAAAAAAATGATTTTTTGCGCATGCGCACTTGTAAATTTTGAAGTGTTTTCTGTGTCGATTGAAGAAGCGATTAATTGTGGGTGGCTACAAGTGCACGGAATGAAAGAAGAAAAGAAAAAAAGGAAAGGAAAAGGAGGAAGGGAAAGAATAGTCCTATGTAGTGGCTTTATTTGGACTCCAACGTGAAAGTGGCAGTCATAGCGCTGGTGCCAATTGAAGTGCTGAGCTGCCAACTGCAAGAAACTAACCGGAAATGAAAAATGAAGAAAGTTTCCTCTCTCTTCTCATTCTTCCTTTTTTTCTTTTTCTTCTCTTTTTGTCTTTCTTCTTCTTTCTTTTTTTTTTGATGCTACATTTATGGTCTGAATAGTGGGATGAAGAATTTGAATGAAGGAAAATAAATAAAAGGCATTAAAGATAACAGTAAGAGAAAAAAAGAAGCAAGGAGAACGCATCCTCTCGATAGTCTCCCAGAGACCTGAATCATGCTAACTAACTAAAAAGATAGACCTTCATACCAAGAACCATGCAACTTGCACGGGAATTAACCATGCCCAACATCACATGGTGGGACCACAAGACACCACAGTATATTAGAAGAGGAAGAATAGGAGTTATCATAGAATCTATTAGAAAACCCAAATGACAACCGGATAGCCATGTTGCATGAATGCCACAAACGCTGAACACCAAGTCTCACAAAGTGAATTAGACGGGTTCAGAAAATATTGACTCAGCAACGCCTATGATAGAGAGGTCTGGTAAGACTACGGAAAGGTTTTTGTCCAACGACAAACGTTAAAAGGCTTATAATACCCGAACTCATTCCCCTCTTACCATAGGAAATCCTTAGATGGCAAAGCAGCAAGTATGTTTAAGCAGATTTCTCACTTGGGGCTTATTTGTTATCTCTGCATCGCACTGTTCACTTAAGGTCGGAGATTGATGTTCCCAGTGCAGTTGTGTTTCAAAAATAACGAAAGATTAAGATTTAAATAGAAGTAAAAAAAAAAAAAAAAATACTGATAATCGTTTCCAATACTCTATCCAATGAAAAGCCTGAAAGTCAGACGATAGATGCCATAATCTCTATTTGTTGCCTTTGAAATTTTCCTCCTTTAGAGGTCCATCCCTTTCGAAATTTCTAATTTTGAAAGCCTTTTCCACTGAAAGAATTGCATCCAACGCTAATATCGTAGTGAAATGAAATATAATTCATGCATTTGCCGTGCGTTTGCCTCATGGCGTCGTAAAAGAGAATTCAATATCCTGATGACGTGGTAATAAAATTTCACTTCAGTGACATTCATGAAAGGAGTGGGAGGGATTGCTTGGTGGAGATGGTGTAAGTCGTTTGCTACCTGAAGTTGTCAGTCAGATAGTCAGTAAGTGAAAGGAACCACTGCTATAGATACTATCGCATCTAAAACTAAATATCGAAATAATCAAATTTCAAAGATTGCATTTTTGCGTTGTGATGACGTCTCTGCATGCAAGCCTGGCTTTTTGCAAGCAGAATCCGTCTATCAAGTTGAAAATCCCATTGCTGAGGGTACAAAAAAACTCCTGCTCAGTCGAGTCTGTTTTTATTCTAATCATGAAGGGTTTCAGATGTTTAAAATCTTTTGATCAAATGAACCTATAGGGGATATATATAAATATTTATTCATTAGAGCAGTGGTCTTCAGTGGCAACTTTCCCATGCATATGAGCACTCTGGTGGATGGGGAATTGTGTGTAAGTAAATACATCGCTAAAATTCAGCCTTACTGACTACCTAGTCACTAGGGCTGAGTAAATGGCAGCCTCTGGGTGTGAAGCAAAGGTTTCGATCCTACCTGGTGGTACTGGATAGGATAATGGATAGTCTATAGCCACACGAAGAGTTGCATTACAACAAAACTGCTGTCTGCGAATGACTCAATTATTCAATTATTAAATTATTTGAAACTCTAATCTTGATGACCAACTGTTATTACACGATGAATGTGTCATTTAGCCTAAACAGCGAAAATAGAATAAACAATTACAGGAAATGTGCTACAGTCATTTTAAATAGAGTTTTTAAAATATAACTCTATTATGATTATTCCCGTAGGATTATATATCAATTCCTTGATAATGTTTTCAAATACGTATGTAACTTTTGGATTTGGCCCTTCTTCATGGAATGATCAAAGTTTTAATGAATTGAAAAGAAAAATAGACATGATAACGACTACTGATTGAACAGCGACCTTATTTAGTTTTAACCCAACTGTTGAAAAGTATCTAGAATTTATATAAGAGATATAATGCGTTAAGAACATGAAAGAGAACAATTATCTCACAAAATAAATTGAAATAAGAAGGCATAGGTAAAAGCTGTATATGAAATGAAGAATTATGAAGTATATTGCAGGAATGTCACTTTTGTCAGTTTCACAGATCCTCTAGGAAGATTGTGTAGAACCCTAGGGTTCTATAGAACGTACTTTGAATACCGTTGCATTAGTTTAGATTGAATTTTAGCGATAGTTATTTAAACCACTCAAATAATGAACAGTGTTATGTTCTTGATTCGCTGACCGTAGCCCTTGACTCTTCCACTCAGGGGTAACTATTTCGTTGATAGAAAAATATCCCTCAACCACCATCGCAAAATATGCACCGTTCCTAGTAAATGGATGCAGCATTTTGTTTTTTGTTTTTTGTTTGTTTTTTCATTTTTAGGGAAAAAAAAGAGAAAAAGAGAACGTCTCAATCCGAATGTATCGGTGATTTTTTTCCTCACTGTGAATAACAAGTAGATCAGGTCCTCTCGACCTTGGTGATATCTCTCACTGGTGAGCAATTTCAACTCTTGGGTGGGCCGCCAGCAATTGCGCAAAAAATGGTGGGCGTTTTGTAATTTTAGTGAGCTGTATAGGGATTTTGTGTATTAATAGTTGGGAATTCACAATGAAAAAATTCTATAATTAATTTACCGAGCAGCACTGATCCCCATGGAATCCCCAAAAGGAGGAAAAATCAAGGAAGGAATAACTCTAGGGTGACAAGCCTTCGAAAGAGAAAACTTAACCCACAAGAATAAGAAGATCCCATTAATCCTAAAAAGAAGGATATACAACTAGTGCATCCCCCCGATAGTCACTTATGGAGCTGAAACATGGAAACTGACCAAGAGACTGATTTGAGAAGCATACAACGTGCTCATGAAAGAATCATGCAAAACCTCACATGGACAGATCACAAGACAGCTTGATATATCAGGGAGAAAACACAAATCCGAGATATCATAGAATTCATCAGAAAACCAAAATAGGTATTGGCTTTTCATGTTACAAGAATCGCAGACGACCGATGGACATAATGCCTCACAACATGGTTCCCCAGAGATCACATGCGCAACCGAGGCCGGCAGAATACTATGTAAAGATGGACGTTGACGCCAAAAAAGTTATGATCCCTTATCATATGAAGCGAAAAAAATAAATCAAGACGCACGCCGTGTAGCAATAATCAACGAGCTAATTTTGCTGGCCGTTGTTAGTGGATTCAATTTCCATTTGATCTCTCAGTGTCGATAGTTTGATACCAACTTATGCTAATTCGATATACTTATGAAATGAACTGTGTGACTTTTCTCTGTCCGTAACAATCAATTCATCCGTTTAAAGATAACAATTTTGCTGATGTACGTATCTCCTATACGGCATTCCTCCACCGAAAGGAATTCAGTATTTCCTCCTTAAATGGTCATTCCACAGAAATTCCAATGAGTTTGCTAATCCCTTCTCGGGTATTCTTCTACGTTTTATCCCAGATCGACTGCAGAGAGGAATTCACCACCCCAGGTTCAATGTTGCAAATTTAGCGTTTCCTGCACTAAATTTAGTGCGTTTTTTTTCTTTTTTTTTTTCGCTGTGCAGAGGATCCCTTAATTAACTCAGGTTAACTTGAACATTTCACCTACTCTAGAAGTGTTTTTGACCATTTTTAACATCTAACTGGGTTTTTTTTTTAGCAACTTTCAGTCATGTTTGGCTTCTTTTTTTTTTTTTTTTGACTGTCAAACTCGCGCAAAAATACTTTCTTTCAATCATGATGAAATTAATATTTGATGTAATCGCTACATGCTTTGTAAAATAAATAATTTTTCGTACTAAAAATAATAACTGAAATTGAGTTTAACTTCATTAATGGATCTCAAATTATGGGCAGCCAGCACCCATCGCAAATAGATAATACAGATAATACATCTGAAATACTTCGGAGGCTTAGTTTCGTACGACGAATGGAGAGTTATTTTACCTGTCGATTATAGTAGGCTGATCCACAAAAGTCTGATCCCTTCCAAACGTGCACCTTTGGAAGGGGTACTGCCCTGGTAACTATAAATTTCAGAGAATGCTGAGTAGAATCAGAGAAAAGTTGATAATCTTTTCAAGATTAACCTATTGAAAACCCAATGCCTGGATTTTTAAAGAGGGAAAAAAATAATTATTCAATGGTGGTGGAAAATTATTCTTTTATCAAATAAATATCTCGTGTCACAGTTTGAAGAGCCCAAATTAAAATGAGACACATTTGTCCCGTTAGATATTTATCCTAGAACAAATTAAAAGCATATAATCAGAAAATCATCTCACCTTTACGTCTTTCCTTTTCGATTATGCTAGTCAGTCAGTCAGTGGAATCCCGAATCGTCATCGACAGAAGCTCCAAGTACTCGTGATACCGTCTACCAGTTTCTTTGTTGATATTGATTTCCCCTGGGATTTTTATCTCTTGTCGGCATATTACGTCTAGTTGATATTTTCTTTTGGATGTCCTGGTCTAGTTGTTTTTGCCGTAGTTTACAGTTGAATGCCTTCCATATTAAATATGGCTTAGTCGGCTGTCTCTCGTTCTTTTGATCTGATGTCCTTGTCTTTCACTGAAAGATTTTTGGACTCCTATATCTTATCAGACTGATAATTGATAATGGCCCGATTATTCGTTGGCCAATATAGAAGACGCTATCTTGCCCGAACAATTCGAAAGTACGAGACGCAGAAAAAAATTCCACGATACAACCTTTGTTTCCTTTGAACTTTTACCTCTCTTTCTTCTTGATTTATCTTGATTTCCTGTGGCTGATATTGATTTCTTCGTGGATTATCGTTTTTAGGCAAGAAGAAAAATTATCCCAAAATCAACTGAACGATTATCAAATCCAACGCATTTATTTCCCTTTCTTGGAAGAATATTACGTTTTATTTGTATTTTTGCAAGTCCTGGTCTAGTTTCTTTCAATATTTAGTTGTTGAAGACTTCCATTGTGTATGTATAGAGTTCCTATCCTTCTCTAACTGATTGATTCTTTTTTCATTCTCGACAACTTATTAGACTGATGATTAGCCGATTGTTCACCGGCCAATTAAGGAGCACAACTACCTCAACTGTACAATCGTGTTATGCAAACTAATTCCAGTACAGGATTCATACGGTGATGACGGCATTGCTTGCGATTGTAAAAGCCGGGACAATCTCATTTGTGTTCACTGCACGTGCATTTCAGTAGACATCTCGAAAGAACCAACAGGACACATCTTGTATATTCTAGTAGTCGTAGAATTTTTTGGGATATGCATTCCCAAAGAGTCGAAAAAAAAGGAGGTTAAGAATGTTGCAAAACTTCTCTCTTTGTCACAATGACTGGAAATGCGTGATGAGATATATGGCCAGCTTGATTCTCTCTTTCATTGAATTCGAACCCTTCAATGGGTGCCGACATTTGGTCGGTAGAATCAGCACCCTAGTCTCACTAGTCGTGTTTAGGGACTTTACTTTCTGTAACCAAGCTAAGCAGAACTGAGCAAATATGCGCAGTGACATGCATGAAGCATTTATGTGGGCCTTAGTATTACAAGGGCAGTACAGCTCAATGGTGAAGCAACAAACTTATCGGTCGCAGGTTCAATTCATGCTGCAGCCCCATTTTCTTAGCATTATTTGTTCTATTCATGCTGTCTAGGTCGAATGATAAATTCACTGTGTAATGACAAAAGGTCTTTTCAAATAAGAGTTTCAAATTAATATAACGCATAGATGATATTTTTCGTCGGATCATAAAATTAATGATAAATTTGTCCTCGCCGAAAAACAAATAAAGCAAATATAGACCGTAAATGAGCATGAAAATATTGAGTGGAACCTTTATGCATATAAATGTATGTATGTATGTATGTATGTATGTATGTGTGTATGTATGTGTATGTGTGCTTGTGTGTTAAGACATGGATGTGTATGATCCGACAGAATGAATTGTATTATATGGAATCTTATTTGAAATGATCTGTCTTAACATGGTTAATGTATCACTTAGTTTAGACAGTGTAACTAGAATAAACAATTAAAGAAAATTGGGCGACTACAGGAATCAAACCTGGCACTGATGGGGTAATTGAATCTCTGAAATTGTGTTTGCGTGCACAAATAATATAAAAAAAAAGAAAAAGAGATGATTAAAACTCGTACTCGAACCTCGGATCTGCCAGCTAACTATCGTATCGTTCAAACCACTGACCTACAAATATATCCATACAAGTGATGACATGCTGTCAAAACAAATAATAAAAGACATCCGGTTTGTGAGATCATGTACGTGGATTTAAATCTTTGTAATGAAGATCAGATTCATTCTTTGAGAAATATTAAGTATGCTTGAACACGATTAAACACGCGTAAGGATTGGGTTTTTAGAGGAATATCAAGATTAATTATGTGACGAGTTTTTTTTTTTCAATATCTATTCATATTTCCTCTTATTGGTGTTAAATGTGAAATAAGACAATGTTATTCCATGATTTTATCAACACGAATTCCGTTTTGGTTAAATTTTAGAATCCTCTCCATAATAAAAATTAAACGTTGTAATTAATATTTCGCTTTTTTTCTTTGGTAGATGAGATTAATTTGCTTATCGTTAGACAAGCAGACAACCGATGGACATCATGCCTCACGAGATAGATCCCTAGAGATCCACATGTGCAACTGAGGCCGGCAGAGTACTAGAGTGAGAGACGAGCTGAACAAATTCAGAAAGTACTAGCTCTGCGATGCCAACGAAGATGTGTAGCAAATCTGGGGGAAGGTTTGTATCCAACGACGGACTTTAAAAGACCGATGATGGAGATGATGTTCACTTAGAGTAAGATTATGACTGAAGACTAATAACACTGCGTGTGGGATGGCGAAAACATTTGTCTCATGAGTCACATTTTTTTTTCAAGTTTGAGAAGCCCCACTGTAAACCTTCATTACTTATTTTTGACTCCTATTTATCTTCATCTTATATTTCTAGTTTATCTTTAGGTTATGATTTCTCTTTACCGGTAAAAGCAAGAAAAAAAATTATTCAAAAATTATTTTCTGGGTAATTTCTTTGTACTTCCAATCAATAACAGCTCTCTCACCTTTGGATGAATTTTAGATTCAGGGATGCAATTTACAATGTACCTCTAATGCTGAAGCAGAAACTTGATGCCATTCATCGTAAGACCGTCCTAAATCTTCTTTCTTTTCAAACATAGGATATTTTCTAAATATAATTCAAAATGAAAAAATCCACAAATAATCAATACCACATCGGCAGTGATATAAATATTTCAAAGATATACTTTGATACAAATGCTGTAAAGTAAAGGCCCAGGTCAGCATTATAGTTAGAACGTGAATACCCACGCCCCTGTCAAAAAAAAAAACAAATTGTCTCCTTCGAAAACTAACAAAAACGTTACGGAGATCTTATTGATTGAAATCAAGAAAGATTTTTTCTGAATGAAGACAAAAAGAAACAAAAAAACCTATTTTATACAATTTTTTCGGCTGAACGGATGTTGAACATTTCTAATCACAACTCAACCTAGGTTGTGATTCTAGGACATTTTGTAAACAGCGCAGGTTGTAATTAAAGAATAAGCTCTCGTTGTAAATAATCTTTTCTTTTTTTTTCCAATTTCTTGTGTTGAATACGAAGAAATATATTAAAGAACATACTTTCCACTACGTAGTAACATTTGAAGTCATTTTCCCCCCGGGCAAGCAGCAGCTATTTATCCATATATATGTAAAGATAGATATATAAATAGATAGATAAATAGGGAGAGCGAGAGAGAGAGAGGGGGGGGAAGGAGAGAGAGGGGGGAGAGGACGAGAGAGAGGGAGAGAAAGACTGCGATAGTGCCAAAAAATTGAATTTGAATGTGACGTTCGAAGTGAATTGATTGGCTGCTTGCAGTTTTTTCTACTGTTGTTCGCAATCTTGTTCGGTGATCTTTTTGCAATGGCTTAGAAGAACAGAGATTGTGCATGGATTTTTGGTTTTATTCCGAGGAAACTGCAGCTGAAACTGCTGTAATGCCCCGAGAAACTTCTGGTAAAACACAAGGGTACGTGTAGAGTTTGAGTATCAAACATGGTGGAATATCACTTGAAAATTAACTACGATATGACCCAGGGACACCGGAATCGTGGGGATAGCGGAAACAGCTGCCTGTGTGCCCTCTATGAAAAAAGGAATGTGCATCTTAGCATCTAGCGCACACTGTTTTAACACCCTTTTAAAACGTTTTGCAATAACTAAATACTTTCTCTGGAATTTTAATATTTTGCCACTATGCCAGTTTCGTGGTCCTGCCTTTTATAGCCTTAGGTTCAAGATCAAAGTGTAGTATCTGTTGTTTTTATGTCAACATAACAGCAATAATTTCCCTTTTTCGATTTCAAACGTTGTTATGGTTGTAATACCTTCGTGAACCCTCATAGGTCTGCGGCCTCCCGGTAGGGAACCGGTCCTTGCTCTTCTCTAATACGCTTGCATATTTCGTAAAATGCTTTTCCGCAAAGGTCTGGCCGACCATCAACAAGCCAAAATGGCAGAAATCTTAAAAATGTTCCCCATGGAATCAATTTAGATCCTTTGTTGACCATTGATTCGTTACCTGAGGCAAAAGGTACAAGTATCTGATATGACAAATAAGAGAATAATCTATCGAACAGACCCCGAGAACTTTCAACGAGAAATTTTCAAAAAATTAACCGGGAAATAATGAAGAGTAAAGAACAAAGCGTAGCGTTGATATATAAGGTAAGAAAAATACTTATACCTTTCAATATTTGATTTGAAAGTCCAAAACCTTTTTTGAAAACATATTAATGTGGACACAGATTTAGCAGAAGATGATAAGTTAATTCATAAGCTGAAGCGGTGGCCATTTTCAAGCGAGGTCATTTTTCTTCTGCCAAAATATGTTAAATTTTTTTTATCCAAAAATATATGTTCATAATGTGAGTTAAAATTTACAGATCTACTATCTCAGAACGAAGTAAGGTTATTTTGTGTCGCTTATAAATGTTTTTTCGGATTTAAAGTGATGGAACATGTTCAAGGCCGTGATGACAAAATAAATACATATATACATTACCATCAAACTTTCAACGTCCGCCGTTGGACATGAACCTTCCCCAGGATTCGCCACATTTCTCTATCATGAGCGTCGCAGAGCCAGTATATCCTGAACTTGTCGAGTTCATCTCACCATCTTGAATTCTGTCGGCCTCACTTTCGCATGTGATCTTGGGGAATCCATGTTGAGTCATGATGTCCATCGGTTGTCTTTCATTCGTGCAACGTGGCCTGCCCTTTGCCATTTAAGTTTTAAAAAGATTCTATGATGTCTCAGACATCTGTTTTAGTATATAAAGAAGAAAACAGGAGTCTGAGACATCTGAGAGTTTATCAGTAACAGGCATTAAAGAAATATATGTAAAAAGTTTCACTTGAACGACAATCACATAAATACAATAGTTACAGAAAAATATTTCTTCACTTCAAAACAAATTACAACTATGGATCAGTTATATTCATGGACATACAAATTTACAATCAAAATTTTATTATCAGACGTACATTGAAACGAGTCAGTGGATTTTATTTTTCAAAAGATAGAATGTTAGTTTTTTTTTTATCTGTAAGCTTTACGGGCTATATATCGGATACTTGGATATGTATGGTCAAAGTTTTTTTCCTCTTATCTTGGTCATTTTCTGGTACCAAAGGTAATGAAGCATTTTTGGCTTTAAAAACTGAATTATAAGAACATCAAAACTCGAGAGAAGGTGGTATTTGATTAACACTACCAGAGGGATCTTAACAGAGCAGTTTCGATTTTAATTCCTCCCAAACCGCCCCATAGCAAACAACTGAAAATTTTCTCCGGTTAAGTTTGTGTATCCTTTCTTTGTAAAAGATCTCACTATCGGTTGTGGTAGTAATTTTTTCATTCTTTACAATTCATGGAGATACGAATAAACAATTAAAATTTTATCAATTACTTATCAAGTTTTGCGAGAATTTTGATCCAAATTTGACCTGTGTTCGACTGTAACACACATGAAATGAATACATATGAAATGAATACACATGAAATGATTTTGCTTTAACGTAAATCCGTACTAACAGAATAAAGACAAAAGAATAATAATAAAAACAAAATAAATTAAGATCAGGGAGTAGTTGTATTCATGAATATTTTGATAAATAAGACGGGAGGACCATAGCAATAAACCTGTCCTATTTATTAATCCTCCCGAAACAGGGCTATGGTAAAACAGCTGACGAATTCCATGTTAAAGAATGGAATTATAAATGAAAAATTTTAAAAATACATGAAAGAACCTGAGAAGATGTAATGAACAGTTACAAGACAAAATTTTGAATAATACAAATCAAATTAAAAGAGGCTTGCATGGCACAGGGTCGTGGATACTTAAAAAATCTAAAACTTATAAAATTATTTAAAAATGTTGTTCCTTTCCAGCATTACGAAATGAGAAGTTTACATGACTACATATTGCGAGAAATAGAGAGATGTATGAATAGATAGATAAAAGTGCTCTACAGTATAAGATTCCTATCTCTCCACGTACATATATCTAAAATCGAGGTATATATAATACCGAATCGATGAGATTGTCTAATAGGTGAGATTCTTTTTTTTTTCAAGTTTGATATAACTTTGATAGCATAAAATTTTGATTGTAAATATAGCTTTTTCAATTCTCGCACGGGATAAATAAACTTTTCATCTGATAACACGTAATTATTTATTTATTTTTCGTAAAAAATGTTAAAACTTCGCCAACTGGGCAATTTCCTTGATTCGGTGTATCATATATATATATATATATATATATATATATATATATATATATATATATATATGTATTTATTTTGTCATTATTTCAACATTTCAAATTCGAAAAAAAACATTTATAAGCGACACAAAAAACCCTACTTCGTTTTAAAATAGTAGATATACAAATTCTAACTTCCATTATAAACTTATATTTTAGGATGAAAACAAAAAAAATTTCACATATTTCGGCTGAAAAAAATGGGCTCCGTTAACATTCCCGCTTGAAAATGGCCACCGCTTCAGCTGCAGAGTGGCAAGCGCTGAAGGTGAATACAAGGTCAAAGAAGCAGACGATATGATTCATTACAAAGGCATTTTCAGGTTTTCCTTTCTCATTTTTCAGGTGGTATACTGATATAAGTCAATTTTATGTTGCTCAACAGATTTTGGTTTCTTTTTCACTTATTTTTTAAAAAAAGTGGGAGGTTAAGGTTAGTATTTTTAGGTT
>OY735226.1:10161217-10189447 GCA_963457665.1 Thysanoteuthis rhombus | reverse complement strand
AATCCTCATTATCGAAAGCAGCATTGTAGAACCTTGCAGACTGACTAAATCTTTTCCCCATAATTCCAGGTATTAAATTATCATTCGTGCGTGGATTTCCAACCCACCTATACCTTCTCCTTGTATATTCTTCTGTGGGAGAGTATAACTAGAAAGGTTCAGCTAAGTGATTTGGCTGTCCCATATAAAAAGTCAGTTTTTTGGCATTTGTCTTTATGATTGTGATTTCGACAAATTCTGAAGCTGAAAATTCTGAAATACTTATTCGATTAATTACATGGCATTGGCTCTCTTTTATATTTTCAATTCACCGATCATCATATCAGTTTCAACAGGGTAATTGCTCATTCTTACAGATGCTGTCTGCAAAGGAAAACAATTATTTTTGTATGAGTTCAAATGCGGTAAAAAGATCATCTAAAGAACATCAGTTTCGTATTTTGAATGGGAACTTGCTCAGATTGAACGACGCGACGATGTTTTTGCAAACTTCGTTCTGTAAATATGATCCTGGAAAATAACCTTCATGGACGCTCTCAATCAAATTTACTAATTCACAAAACAACAGCATATTGTTTACATTTTATGATTGGCCGTTGCAAGTGGGATAAGCCAATATTTAAGGTTTTTATTATTGTATCTCGTAATGATACAACATTAATCTCTCCTCTGCATTGAAGATAAATACTGGTATTGGATGAAACATGCCGTAACATTCAGAAAAAAGTGGGAGGTGCTACATATAATTACTCCTCAATCCCCAGATTTTGTGTACGTGTATGTTTACTAATGGAGACATTAATGTGCGCCTCGTTCCCAAAACCAAGTCTCATCTAATACCTTATTCCCAAAACTCATTTCCATCATCAGGAATAATCTATTGACGCTTGATTCTTCTTTGATTCTAGATTTTGTTTTTTGTCCGCCATTAGCAGCGACTCAGATGTGTACTGCAACGTGATCTGTGTATTTTAAACAGAAGTAGCAACTACTCGACAACTCACCATCATTCTTTCTCTAAATACTAGGACATACCCGCTCAATAGGTGTATCTGATTTCATGAAAAGCTGAAAATAATGGGACGATTTGTTTATGATGTTGTTAATGTCAACAATCAAAACAGAGATATCGTCGTTGATATTGATAACAATCAAATCATAATTTTGAACAATACACTTACACCATCAATCTATGATTTGATTTAATCTCATTCTATAGAAAAATTCAAGAGAAAAACTGATTCCCCCTCTCTCCCCCCCCTCTCTCTCTCTCTCTCTCCCTCTCTCTGTATCTCTATTCTGAGCTGAAACCACTAAAAAAAAATGTCACTTTTTCGTTTGCAAAATATGTGTCCATTTCATTACTGATTTTTTTTAAATGCCACCATCTAACTACAAAATAATTTAATTTCGTTCCATAGAAAAAAAAGATTCTCTCTCTCTCCCCCTCTCTCTCTCTCTCTCTCTCTCTAAATATATATATATATATATATATATATATATATATTTTAATTCGATTCTAAAATGATTAAAAACAAACATCGTTGTCTTCTGATCTCTCAATGATATGTTCAGCATGATTCTTGCCTGAGCGCGTTACATATTTCTCAGTTTGAGGTTCAATTTTTTGCTTAGATTCCATGTTCCAGCTCCATAGTTGATTATCGGGGGATGCATTGCGTGCCTTACTCGTTTGAAACTAATTTGATTTTCTTGTTCTTGAAGGTTGATCTTGCTCTACCGAGGGCTTGCCAACCTAGAGTGATTTTTTGCTTGATTTCTTCTTCTTTTGAGGATTTCATGGAGATCCGTTGTCCTACGTAGATATAGTAAAAGGAGCAACGTACCGAAGGCTTGAGGTTTTCGTACCGACAGTCTATGGTTTTCGTACTAGCAACGGTTGACGTACTGCATTTTGAGCACCACTGGCGTAAGCCAAACTCATTCAACAAAATTATCCACAAAAATACCTACATCTAATTTTAGGATTAAGATATGGCCTTTATACTACACTGATTTCAATAAACGTCGTCATCATCAGCCTTTTAGTGTCCGTAGTTGGACGTAGATCTTCCCAAAGATTCGTCAGACTCCTTTATCACGGGCGTCGCGGAGCCAGTACATTCGGAACTTGTCTAGTCCGTCACGCGATCCTTGTTTTGCAAGGCCAACTCGAGCTATTTTAATGGGATCGGATGTTTCAAGTCTGAGGAGTTTCTATAACGTAATCGTTATGTCATAAAAGGAAGATGAATTACCCTATGAGACGCTTCAGAGACTAATAAAAACTCAGAAAATTTGCAATTAAGCTTATTATATAGTTTGATTTTTTAAGTTCGGTTTTATAAGATAGATTCTTCGTAGATTCCATTTTTTTTTAATGTTCTACACACTGGATCTCGAAACATTTTCAAAATAATAAAACTGTCACCAGAACGGTCAACATAGGTTTCTTCAGTTTCCAAGTTACACTGGCTGGCTACATATATATGTATGTATGTATGTATGTATGTATGTATGTATGTAACGGCTGGCCATGTTGCACGAATGGCGGACATCCGATGGACATCGCGTCAGACGACATGGATCCCCCAGGATCACATGCGGAACCGAGGCCGGCAGAATATTAGATGGAGAGACGAACTAGACAAATTCAGAAAGTACTGGCTCCGCGACGCCCATGATAGAGAAGTATAGCGAATCCTGGGGAAGGTCTGTGTCCAATGACGGACGTTAAAAGAATGATGATGATGATGATAAGGAGGACGAGGAGGAGGATGATGATGATGTATTCTACACAAAGGCCGTGCCAATAAAGTCATCATGCTGAAATTTTCAAGATTTCCTCCTTGTTAGGCTTACAATACCCATTTTTCCAAGTATCCGCCCTGAATAGTTCTTTAAGTGGGGGTTCAATTTTCAATGTATTTTCAAGTCAAATTGATCCCTTAGTTTGTGTCTGACAACCTTTTTTCAGTGATATGTACCTAACAAAAGTGAAAGAGGTAACTTATCCATTGATCACGCCCTTTTCCAATTTTTTCTAATTGATCATCCGCTGCTAAAAGACGCAGGTCACACTCTGGTTTCTATTGAGTGACTAATCAGAGCTGTTTCCTTTTTCTTTGTTGTTCAATCAATGGTTGATTTCAGGTATTAATAAAAAAGGTGGGAATATTGTTTGAAGAGGCAAATCTTTGATCTTTATTTTAAACTGATTAAAACAAGTTTTCTTCCAAAAGGTGGAATAGAATCGATTCTAATTTTACAATAATAGAATCAGTATTCCGAAACAAAAAGGTATTTAGTATTTATTGTCTTGAACTCATAATTAATTCTGCTTGATTCAATATCGATTCAATTAATAGTAAAATGCTGAGAATTGTCAGTTGAATAAGCACATTGTTTGCTTCTTATACTAAGAACGATGAAACATCATCATAAGCGTTTGGATAAATATCTTTTTATTATTTAGTAAACAAAATCGCCAAACAAATTAAGAGGCAATCTTAAATTTCAACCCTAACCCTACATTATAACGACATCATGTTACTTAAATGAAAATTAACTAATATTCATATATATATATATATATATATATATATATATATATATATATATATATATATATATATATATATATATATATATATACTTTGAACTATAGGAAGTGAGACAGACTCAGCAGTGAAAGTGAATGGAAACTAAGTTTAATAATCCGTGGGTGTTTTCATTGATCGTCTAGATATATTTTGGGAGGTATTTCCATCTTCAGTAGTGTGTGTTGTGTGTGTGTGTGTGTGTCATTTAATGGTTATAAGTTTACTGTGGAACATAAGTCTCCCATCAGAGGTTTTGCTTTGCGAGCCAAAAATGGGATCCCATCCGCTAGGGTCATCCTGTTGTTTTATATCATATGTGTATATATAATAGAGTAAAGATTTGCTACACAAACATGTTCATTTTTCTGCCCTGTTTGGGTTTCTTCAGACGATTGACAGGGCAGAAACATGAACGTGTTTGTGCTGCTAATCCTTACTTAGTTATATTTCAAGCTCTACTCTAAATCAAAAGAATATTTAGTGTTGAATGTATCAAGCACTTCATGAAATAAACCCATTACACATGTGATATTGTGTCATATTATATTGCACTCCGGATTTGTATTCCATCTACGTTGTTATAATTACTGATCCCCCCTCGTTAAATACATTTCTAGGTGATATACGTGAGTAAGACCTGTTTTAAAAGATAAATGATATACAGTATAAAATGATATAAATATACAATATACATAAAACCTTTTATAAAATGCCAAACTATGTTCATAATATAAGCTGTATGATAAGAAAGGGGATGGTGTTTTATCAACACAGCTAGAGTACCTTGTTAATGTGACTGTTTTGTTTTTAAAATCCCCGAAACGGTTACATGGTGAACAACTGATGACCCCAATAAGAGAAAATTTATACCATGTGTCATGATAGCAAAGTATTTGCGAACGAGGGGAAAGAATGCAGAAAAAAATTACATAAATTGCATTGATTGATATTGGTTGTTATATAAGGTTTTATCTGTATTGTATATCGATATTATTTTACATAACATATAATCTATTTTTGGAAACAAGGCTTACTTACGTAGGTTACCTGAAAACATATTTATCGATGAGGGATTAGTAGGTATAAAAATAGACAGGACTCGCAGCTCGTACCATTCCTATTAAATATTCATATGAATATTAAGTCCATTGTGTTGGTTTTATTATATATATATATATATATATATATATATATATATATATATATATATATATATATATATATATATATATATATATATATGGTACAAATCAGGGATGCAATATAATATAATGCAATATACGATGTATGATGGGTTTTTTCATAGACTGCTCAATGCATTCAACTTTAATTATCAAGTTGGTTTAGAGTACAGCTAGAAATGTAGTTGAATGAGGATTCGCTACACAAACACGTTTATGTTTCTGACCGGTCTGGGCTTCTTCAGGTGAATGATTGGGTATATTTTAGTTTGGTTTGGGGGAGGATGTCTACCATTGTAGGTGGAAGGGTTCTTCTTTATTTTATTTGATTTTGTGTCTGTGTATGTCTGCTGGTGGTTACGAATTACAATCCTGGTATGATTTGAGTGTTCACAGTATCAGTAAGTGGTTGTTCTTATCAGTTTTGGGTGTGTATTGTGTTTTAATCTTACTTAGATCTCTTAAATTCATTTCCCCATGATAAGAAGGATCTTTATATATATATATATATATCATTAGTAGATTGTATGGTTATCTTCCTAGCATGGGGAAGTAAATTTGGATCTATAACCTTAAAAATCTGCATGCGTATACCACTAAGCACGACCTAAAAATGTCTCTTTTGTTTTTTCTTCAAAAGTCTCTATGGTCATTTTTGGACCAAAGATGCCGAAATCTTGTGTCGATATATTTTAGATAATTTTGAATGAAACATCTATTTCTTTTGTATAATTTTAGATATTTTTTACATGGCCCGTTCGTGTACCAGAACCGATTACGTTGATTACTTTTTTGCGAGGTGCATATATATATTTTTTTTATTTCTGAAGTATGACAAACGGACAAACACTAAGCTTATCACAAGATAAGATATCTGTCCTCAAATGACATTGAGAAATTTCTTAAAAAACAAACATCCAGGTCAAGAGGCTTCTTAATCATCATATTGAAGACAAATGACGAGATACTCAGCCCCACTGCACTGAGTGAGTGATGACAGTTATCTGGAGGTTTACTAAGCATAGTTAGTGAGGCACATGGCATCACGTTTTGAAAACTCAGTGAGTATATACGTCGCTAAAGTACTAATGGCTTAGTGCAACTCGCGTAGGTGTGGCTCCGGTCAGATAATGTTCACTTCGCACTCATGCCTTTGGGAAAGGCATGGGTTAATCTCTTCTCCTCCTCTCACCATACTAGGGCTAAAATAGTTGGGCAGTTTGAGCCCTCTAGTCTTGGGAAGGCAACCCGTCTAGGAGAAAGAAAATTGATTCCAATGAGTGGAGCTCTCGTAAGGGGTTTTTACACCTAAGATGACGTACTCCTGGCAGCTCCAGTAACCAAGCTTATTGGCATGCGTATCGCTCGCCGATTTTCTCTGGAAACAGAATTTTGACGACTGAACACCCCATGATCTCCTTACGCTTCACACAAGGCATAAAGTGTTGGGCACACAGTGAGGACCGAAGTCGATACAGTCGAAATAGTATTCAATACCACCTTGCTAACCATTGATTCACAGCAATTGTCTGAATTTCTTGAACCGAGCAATATTTATGATCTATAAACAAGTTTTTTCATCTGCCTTTCATTCGACACTGATTACGAAGAACAAGTCTGATTCTTTAAAAAAACAACCAGACTCTGACTAAGGAACAAAATTAGCATAAACTTGCATTGCAAATTGAACCTTCCATTAAAAACATTTGGGGATAGGGGTAGAGAACTTTTTCAAATATAAGTTCAGGTTCAGCTTTAGCTCTAATGGTTCGGTCTGTACGCATGATACATACATACATAAATACATACATAGCCAGCCAGCCAGATCATCTCGAAAACTGAAGAAACGTTTGTTGGTGTGTATCATGTTGATGTTTCACGCTCTTTGGGTGCTATTCAATTTTGTTTTCTACTAAATAATCATTTCTCCATGGTGAACGAAGATAATATCCCTACTAAAACTACTAGGAAAACACGTGAAATTAAGATAGAAAATACTCGTGAAAAATCACTGATAATTGATAATTATCTAATACAAATTCAAAATAATATTTATAGATATCAAATTGTTGAATATTGAGTTGAATGGGTATTTTCCAGCTCTCATTATCATGAGAAAGACTTCGTGAAATCAACCTTGTCTCTCTTCAAAAGAGGAGAGAACGGGACAAAATTATGATGCTGTTCATGATACTGCAAAAACCTGTATTCAACAATTCAAACATCTCATTTCCCCAAAAGTAATTTGCGCCATAATTCAAACTCTAGTCCAGGGCGTGGGAAAAAAAGGTCCAATCCTAATATGATTAGTCGATCCCGGTGCTTGAACCAAAACCATGAACCTATATTTCCACCGAGAGCACCTCAATAACAAAACTGTTGAACTTCAAGTCTTTTCTGGGGAAATTTTCTTGAGCAGATCTCAGACAACCCACCCACTACTGGATACACATCTGTGAGCATCAATAGCAATACTAGAGTATACTATACGTCAGGGATCAGCAACTTCTTTTCGTAACGACCAACTTTTGAGTTTTTTTCATTATTTTTGCCCATGACCTATGTATGTTGTACTCCATCTCACTTATAGAATTGTGCCCTTGAGGCGCATAAATTTCAAATATTCACTTGCCTATAGGAGACGAATTATATGAAACAACGCTTATGTACGCAAATATTAAACAAACCAAAATACTGAAAGCCTTCAAGCGCCCGTTGATCAACAAGCACATAATAACTTGTTGATCCGAGCAAACCAAAACAGGCTATTTATGAAGATTTCTTTACAGTTTTTAAAGTCTTTTTTTTTTCCTTTTGTGTATTGTTCTTTAATGGACATTCGTAGCCTTGACGTATTTTCGAGATGTTCTGACGCAAAATCAGCCATTTTATATGACGTCATAAAAAAGTGTATTGTTTTCAATCGTAGACATAATGTTTTTTATTCGAGTTCATTTCTTGGAAAATCGACCGTAAACCATCTTTTTTCTCAAATCTGAGGCCTGCTGATAACACCCGAAAAGCCCACTTGTGGTCTGCATCCCACCTGTTGCCTACCCTCACTGTACGTCCATGGAGATGACGTTCAGTTTCCCACCAGCATCATATCAAAGTTAAGTCAAAGTTAATGTATGCAACCTAGTATTACTTTCGTCATCTGTTACATCAATCTCAACAATACAGAAATTCGTAATCGATCTTTTCTCGATCAATAAGTTAAGCTACTGAATCAATTTTGTTCGGTAAAGCCAGGGCAAGTGTTGATGTGACCAGACATCCTTGGTGTTGGCTATTCATGCACTCACAGACAATTTTCACTTCATTTAATACCAGGAGATTATTTCCCCCTTGTAATCACTCTTCACCATTCGGACACCAGGATTGGTGATTGATTATGATGTCACTAGTTAAACCTCCTGGAGAAATCATGGAATATATGAAATGATTTTTCTAGGAAACTATGTACATGGAATTATATATATATATATATATATATATATATATATATATATATATATATATATATATGTGTGTGTGTGTGTGTGTGTGTGTGTGTGTGTGTGTGTTTTAGAATAGTCCTTCAAAGGGGCAGCAGACCCCTACAACGATCGCACAGTTACCAGGCATAGGACACTTCTGTATGACCCTACGACCATAGAATCCTGTTCCTATCCGTGTTATCAATGTGGGCCATAGGATGCTAACCCTTGGTTCAAAGAGTGGGGTTAGCCTTGGGCAAGTTGGGCTCACCTTTAAAATCCAATGCTTGAAGGTTGAAGGGAAAGTCTTGAAGTAGGCCCCACTGTCTATGGTCCTACTGCTGTGGCATCCCGCCCAACAATCTTCGTCCACAAAGCCGAGCCATATATATATATGTGTGTGTATGTGTGTGTGTGTGTGTATGAGTGTGTGTGTGTGTGTGTGTGTTTTCAAGAAATTGACATATTTGGTCCGATAGAATGAGTTATAAATTGCGTTATAATAATTATTTAAAATGATATCCCATCTTGACACGGTTGATATATCACTCAATTTAGACCACGTAAATAGAAAAACTAACTAAAGAGAATACAATACTACAGCAGGAATCGAACCAGTTACCGATTGGGTAGCTTCTTTAACTTATTGATATGATACAGTAAGGATTTGCTACACAATGATCATACAGTTTATTTTAGATTCATATTAAGGACATTTGGGGGATGTCTATTCTTCTAGGTGGTAAGATTTTCCTTTTATTCTATCTATATTTGTATTAATTTATTTTTTATTCTATGTTCGGGTCATAGGATTGCTTTACTCTTCTGTTTTATTTAGCTATGTTCAGTTGTTTACTACGCAACTGTTTGGGGGATTTTAAAAACAGAACAGTTATATTAACATAGCATCCCCGTAGTGTTGATCAAACACCACCCCTTTCAGCTATGATTCTAACATATAGCTTATATCATATCACATGTAGCTTGTTATTCTGTCATTATCATAATGTATCGTACACGGATGTTATTATATACTGCCCATCATTTTATTGTTTCAAATAGGCTAACTTACGTAGGACACCTAAAAACGTCTTCAATGACGAAGGATCAGTAAGTATAACAATGGACGTAATTTGTTGTTCGTGTCCCTTCTATTAAGTGTTCACACATCCGTTGTGTCGATTTAATCTCAGGCTGCATACAAATCAACCTATGATATTATGTTTAAGAATACTAAGCACACAGAAAACTTCTTTGAGTTGATCTACCAACGTATTCAAATGAAGGACTTGGCAGTTTCTCTTAAAACTTTAAAGTTAATTTCTACTCGTTGTATACTATTTTGCTACACTAAATTTGCTTTTTCCCCTCAAATTATCAAATGAATTATCCTTATATATATGGTTGAAACGATACCAAACCACTTTTTAGCTGGTAGTAAAATCTCGGTGGGCTATTCCATATCTATATTCAGACAATTCATTACTTAGCATTCCATGTTGGATCTCCCAACCTGCCCAACCACCTATCAGTCAGATAATTAGACCAGGCCAAATGTTTTCCCCTATCCCTGGTTCCAGTCAATACAATGATCTTTCACGCTGATGAAGACTGGATCCATCTCTTTTGATGTCGTAATTCCCATAACATTAACTTAAATTTTATTCATTCTAATATACATTATTCATTTATTACATTTCTGTGCTCTCGTTAATATATTCTTCATTTTTTGTTATTATTTCACTATGGTCAAGTTGATAAGTCCCAAGTGGATCAGGGTGTCTAGTCATAGCTTCATCAAATAATCTAAAAATCCTTCTAATTAGGCTGCATTGATTTACCATCCTTGCAACTGAAGAAACAATTTTTAGTAAGAAATCAATAGATCTAAGAGTAGCTCTAGCAATTCTTAAATATTCTGATAATATAGTTCTTTAAAATATACAAGATCAAAAACTACTACCAATGGCATACGTACGATATGGATCGGAAATGAGTCTCGTTCATCAAACAATTTTTTGACAAACATTCTATTTTCGATTTTAATTTCCAAATCTAGGAACGTTGCTTATGGCATATGCAATTTTCCGAATTCTCCTCCATCATTAAGAGAACATGAGTCATCAATAAAACGGATACAAACTGAAAATGAACGAGCTCAGTTTACATTAGTTATAATTAAAGACGACATGAATGTATACTCATGTCTATGTGAATACAAATTTGCCCAAAAGGGCACAGGAACGATTCCCATTGGAACACCTATGAGCTGATGAAATATTTTATTACTTATTTTAAAGTAAAATTCCTCTATAAGATCAGAAACAATCACCTCAAGGGTAGAACACTTGAAGTACATCCTGCCTTTTTTGTTGTTTCACACCAGAATGCTGATTATTCTATTTTAGTTTTTAATAAGATCTTCAGTGTTCTAAAATTGTAGGCTGAGAAGGATTTAACCCCTTTACGTATATTTATGATATCGATTTTTCTTAAACATGCATACAATAATTTACTGCCCAAAAGAGATTTAAATTCATACAGAATTTACTTGTAATGTGACAGTTTTGTATTTGGTGGTAAATTAAACTAAAAACTTTAGAGACAGCTTAGCAAAGAAGTTTAGTGGTACACACTCTAGAGGATGCAATAAAGTAATCTCCTATTGGATTTTATGCATTTTAGGTATCCAATATATAATTGGTAACTTTTGTATTTTTCATCCATTCTGAGACCTAATTTTTCTCATAATACGACGTTATTGGATATATCATCTGATTCACAAGTATATATTTTATACGTGGATGATGGCGTTCCCATTAAACCAACTACATCCAATATCCTTTCAATATAATACTTTTTACGTATAAATGCTATATTATTTGCCATTTTATCAACCTGGACTATTAAAAAATATATATTTTGAAGTTCCAAGAAATCTCCTAATACTTGAGAAGTTTTTTGAGGATGTTTAAAAGATTTCACCTGCTGGATTTTTTTATTTGCAAACCTGCTACTTTTTCTTTCCATCTGTTTTACGTTGATTCTATTATTCAATCGTTATTTGACATAGATGCAAAAAGAACATCTAACGCTTTTTAATCTCATTCAAACATTTGTTATGATTTAGAATATTAGAACACTTTGGTTCTCTATAATTTGGAGCTTTTGTGAGGAGTTTTCTTAACTTTTTTTTCCAATATCTAGTTTATCCGTCGAGATTTTTATCACGTAATAGTGAGACCTGGCAAACACATTTCGAAATACTAATTTCGCCATTTTTATTAATAGTAAAGTTGTTCGTTCATGATTAAATATCTTATTTCCTGTCGTTCGTTCTATTCTGTATGTTACTCCTGGATTATTATCTTCTTTCCTTATTTACTTGGTAAAATTCGTAGGACTTCCGTGTGATTAAAGATTGCTATTAAATTCATATCAACTGCTTTATTTTCATGGAAAACGACGCAAACATTCAGAGGTATACTTTTCTTTTTCTTGATATACATATATATACATATGTGTGTTCATTACATATTTATGCTTATATGTATACACACACGTGTATATATATATATATATATATATATATATATATATATATATATATATATATTACAGGTTCGATTCCTGCAGCAGCAGCCCCATTTTCTTTAATTCTATTTACGTTGTCAAGGCCAAATGATATATTCACCGTGTAATAACGGAACAACATTGCAAAAAAGACTTTCAGTATAGTATAAAGCAATTCATAATTGTTCTGTCGGATCATATATCCATTTCTGAATAATATATATATATATATATATATATGAATATGAATATATTTACATATATATATATGTATAAGTGTGTGTGTGTGTGTGTATGCATATGTCGGTACATATTTCGAGTACAACGCTCAATAAGAGATTTATAAAGAAAAATTGAGGTTATCCGACCCCCCCCCCCCCAAAAAAAAACAGGCCAACATTTTTTTCTCAGTCTATAACTATAATTGCTCAAATTACACTTAGGATTATCTAGATTCTCATGCAATTTATCCAGAAAAATATATATCGATACTATTTTATTGAATCCCCTTCCATGGCGAAATTTGAAGATTTTTCTCAGATAAAGTGACACTTGTTTTACAATAGTTGTAATAATTTCGAAGTCATTCAGTTACAATGGAGCGTGTTACATTATTAGGGTGGCCTCTTTGATTAAATACTTCATGTCATACTGAAACATTCGATTTTATTTTTAGATAGAATTTTATTCAACTTTCTGCGCTTCTATTTGTAAAGTATACATACATACTTGGTCAAGTTACAGAATAACCCTTTTCAGACACCAGAAGGTCGATAGAAACGTCTTAAGTAGGTTTATTGACAAGATAAAGCGTGGTCGCATGGAGACCCGTACATAGACAGCCGGTCACAGATCCCTAATTAAAAAGACTTTAAGTTTAATGGTGTGAGAAACGAAAGAAATCAGGAGGAAAATAGAAGAAAAAGGGGGTAGATGATCGTTTAGTTCTAATATCAGGAAAAAAAGGTGTGGTAAATTTGTGAAGTAGAAAACGGATCCTTGCCTATAAATTGGGGACCAAAGGCTGGTCACCGGAGGAGCAGACCAGACGAGAGTAGACCAGAAAAGGAGTCGAGCAGTCTACGGGCCTCCAGCCCCACGCCACTAGCAGTAGAAAGACTGATTTATCTCTCAATCTTTCTCCCTCCTCTCTCTCTCTCTCCCTCTCTCTCTCTCTCTCTCTTTCTCTCTCTCTCTTTCTCTCCTTCTCTCTCTCTCTGATTCGGATTTTATTCGGTCTTCAAACGAAGGCTATCAGTGTATTTTCGGTCGGCCGAAGACGGAAAATAAAGTTTCGATTACGAATCCCGGTATGAGTCTTGCATCCCTTCCCTTGCTGCAGCCATGGGGGGCAGTACATCGTCGAAAGATATACCCCACACCATTATCCTTCAAGTGTGGCCCTGAGGCGTTCAGTCTTGTTTTGTTTTTTTTAATCTTTTTTCCAACTTCCTAAATTATTAAAACAACTATAACCCCGAAGCGATTTTGATTTAATTTACCAAGATAATTTTACTGCAAAATAACACCAAATCATCAATTTAAAAAAAAGAATTAACCAGCCTGGTTAGTCACGCAATAAAAGTCGTTAGGTGACCAATTTGAAAGCATGCCGTGGGATGGGTGATCAATTGAAAAATGAACAGTAAGTGAATTATTTAATTCAACCGCATACTGCAAAGTATTTTTTTCTGTCAAATGATAAAATAACAGGACTAGTACGTCATTCAGTTGAAACTGTTATGCAACCAACGTCTTTTGACAGCTTGCCGTGTTGGGGATGATAAATTAAAAAGATATTTACTTGTGTCATTTCGTAAGTACTAAAGGTTATCTTATCACATAAATACCAATGTCACATTGTTTGTTTGTTTGTCTATTCATCCAAAAACGATTTATATTACACTATAATTCAGCAAACGTTGACAGCGATTCACTCCAGCCATAAATCTGAATTCAATCTAATAGTGCCCATTAGTTTGTGACGCTTACCTAAAACAAATTACCATCTTACTATAATTCAGCAAAGATCCGTCAGTTTATCTCCAATAGCGAAACTATAAAAACAACCAAAGCTATGACCAACCAAATTTTCTTAGGTGTTCGTGCTTACCTAAAATTCTGCCATTGTTATGATTCTCCCTTCGAATAGTACGGAAACGTTTACCCCCCTTTGAAGTGTCAAAAGTCAACCAAAACTTTTTTTTCCTTTCAAGGGGACAAAGGTGAAAAAGAAACTTTTTCTCTACTTTAAGGCTCGAAAATTAAAAGAAACTTTCTCCCTTTTAAGGGTTAAAAAGTGAAAAGATTTTCTCCCCGTTAAAGAGTTTAAAGCGAAGGAAATTTCCCTCACTCTTCTAAGAGGTCAGAAGTTATGGGACATTTTTTCTCTGCTTCGAAGTCTGAGAGCTTTAGTCCTTTTCTTTCTACTATACAAGATGAAAATTATTTGCGTACATTTTACAGAACTAGGTATAATTTTGAAAGTGTAATATGTTGTTACGATATAAAGAAAACATTTTGCATTAGGAACTTTTTCAAAATCTCCACATTAAAAATATAGACGTTCTAAAAGTTTGTTTCTTTTAGTTTGTTTGTTTTTTTGAATACGACTTCTGACAATCTTCCGTTGAAGGGACCCCTTTGCTATTTTCAATATTTTGATCCATTGCCGAAATTTTCTACGGAAGATCATACGCGTAGGTTTCTTTTGCTTTCAAGAAAACATTGTTTTTTCTACTTACTTCCAACCTTAAAATCCGTGTATTGAAACAAAATAACTGAATATCTAAATAATTAGGATTTGAAGAGTCAGTGTAATGTAGAAATAATTGAAAATTTGGAAAATCCGAGGATTAAAAAGTTTTATGAAAATTAATCAAATTAAAATCACATATGCACAATTATAAAAATGCAACCATTAAATAATTTCATTAGGATGTTCATCTATTCGTAATTAAGGTTGATATAAAGATAGACGTAACAAAAAGATTAGTTTCATTCTAATTGAACGACTGTAGCCACCAGGTTGCAAATGGTTCTATACCTTTTCATATGTGTTTCAGCGCTCTTGGTCCCACTGTTTTGTCTATAGAAAATTGGCATCAGTACTCCACTGAAAAAATATTTTTTTTATACATTTTTTTTAAAGCCATTTTGACCTTTTGGGTGCCTTATTTTGACAGATTTATTAAACATTAAGAGATATGCAGATTCTCTAGTACCTACATGTTTCTTAATGTTTTTATTACTTTATTTTAGATGTTTTTCGGTTGAAAACGCCGGTGATGTGATAAATAGAATTTATTCTGACCATATTTATTCTCCGATAAATTTTTTTACATTACTTGAAATTTCGACTGTGCAGTTGTTCATTTATTGACTGGTGAGTTAATTCATTTGATTATTCAAAAAAGAATAATTTCCTAAAAGAAAAAATAGTATTATCAACTGTTTTTTTTCTGATATTTTCGCATGCTTTCAATACAAAAACATATCTTCTCGAAAAACAAAGTTCTCTCGAAAGCAGAAGAAAATAACGCGTATAATTTTGAATGCTTAAAACGAAAGATTATTTTCCAATGCTTATTCAATAAAGGCAGATTTTTATTAAATAAGTTTCTGTCGCTAATTTTGACAGGTGTTATGCTCGCATATATATATATATATATATATATATATATATATATATATATATATATATATATATATATATGTATGTATGTATAATTAATAAATAATAATATAATATGATACAATTAATATATATTAATGTTCCTCTATTCAGGGTTGAGTACTCTCTAAGTGAGGTAACTCAACCATTGTAAGCTTATGCAGTGCTCTTCCATAGGAATAGAGCACCCTGGTGGATGAGGGATTTATGTGTAAATAAATATATCGCTTAAATTCAGCCTTACTGACTGATCAGTTCCGTAGTCTAGGGTTTCTGAAGTGAAAGTTGCATTTCTGCCTCGCAGTACTGGATGGTATAATAGAAAGTCTTTACCCACACAGAAGAGATGTAATACATCGAAACAGCTGTCTGCGGATGACACAATATATATATATATATATATATATATATATATATATATATATATATATGGGTGTGTGTGTGTGTGTGTGTGTGTGAGATAGAGAGACAGATAAATGGCTCTAGTTCCAACCCAATGATGTGAAGAAAGTTGACAAAAAAAGCTGGAGTTTGATTAGAACATTTCAAATTATTGGTTGTGATGAGAAATGTTTCGGCTGAATTTTGGACTTCATCAGAGCATCTGGTGAAGAATGGAGAGAGTGGACAATGTTACGTCTACATCAAGTAAAGTCCAGTCGCATTTTGGTGTAAGTATATATTTTGTGATGTGGTGAGAAATATGGAGATATTTAAAGCCTGGGTTCAAGGAGGATGCAGGTTTAGATTTCCCATATTATCAGTATTTTTGCAGATTGGCTTCTTAGGCCTTCTTCTCTAAATTGTCAACTTTCTTCACATTATATATATATATATATATATATATATATATATATATGAATGATCCGACTGAATGATTATAAATTACCTTATATTATATTGAATAGAATAAACAATTGAATAAAATTGCAATGGCCCCATTTTCTTTGATTGTTTATTCTATTTATATTGTCTAGGCCAAGTGATATATTAACCGTTTAATGAAGGAGATAATCTCAAATAAGACTTTCAATATAATACTACGCAATTCATAATCATATGAAAATATATATATATATATATAAGTGTGTGCGTGCATCATGTGCGCATCCCATATATATATATATATATATATATATATATATATATATATATATATATATATATATACACACATATATATATATATATATATATATATATATATATATATATATATATAGTAGAATGTGGATTCGTTGCACAAACTAGCTCATGTTTCTGCCCTATCCGGACCTCTTCAGCTTTACTCTAAAACAATTTAACTTCAAAAGTAAAAAGTTGTATGTATCGAGCACTCTATTAAATAAATCCATTACGTATCAGAAGTGGCTTTATATTATCAATATATTATCATATTATGTTATACTTCTAGCCTAATCTGTACTGCATGTAATATATATATATATATATATATATATATATATATATATATATATATATATATATATACAAGTTCATCATTATCAGTCTTCTAACGTCCGTCGTTGGATATAGACCTTCCCCGGGATTCACCACACTTCTCTGTTGTAGGCGTTGCGGTGTCAAACTTTCTGAATTAGTCTTGTTCGTCTTCCCATTTAGTATTCTGTCGGCCATATACAAATTGCAAGCCTGCAAATTGAATGAATGAACGAAAAAAAATTAAACAAAGCATTGAAATCATCATGTATAATTGCTTCAAGATGATCTCCGACAATAGTCCTGCGACGATGAGAAAAACAAACGTACTGTCATTTAATGAATACCGTTAAATCGAGAGTTTACTGTATATATGTGTCTTTCAATACATGCGGTCAATATAGTCAATACAGAAATAGCTGAGAGCCAGCTGTCCTGTCCATATTCTCCTTCAAACGGACGGTGGAACCCTGTAACCAGCTTGCCATCTACCAGCTACAGATTGTTCACACCCTATGGTGCAAACCCGGGTGATCTTTAGTCGGAATCCTCCTGCAAAGGGACAACAGACCCCTTTAGCTAGCACACATCTGCTAGTTGAAGGACACCCCTGTCAAAGACCTTGGAATCCTGCTTCTATCCATGCCTCCTCGGTGGACGATAGGATGCTAAGCCTTGGTTTAAAGGGTGGTGTTGGCTCTGGGCAAGATGGCTTCACCTTAAAAATCTACTACTCGGGCTAGTGGGAGAAGCCGTGCATTGACCCTATCATCTATGGTCCTAATGCAGCGACAATACCTCCCAACAATCTACAGTCGCGAAGCCAAGCCATTTAATATCTGATACATGTACGGGTACGATAATTAAATCTTTTTACAGCTGAACAATGGATGACTTGCCCGTGTTGTCCGCTGGGCGTCGCTTTGGTCGTAATAAGTCCGATCTCCCGTCCAGTGTAGTGCCGTGGCAAGTTCAGTTATTCTAATTTTAAAATCATGGTATTAATCTAAATTTCCAACTGCAGATCCCTGGCCATTATCTGACGGACTGCAAAGAGTCTATGGACCACAGTTTTGAAATTACTGTACTAAAAGTTTTGATGCCACTTGTTGAAGCAACTGTAGAAAGCGTCGAGAAATAAGTGATGTCGTCTGAATATTAGTCTGTTCTACTTTGTTTTGTTTTTTTTCTTTTTTTACACTTTTGCGGTGAACGCTGGATGAATGACATACTTCCACAGTAACCCATTTAATGCTACAAAGACAACTACAACGAATTTTTTTTTCAATACAAGCCAGGCTGCTTCAGTTTCAAACTACATACCTACCTCTTCTCCGACTGAAGATGATTACTTCGCATTTGCAACATATGTTTGCGTAGATATGTAAGACTTTTGTGTTTGGCTTAGTCGGTAAGAGAGCTGCCTACCAATCACTTGGTCAGGATTTCAGATCAGGATGGGGTAATGTTTATTCCAAGAATGCATTTATCAATAAGAATGAAACAAAATCCTGGCGTATTCGTTAGATGAATTTCCGTAGATGTGTAAGACCTGTGAATTCGGCTCAGTCGGTAAAAGGCTACCTACTAATCATATGGTCGTAATTTCAAATTACAGTGGGAAGGTTTTAACATCAAATATCATTTCGGTTTACTAAGAAGGGGAAGAAAATGAGTAAAGAGTTTACTACCCTGAATTAGGAGGAGATTTTTGTTGCTATTCTTGACATTACAGGTTACTGGTTATTACAGTAGAAAAACAATGTCAACACTGGAGTTTGACCAAAAATATAATCTCAACTTCGAAATATCGTAAGTCGAGCTACCGTAAGTCGGGGACTATCTGTACTTATTATTGCTTAGATAAATTTATGCAGTGCCTTTCTCGCAACCTGCACATGAAGCCTTTTTATGGCGTATATAAGACGAGGGCCTTGAGTATTTAATCCCAAGAAGAAAGAAGAAACCATGAGTTGCCTTAGCCAATTCAGCGGAAGCTTCGCTGATAACATTTAACGAATAATAATATCGATTTCTGAGAGCGTGCCAAAAATAGAAGAGTGTATCACGGTTACCGAATTCTCGACCAATCAGAACTGATTTTAACGATCCGCCTCAACCTCCAAGTTATTGAGGAGAAAATGAGTGAAATAAGAATAATACGCACCCACCCACACACACATAAATATATATATATATATATATATATATATATGTGTGTGTGTGTGTGTGTGTGTGTGTGTGTGCAATATGGACTGCTCCTCCACCTTCGTGTTACTGTGGGGAAAGTGAATGAAATGAGAAAAATGCATATAGATACACAAACACACATACACACACGCATATGTGTTTGTGTGCGTGTATGTGTGTTTGTATGTTTATGTGTGTCCGTGTGCGTGTCTGTGTGCTCATCGCTGTGTGGTGTGGTGCCCACCCCCACCTATGTGTTATTGATGAGAAAGTATGTAAAATAAGCATTAGACACACACACACGCACATATATATGATTACATATAATAAAATAAAGAAATAGATTGTGTGTACGTACGTACGTATATATGCTTATACATACATGCATATCTGTGTGTGTATCTGTGTTTGTGTGTTTGTGCGTGTGTTTATGTATGTATGAAAACAGAATGAGCGTAGAAAAGAAAGAATGTATGAGTGAATGTTGTGGACAGAGTGACTAAAATGAGACACACACACACACACACACACACACATATATATATATATATATATATATATATATATGTATGTATATATATATATAAAGAACGAGTGAACGAGGAAGTGAGTGAATGTGCGAATGAATAAATGGGGTCACGTGATTTAAAATGAGGTTGAAACAAAGACAAAATAGGACATACAAAAAAAGCGGGAAAAATTACAAATGGCGGAAAGTCAAGGGAAGGACGGAGATAATAATTTTAAAAGAGGCTGAAGAAAAGAGGAGTGAGAAACCAATTTATATATTTTTTTTAAACGTGGCAAAAAATTCCCGAGTGGGCGTAAAAATGTTACACGTTTGGTAAGCTTGGTAATATATATATATATATATATATATATATATATATATATATATATATATATATATATATATATATTGGTCGATAATGGCACTGGGAGAAGATACGGGATATTGTGTGGACTTTTTCGATTATGGATCGAAATAACTCCTAATAGAGAATGAAACCGCTATTATTAACCTTTTCTTGTCCATTTAAGTTTTCTTTCTGGCAGATGAAAAGTTTGGTTCAGAAATGCGATAAGCGCCATTTTAAAAAAGACGATGTCTTTGATAAAATTGAAAATCAAATTCTTGATTTTAATTTTCCATCGTATTTCAACCTGTTGGACTGTATATATATAAGAAGCTTGAAATGAGATACATAAATTCAAATACCAGAATTCTTTTTTTAATTTCCATTTAACATATTTTCTTTATGGAGTCTATCCTGTTTTGGAACTGAGCTCTTTTGGACAATCTCTTTCTCTCTACATACATTTAGTCTCCAACTTACAATTGCTCGACTGATGATATTTCAGAGATATGTTCATATTTGTTTTGAAATGTTTAAATAAACAGCCGTATTCCATTTTGTGTTACAAAGTAATCTACAAGGAAAAGAACGAAAAACAGAAGTCCAGACGACATTGCAAATTTTTTCTGAAGAAGACGTTTTCTTCAGCTTTTTCAAGTGAAATGAAATCTTGTTGTATCTCTGGGGTAATGCGCGTTCCATTTGACAATGATTGGCGATTTGATAGTCATATATAGTGAAAAAAATGAATTCTTTAATGGATATAAATAGAATAAGGTGGAGTTATCCAACCAGAAAAAAAAGATACTCTTACCCCAGTAATATCCTAAATGGGGATCCAAATGAATCGAATCATTTGCCTGGAGAAGGCAAAAAGAGCAGAAACATTAGCGTGTCACAATATTTGATTACCATCTTTATCTAAATGTTGAATGTATAGAGCTCTTTAAGGAATAATTTCATCACATCGGATATTGAATTACTGATTTGTACTTTCATATATATATATATATATATATATATATATATATGTATATAAATATATATATTTATATATATATATATATATATATATATATATATATATATATATGGTAAAGGTAGGTACGCATCAACACCGATTCTGAATGCAGGTTTTTAAGACTTTTTCATTTTCAATTGGTTAAACTGAAGCAACACAGTTTACACTTTTGCTTTTTTGTCCGTGAGCCAATCTCCGTCTAGCTTAGTAAATAACTTAAACTATATATATATATACACACACACACACACACACACACACACATATATATATATATATATATATATATATATATATATATATATATATATGTATATATATATATATACATATATACAATACCACGAGGTAGAATCGCAGGCATTTTACTCCTGCACTAAGCAGAGCTGGATGGTCAGTAAGACCGAATTTAAGCAATGTATTCACTTATGCACAATACCCCATCTACCAAAGTGCTCCATTCCAGAGTTGAAAGAGCATTGCTGTATAGCTTATTATATATATATATATATATATATATATATATATATATATATATATATATATATATATATGGAAACTGTCATACAACCAACACATCGTTTTGAGATAATCTATTCTTTAAAATAGGGAAAGGGTGATCAACCGCTTTTATTAGGCAGTAATTACAAAAAAATGAATTTTCAAAATACGAGCCGACACTAACTAAGGGATCAAATTAGAATAAGCTTTCATTGCAAACCGAACACCCTCTAAAACGATTTGGTAAAGTGAAAAAGCAAACAGTTTTGACGAGGCATGAAAAGGGGTAATTGCTCAATCCTTTCAGATCCAATGTAGCGGCCTGCACGCATGATATATGCATGCAATTCAAGCCGGACCAATTTGAAAACTGAAAGAAACCTATTTTTAAGGTTTGGATGACATTTTTGTTCGAACATTTGTGATGTACTAACATCAATAAAGTTTTTCCCCTGAAGATAAGGATTTACGAATCAGTTTGAACAAATAAAACAATAATCAATACGAATTATAAGAAATCGTCAACCAAACATGTTAAAATCTATTCTATCTCCATCATCTGCCTCTTAACGTCCGTCGTTGGATATAGATCTTCCCCAAGATTAACCAGACCTTCATATCGTAGACATCGCAGTACCAATACTTTCTGAATTCATCTAGTTTGTCACGCCATCATATTTTGTCGGTCACTGTTTTGCATGTGATCTCAGAGGATTCATTTTGTGTGCCGTGCGACGGTTGTCTGACAATTTTGTCTTGCCATTTGGATTTTCTAATGGATTCTACAGTATTTCGAAGACCTGTTTCTCCTTTAATATATCGTGCTGTCTTGTCCCCATTTTATGCTGTGCATGATTCTCTTTTTTGTGCGATGCAAGGTTCTCAGTTTGAGGGTCGATCTTTTGGTCAAATTCCACGTCTCAGCTCCGTAGGTGACTATCGGGTGGATGCATTGGTTGTAATCCCTTCTTTTCGGGATTTTTCTAGCTCTTGCTCTATATGTGCACTGGCCTCACCAATGAAGCTAAAAGGATAATTATGAAAATATTTACTCCGTGATATGATAAAGAAATGTTTCTTTTGTTTATTTTTTAAATCCCCAGACTAAATAGGCCCTCAACATTATAATTCTACGCTAACCTGGTCCCTTAGTTTGTGTCGGACAGTGTTGACGCTGTTTTGCGTTATTTTCGGGAGCTCAGACTTTTTTTTGGTGTACACTGCCCAACGTAAGGCTAGATAAGTAACATTCATTGATCACCCCTTTTTCCGAATTTCTAACTGATCCCCCCCAATACAGCGTGCAGAAATTGGTAACTTGACGCTTTTTTTTAATGACTAATCTGACTTTTTTTTTTATTTACGTGATCGATTTTCATCATTAATTTCTTCATTAATTAAAAATATTTCTGGATATGTGTTTGAAGTAAAATTATGAATCTTTCAGGAAATAATCAAAGATTGTAAACCCCTTGTCCAAAATGCCAGGGATCACTATCGGATGATTTCGGAATATTCACTTATAGTGCAATGACAGCAACCCATAGAATAACGGAGGTAATTACTTCGCTGCACATAAGTAATAACAACGTGATTTGTAAAACGATATCTTGATCAAAAGTTGCATTTTCACTATTGTGTTAATAACTGACCAAGACGTAATAAACATTTGAAAAAATGTTTCTATTGTCCAATTTGAAAGAAGATTTATCAACTTGAACGTATTAGTCAGTCTCAAAGTAAATTTCTGATTAAATATATTATTTTCAGATGAACTTTTTCTTTATACTTCTACGTAATTCTGTTTTCAGGGTAATTATACTGTGCACACACACACACACACACACACACACACACACATATATATATATATATATATATATATATCCCTTACTCTTTCTCTGTCTGTCTGTCTGTCTGTCTCTCTCTATCTCTCTCTCTCTATCTCTCTCTCTCTCTCTCTCTATATATATATATATATATATATATATATATATATATATTTAGGTAGAGATAGATAAATGTTACTATATAAATATAAAGAACGGTGTATTTACTTCGAGGATGACGTTATTTTTGGAACGTCAGTATGAGTTTTTTGAGCGTGTACTTTTACATGGGACTGGAATCACCGAATTCAGCCATAATTTAACAAATCTAGCCACTTGTAGCCTGCCAAAATAGCTGATTAAAAACGGTCGTTCTGGAAAGTATAGTTTATATTGAGATATATTGGGGATGGGTGGTGGAATCATCGAGGGGAAGTAATCTTGGACTTTTTAATGCACGCTTATCTTCTACCAATTAGATTTTGTACGAAAAATCTTCTTTTTTTTTCAATTATTTTGAAAGTCGTTTCATTTGATTTTGATTGTTTATGGGAATTTTTCGAGTTCAGTCTCTACAAACATTGGCTCTTTAAAAGTTTCAGGTTTTGAAACATTCCAGTTTTTTGATTTTTTTTGTTTCGGATAAGGGGTACCCAACCTTCATTGAGAGCAAGTCTGGTTAGTCATTCAATTGAAACCGTCACGTAACTAATGTCTTTTTGCAGCATGCTATGTTGGGGCTAATATTTTTCTTTTAATGGAGAACGAAATGGTCAATGAATAAGCTACTGATCTCGCCTTTCGCTAAAAAAAAAACGCCAGGAAATTTTTTTTAAAAGAACAACTGGACACAAATTAAGGGATCCATCTGGCATAATATTCAAATTGACCTCCCCCCACACACATATACGCACTTACAAACACTAAAAACTATTTAGAGAGGCAATTTTGAAAAAAAAAGTTTTTGTAGACATAATAAAGAGCAAATGTTTAAATGTTCAGCCCTGTAACTCCGTTAATGCAGCCTGTGCATGTGATACATACATACATACATACATACATACATACATACATACATACATACATACTCACATTCATGGCAAAGCAGCCAGTAGGATTAGCATGAAAACTGAAGAAACATATGTTGACAGTTATGGTTGACAGTTTCTCATACAGATTTGTGGAAATCTTTCAACAATATTCAAATCATTCAAGAAAAATTTGTCGACGTCATTCTTTAGTAAAAGAAGCTAAAATATAGTTCGCTGTTAAATAAGATATTTATAATAAGATAAGTAAGATATAATGCCGCTATTTTTGGTCAGAAGTACCGGTGATCAGGTGGTTAGCAGTCAAGAAAGAGGAATCAGAGGCCTGAGTTCAAACCTTGACCGAAATCTCATTGATCATCAACATGTTAACATCCGTCGTTGGGCATAGACCTCAAGGATTCGCTCGACCTTTCTATGATGAGCGTCGTGGAGTCAATGTTTTCTAAACTTGGAGAGTACAATCTACAACGTAAGTTTATGCTAAACCCGCCCTTAGTTTGTCAAGCCATCTTTTTTTAGGGGGCAGCCACAATTTCAAATATGATCTCTCTGGATCCGTGTGTCTAACATTCTTGCAACATGACCAGCCCAACGCCGTTCGATTTCTCTAATGGATTTTATATCTCTGATATTATATTCTGTGTTGTGTTCTGATGTCTCTATGTGATGCTGAGCATCATCCTTTCTTGTGCATTGTTCACACATTGAAGGTTGAACCTCTGGTTAGTTTCCATGTTTCATAGGGTTTAACGTAATCAACTTTATCATCCAAGCTCAGCTAATCTAAGGAATATAATTATACGGATAACGTTTTATTTAATGCCAAGATTTATTTCCAAGTGATGCAGTATATTTTCATTCATCTATCAAGGAAGAAAACTTTTGACCTGATAAAATTTCGCTATGTGTAAATAGCACGAAAGAATATGGAACATTTCAATGCTTGATAATCCGTTTTTGGGAGGATTATAGAAATATAGAATCCGTAATTGGACTAACTTTTTCTAAATGCATTGAAAACATGTTGATTATTTTTTCTACAAAATGAAGGTATTCTGTTTTTTTAAGGGGCAATGACATTCGCAAAGTCATGTTACATGAGCCTGAAAAGTTTCGTCTAAATCAGTTACGCGGTTTTGAAGTGCGTAGAAGTGTAACAGATGTACTGAAAGTTTACCTTGGGACCAGCAGAGACCAGCACATGTCACTGGGTGAAGAATGATGTGACAAAATTTATACCGAACCTCCGCTTAGATAAAATTGCAAATTAAAATGATCGTATCTTATTTATAGCAAGTCATTTTGGGCCGAGACCTTGGTAACCTAGAGACAAGTACCCTTATCACTCATACCGGAAACCTGTGTTCGATTTCCTGCTGGATAAATGTAACTTTAGTATTTGAATAAGCTTTTTTAGTGACCGAGTTAATCGTGCACTTCACTTTATGCCATGAACATAAGGTTTCAACTTATGCCATGAATATAACAATTTAATTTATACTATGACTATAAAGTTTGAAATTACGCCATGGCAATAAAGTTTTAATTTATGCTATGACATTAAAGTTTGAACATATGCCATTGATATAAAGTTTAAATTCATGCCATGACTACGACGTTTGAATTTATACCATTGATAAAAAGTTTTAATTTATGCCATGAATATATAGTTTGAATTTATGTTATGACTGTGAAATTCGAAAATATGATAAATTTGGAAGTTTTGCTACAACAATTAAGTTAAAATTTGTACGTGAAATACGAATTTATAATATAAATACAAGTTTATGACACCATTTTTGATTTCTCTTTCTAAATAGATATAACACTTGCACACATAAACTCACACACACACACACATATATATATATATATATATATATATATATATATATATATATATATATATATATATATATGTATTGGTAAGTCAATAAGTCTGTAGCCTAATGCTGAAGAATAACATTTATTCCACACAACAAATATTTATACATGAACAAAATCTTCTTCCTTCCTGCACTTAATACAAGATTTCCACAGATATAGATCGAACATCATATTACAATATTATCGAAGTTATTTCACAGTGTGTTAGACTACGGACTTATTGATTGACTCTGATACATATGTATGAATGTATATGTCTGTGTGTGTTGTGTGTACATGTGTGTGTGTGAGAGAGAGAGGGAGAAAGCCTTCTTGTTTTTATATTCCTTTTTCCCATGTATCTATTAATATGTACGAAGCCTTACGTAGATCGAACGTTATAGAGTAGAAAATAGGAGTGTCAGGCTACTTATTGATTCATCCCCACCCACCACACACACACATATATATATATATATATATATATATATATATATATATATATATATATATATATATATATATATATATATATGTGTGTGTGTGTGTGTATTTGTCCCTCCCACATTTAGTGAGATTTGTCAGGGTATAAAGTCAGTAGGTGATCAACTATGTATAAGGCTTTTGGGTGCCTCTCCAACAGGGATCGGGGGCGTGTTCAAACACCCGTCTCAGCAACGCCTCTGTATGTTGGGTCGAAACCATCAAGAATGAAAAAAAAAAAAAAGAAAAGAAAGAAAATGAAAGACTTCAACTGCTATGAACCACCGGCAACTTCGTCACACAGTCAAACACGAGAATATTTCTTTTCATCTTTCTAAATGCGTGCTGCTCTATTCTCTCTCGCTATTGACTGGCCGGGAGGGGAAACTTATTTTTCTTGCAAGCACAAGTAGGTCAAGGCAAGTGCCACTGTGTATGTGGGTGAACAGCATGGAGTTTGTTGTTTGTTGAGTGGAATCAGTTTGTTTAGTTGCTGTTGCTACAACACTAGTCCTTGTGAAAAGAAGCCTTAGAGAGATGCAGCCCCCCCCCCTCTCTCTCTCTCTCTCTCTCTCTCTCTCTGTCTCTATCTCTCTCTCTGTCTCTATCTCTCTCTCTCTCTAATATAATCGGCAAATTCATGGTATTGGATTCAGTCAATAAATTGTAATGACCAGGGATTAATTTACACACTCCAACGCAACACACACACATGCGCATATATATATATATATATATATATATATATATATATATATATATATATATATATATATATATATATGTATATATTCATAGATATATCAACACATAAATTCACAAAACATATACAAATCACACAAAAAATACCCACAGCATATACACACGCATAATTAGCATATACAATGTCAACTCATACGCAACGCAGAACATGTACACATACAGCACACACAGCGTACTCAACGCAGAACACACACAACGTAGAATATATACACCAAACGTAGAACATAGACACACAACGCACACGTGTAAACACAGCATACACACACACATACATAAAACGCAACACGGACACTTACACGCACATACATCACAGTACAGACACAAAAACACACGCACGCGGGCGCGCAAAACAACACACAAACAACACAACACGACAGAACGGACATCCCCTACACACAGCACAACATTCACATACACACACACACACACACACAACACAACACAAAACACAACGCAGCACAACACACACACCCCACACAAGCACAACACAACACACATACATAACACACACACACACACACACACACACTCATACACAACACAACACACACGCACACTGACACAAAAAGCGAGGATCCTTGATCGATTAGTACATAGATATAGTGGCAATTCGTAGGTAGCAATTTCTCCAATCCCCCCCCCCAACGGAACCGGGTCTGGTTAATCACTCAGTTGAAACCGTCACGCTGCCAACGTTGTTTGTTAGTATGATGTAAGGTCT
>OY735226.1:9966217-10156217 GCA_963457665.1 Thysanoteuthis rhombus | reverse complement strand
AATTACACTGAACTCTCCACGCGCTGTTGTTACAAACTATACTATTTTCCCTATGCATATCAAAAAATACGGGATGCCAATTTAAAAATTTGGCATGCAAATTTTGAAAAAATTAAAATATGACATGCAAATTAGAAAATATGGCAAGCTGATGGGAAAATACGACGGGCAAATTATTTACTATTAAATTTACTGAGAAAAAGATACAATATTCAACAAGTCTTGCGAGAATATAAAAAACAAGCGTTCCGATAGAACGAAAGCCGTTACAACGGGAGTGTACAGTACGATATAGATGTTTGTGTGGGCATGCGTATGTGTGTTTGTCCAGATCAATGCAACGTAATGAAAAGTTCTCTTACAGTGAAGAAATAAGTGCAAGGTATATTCATTGATCCTAAAAAGAAGGGTGTATAACCACCAATGCATCCTCCCTACAGTCACTTATGGGGCAGAAACATGGAACCTAACAAAGAGATAGATCCGCAAATTGAGAACCATACAGCGTGCACATGAAAGAATTATACTGAGGCTCACACGGAGAGACCACAAGGCAGCACAGTACATCCGAGAAAAGACAAGAGTCAGGGACATCATACAATCCATTAAAAATCTCAAATAGCGGTTGGCTGGCCATGTTGCAAGAATGGTGGACAACCGATGGACATCACGACTCACGACATCGATTCCCCGAAATCACATGTGCAACCGAGGCCGGCAGAATATTAGATGGAGAGACGAGCTAGACAAATTCAGAAAGTACTGGCTCCGTGACACCCATGATAGAGAAATGTGGCGAATCCTGGGGAAGGTCTATGTCCAACGACGGACGTTAAAAGACTGATGATGACGATGATATTCGTGTTGTACCAGATTGCACTTGACGGAACTCAATCAGCCTTTAATCACTGGTCACGGAAATCCTAGCTAACACATCCCGTGGCTTCGCTATTTTTACCTTGACAAAGCAGGATCCAACCTGCACACAGACTCCTCGTTCAGAACCTGTTCATTTCTGCTTCCATTATAAACGGTATGTAAGACAAAGTCAATTCGTTCACGGAGCTTTTCGGACGATTAAACATATTCTCGTTAGTGTTGTCAAAACAACACTCCGGCCGATTCAGTGTCCGGCTACCTTTCGGGTGTGCTATCTGAATGTGTATGTTAACAACACAAACAACATGAAGCAGGTTGATCGTCCAAAAATCTCTTTGAATCTCAATGATCCTTCCCTAAACTGTAAACTATAACAGAGTCAACTTGGGTCTGTTGAGTCTAATTAGGGAATGGGAAATAACAGAGTGGGGAACGTGGGCTTGTCAGTATGGACCTGCAGGGGCCTACTCCCTCTGGTTGAGGCAAAGGGTATTCTCTTATAGAATAATGATTTCATAAAAGGAGTCAAAGGGGCCCTTCAGCTCAAAATATTTATACTTTTAAGATGATTTATGAAATATCAATACAGATAAATGTTGAACACAATATAAACGTGAAGCCGCTATCACAGCCAATAATTGAACAACCATAGCGTTCAAATTGGAAATCATTTATAAAAGTTCCATTGGAGATTAAATATCGTGAGAATAAATTCCATGTATGCATCACTGGCGTTTTCCACGGGAAAACATCTAAAATAGAGTAAATAGAACTATTAAAAGAACATTTAGAAAAATCTAAATTCAGGAAAATCTAGATTTTAGTAATAAACCACTCAAAATAAGGCCCCAGGAGGGAGAGAAAAAAACTTTTTTTTCCCCCAAACAATTATCATTTTTTTAGAAGCGGTCTAATGAATACTGATGCCAATTTTCAAGTCATGAGCGCATGTAAAAAAAAGGGATAGAACCTTTTTGCCATCTTTGATGGCTATGGTTGATTACTTCATTTTGTATTTACTGACTCTTCATACTGCACTGTTATCTATTGTTATAAACTGTCACCAAAACTGTCAAAATATGTTTCTTCAGTTTCCAAGTAGGTCTGGTTGGCTGCCTCGCTATGTACGTATGTAGATATCACTCGTACAGGCCACACCCAATTGAGCTAGAGAACTGAAAGTTTAAACATTTACACCACATTATGTCTAATAAAACCTTTTTTACCCCCCCCCTTTCAATAATAGGTTCTTAGGGGGTCACTTTGAAATGTAAATTCATGCTAAATTGATCCCTTAGTTTGTGTCTAGTAGGATTCACACTTTGAAAATCCACTTTTTTGTGATCACAAAAGACACTCCCTTTTCCAATTTTTTTAATTGATCCCTCCCACCAAGCATGGTGCCAAAAGATGTTGGTCTCATGACGGTTTCTATTGGCTGACTGACCAGACCTGTCATATACGTTTTGGAGAAAATTGCATAAGTGCATAATGGACTTCACATCCACATGTACGGACGCATAGATGAATCACAAGTATTTAGTATTGATTACAAAAATACTTAATGAGCAGTTTGAAATGAGCCTATTACCATCAGTTTGGGAGTTTTCAAAGTGGTCGATAGAACATTCCAGTGAACAGAAAATCATTAACTGGTGTTGATTGGAGGTTGATTGAGATTTACGAGTCGGAAGCAAGCATCTTATAAGCTGAGGAATACTGGGCAATTATAAAAATCCCAGAACAATTTAAATTTTGATACTATCTATCTGTGAAGAGCTCTTTGAAGTGCGACTCGCTTTTTTTTTGTATTCGTAGTTTAGCAACTGATTTGTCAATAATAGTGTTTGTTAATCTATCCTCATAAAATCCATAGAAGTAAATTAGTATTTTATTATAATTTTCCGTCTGGTCAGAATCTTGTTATAACCTAGACGTTATAATGGATTAGTTCACGTGGAATAAATTACCAGAGCCAATAAAAATCTAAAAAGGGTTGTAAAATGTGATCGTTTTGTTGCAATAACAACGAGGAATGCGTAGTAGAAAAGCTGTTCGTTTGAAACTAAAATGAAAGAAAATACAGTGAATGAGTGACTGAGAAAAATGTTCATTGTTTAATGCTATACTAAAGAGTGTATGTCCGATCACATTGTGTTGAAATCCAAAATTAAGATACTTGATTTTTTTTAAAAAAGATAAATTATCTAACAAAATAGTTTTAGGCATGTCAGCACCAATCCATAAATAAATAACCCTGTCATTTTTTCGGGTACATGCTTGTTAATATATAATTACCACTGTACACGTAAAAATGACGAAATTATTTGGACATAGATCGGTACTTCCTTCATATACTCTTTATACAAATCGATTTTATCATGTATGGGAATGAATCTATGGATATTTCAAACTGTACGTGGACCTTATAGTCATGACGCTGTGATAAAGCCTGTAGGAATTTCCGAGTTGACTGATGAAACCAATTAGAATGCGAGCAGGATCTCCAGTGGATAGGAATATCTTGGGTAGACATTCAAGATCTTCTGTGAAAAGAATAGTGCCATTTTTCATAATGGCAGATTTTTGCAGTGAAGTTCGTAATAAAATTTTATTTCCATCAAATATGGTCATGATCTATATGCTTAGAGAGGTAATTTCATATTGAGTGAAATTTACAAAAGAACTATATCTCTTGGAGCAAGTCATTTCGAAATATTTACCATCAAATGCCATAAACATTTGTTTTAAAATGGAACACCTATGAGGACTTGAAGTTATGATATAGGGGAGGTAATTGTAAATGGATCTGCTCCAAAATTGAATCACTCCTTACGTAGCCAATTTCCAACTCATCGATTAAATTTCATTGTCATTCATTGTGAACCTTTGGAGATATTTTGTGTATAGACAAAGAACATTTGGGGCTATTGTTTGGCGTTAATAGTTAACTAGGACTTGGGAAAATAATTATGCATAGATCTTTGAACTATTAGTAAGTCATTAAGCTGTTGAAGTCTGAGTTGGAGTTCGATTTGCACCAGTTCTACTCCATTTAATACATGGGTTTCCTTAAATGTGACAGAGAACAACTAAACAAATAAAAACTCACGGATATAATATTACATTCTACAACAGGACAGTAACAGTGTCTAATTCTGTGACAGAAAAGCAGACGACAAAAACGGAAGTAATTAAAAAGAGGTAACTGAATGCCACTGTTGGTTTTAGATGTTTTTTCAAGCAGATTTAGATGTTTTTGAGTCGCTTCTAGATATCAGAAATTGCCATTTAGATGACTTGTAACAAAATCATTTTTTATTTATATGTTGTTGTTTTTTTTTTATTATTTTAGAGGTAAACCTTACAAATTTTGCATTAAACCTGAAAACGAATTTGGCATTTGTCTCAGAGATCTTTCAGTTTCGATGGGAAAAGATGATAATTCCACTGCGGAAATAAATCCCATTGCAGAAATAATTCCACAACTGAAATAAATTCCACTCCGGGAATAATTCTACTGCGTGAATAGTGAGTCCTTTTAAGTAAGTCTCTCAAATCAAATGCAACATTATATTGTTTTTAAAGAAAGTGCTTAAACAAATGTCGATTTTCTCTATTCTTAAAATTATAAAAAAGATAATGATATAAGCATTGATAGGAAAAATTATGTCAGAGTTTACTGACACCGCTTAAAAAAGAATGCAGTCACGACTTCATCTGCCTCTGATTCAGCATGTGACTTTGCCCCAACGTTCAAAATCTGCACATTTTGACGCCCCTACTTAATTATATGCATTTCGATATCAGTGGGTCATGTGGTTTTTGCGTACAATTAAACTGGGACGCGGTAGGAAAATTTTTAAGAATTCTGTTGAAATAAATTTGGCTAATTTTATCAAAAAAATTGGCCGTAAGATATGGTCTCAAATCTTTCCTATCTTTACCAGGAACAACATATAGTAGACGTTGACTGGCGCCAGCAAAATGCATTCAAAAGTTTTTTGTCATTTGAAAAGAAACTGGTTTTGGTATTTCAGAATATGGAGATATTGATCTTAAATCGATATACTAACATGATCGATTAGGACCAGAATTTGGCTGTTTCGTTGCTGAATGATATTTCTTTCAGAACAAGCTATCCTGATTTGATGCTGATTTGATTTATACCAATTGACAAAGACGCCGGTTCGGAAAGTGCGCAAATTTGTTATCTGTATTTTATTGATCAAGTTATTATTCTTTATTTTATATCAAAATAACAAATTGACTTTCTACAGTGAACCCTTTTTTAAACAGACATTTTCTGTGGTCAGCATGACACGTTTAGTGCTTGTGATTGTTCACTTGCTGACGAGTTGGCGATAATTCTAGCAAAGGTCAGTCGACGCAGACGAGTTATTGGGGATATATATGCTGAAGCGAGAAATATTCCCGATAATCGACTTCTGTCAATCAAATTTTAGCATCCAATTCATAAGGGCAAAATGGATCTCGAGGAGGCTTGGCACAACGAAGAATGATTGGTCGTAATAGTTTTTATACTGAGCTCTGATTGGCAAAGAGCTAGGATCCTTTTGAATTAAAACAACTCATTTTGAATTATCGATTAATCTCTGTAACTTCTAGATTATCATATTTACAAATGACTGGTCCCGTTGATGTACTGTGAATTGTACAAATAATACTTTTTATGCAAGGGTGCCTTCACAGGGAAATTATTCCAAGGTTTCCGCCTGGTTAAAAGAGTTCAGTGAGTCTACTTCGAATAATGTGCCCTTATAAAAATATAAGGCATGAAACCACACTCACAGATTCATAGAACTCAGGGAATGAATACACCTGCCAGCGCCACTGTCACAAAAAAAAAGATCAAAATCATTATGCATGATAAAGTCGAAATATTTCAGACTTTAAAAATTATCTTTAAATTTGTTTTTTCAAATTTTTACTTCGAGATTAATTACATTAATTCCATATAGGATTCGATTATTTCCCTCTGATCAATTAACACGATTTTAAATTGTGCGTAATTTTTAGAACGCGTAAACGGGGGTTTTATATGTTAGCAATATTGAATGTATCAGAGTGAAAGGTTGAATTCGGAATCGTCCGTCTCTTAGACAGGTTTGCCGACCATGACCAGCGAAACCAATCGTCTTTGCTATTTTACGCGTAGCTGGGGGAGAAATGATAGATTCATGTTTTTTCCAAGGGCATCAGATTGAAGTGAATGCAGATTGTCTCAGCTGGAGATTGAACTTGGCTGACTGGTTCCATTCTCTACCCTGATAATCGCTTTCCCACCCGCCCCTCCGTTCATATTAGAGGTATCAGAGTGAATGTCGCAGAGGGCGAATGTTCGATTAACTTTTCTATGTAAGATTTATTGACTGCTGAGTTGGAGCAAGTACAATTAGTTACTGTCAACCAGAACTGTCATTAAAACTGTCAACATAGGTTTCTACAGTTTTCAAGTTGGTCTAGCTGGCTGACTGGCGAAATATGCATGCCAAATCCAGATTGTCGTCCGTCTGGGTATACCCCATGACGTATTCAGTAACAAGATTGTTCTGTGGCCGTCTCAGCCATTTCTCTGCCGCTAAAATTGCCAAGCTTGGACTCGACCAGTCCTTTCTCAAGCACGAGCTAGAGGGCTGAAAATTCATACATTTATTCCTAATTATGTCTTCAAAAAACATGAGTTGAATTTCACCCCTGAATAGGTTTCTAGCGGGTGCAGGTTAATTGGAGAGAGAAAATGAGAGAAGGGTTTTATTCATTGATTAACCCATTTTCAATTTTTTTTCTTTTCAATCGATCACCCCAAACATAGCATGGTGTCAAAAGACACGGGTTGCATGAGGGTTTCTAATGAGTGACTAAACAACCTTGTTTGTCAGAAAGTCATTCGTAGACAGAGCATAAAGCGATTATCAAACAATTTTGCGACAAAAATCTATCTGCATTACGACCTAACCGATTTTTCTGGTACAAATTTTATCGAAATAATCAAAGGATGTTCTCAGGACTTCTTGTAATAATTCTTTTGATTCTAAATAGAGAACAAAAGTTGTTTTAAATTATACATACGTTCTCCATTTCTTTATTTCTATCATATTCTCACTCTCTCTCACTCTCTCTCTCTCTTTCTCTCTCTTACGCACACACACATACACATGATTACAACATACAAACATACATTTACAAGGTTTGTCTAGAAAGTATCCAGTCATTTTTAATATCTCAAGAACTGGTTGCACAGCCTCGATGTAACTAAGCAATCGATCAGACCAGGACTCTTTTTCATACGCATGAGCAAACACTCTCTTGTTAGGTCGCCCAGTCAGTGATTGGTCAGCATCGTGAGCTTGTGTACTGTGTGACAGTTGCATTCACAATGACTGAGCAATATATCCTTCAAGTCGAGCAGGGTTTTTTGTCAACACGTTGCATCACACAAGCCTGTCAAAACTCTCCTCCTTCAGTTTAGATTTGGCTACTTTCCACTCCCTGCTTTTTCCAGAGAGGTTTTAGACCGTGGATGAGATCAAGGAGAATGTAACTGGGCAGTTGATGACGATATCAGAATAGGACTTTGCAGACATTTTTAGAGAGTTGAAGGGACGCAAGAATGTGTGTAAGACCTCAAGGGGGAAGCTTTGAATGGGCCTAGGATCTATTACCTTTCGTAGGCTATTTTTCGTTAAAATTAAATGGCTTGATGCTTCCCGACAGACCATGATTCTATGTGCATGGCCAGATTAAAACCACTTGATGCCGTAGGCGACCCTGCCCCCATTTTTTTTTAAATTTTACCCCTATCTCATCCCTTTCATTGTTTAACTGGCAAGATTTTTAAAAATAAAACATTCATGGAGAAATTAAAGTTTTATCCATTAAAAACATCAAAATACGTTAAAATAAATACTTGACCCCACAAAAAATGCACTGCTTCACAGAACAAAATCTTTACCGATGAGACTTGTGCTTGCATAATGACCAGTTTTTTTTCTACAATACTATTTGTGTGGACGATTGGACCATTTAGATGTTTGAATTAACTCCACGTACAAGAGAAAAATAATTCTAAATTCATCTTTCACGCTAAACAATTGTAACACCTTACTATAATTCAACGCGGGAAACTACAAGAAACCTGTGGTGTTCCTTTTCTTTCGATACCCTAAGCACGTGCTTATTAGTCTCAATGATATATCCAGGGCTGTGTGTGCGTGTGTGCGTGTGTGTGTGTGTGTGAACTGTATATTGATAAGAACAGGTAAGCAGCAAATCAAACTACCTAATATATCATACGAACAAGGATGTCGTCTCAATATTCAGCTAGTTTCAACTATAAAAATAACGAAAGGCAATGACAGAAACCAGGGCTGATTTGTCACTCAGTAGAAACTGCTACATGATCATGCTGGGTTTGGAGTGGTCAATTCAAAATTTGGGAAAAGGGGTGATCAATGCTTGATTTACTTATCTCGCTTCTTGTTGGGCAGTGATCGCTAAAAGAAGTCTGAATTTACAAAAAAAAATAAGCTTGAATTTTACTGGACGCAGTCTAAGGGATCAATCTTGCATAAAATTGAATTGTGAATTGAACCCACCCTAAAACTTATTTAAGGGAGAATTTAACAAAAAAATATTTTTGTTTCTAGATGTAATGAGGAGTGAATTTCCATTCCTATAACTTCATTGGTGATGCCTGCATGCGTGATACATACATACATAGACAACCTGCCAGACTAAGTTACAAACTGAAGAAACCTATTTTGACACTCTCAGTGGCAGTTTATTTTCGTTGTTGTTGTTGTTGTTGTTTTCTTTATGGTCCCTTATGAAATGAAGGAAAAGCAAGTCAAATATTGATAATAATGACAAATCGTCATCTGAAAATTTGGTCAACTTTTCTTGGCTGAGCAATGTGGCTGACACGCTTGTAAAACAGAGTTTCTTTGGACCAACTTGAAAAAAATCTTAAAATGATAAGTACCACTTTGTAATAAACTGATACATCTACTGGTCACGAATTAGAATATTTTTTTCTTCTAGTTGGTCCAGGAAAAAAAAACCCTCTTTTCAGTCGGAATTTGTATAGTCATTATCGATGGTAAAATAAGATTCTTTTTTGCAGCAATGATTTCACGAGGATCACAACAAGACACATTAATCGGATTCGCAAATTAAGGACCAAATTTGGTTCCTTTCCCAACACACATAATAAGAGACAATACATGACTTGTAATAGGTTTACAAAGTATACAATAATTGATTCCGAATAACGAGCACTTCAAAGAAACGCACTGGATCCATCCGAACCTCTCCTTATAGAGTACTAAGCTAATATCAATTGTTTGCAAATCTTGAGGAAGGTCTCAGTCAAACAATAGGCGCTAAAAGGATGATGATGGTGATGATGCTTATATTATCGTATATACCTCAGTCTTGAAAATAATCATCTTTTAAAGCTTGCTGGATCATAGTACAAACATTGTTTCAAAGAATTAACTTCTTTACAGCTTGCTTCGTACAGTGAACACTCGTTGTAAAGGCTCTCTTTCTAACGGCACTATAAATAATACACATTTCCTAAAAGCACATTTGTTTGTTTGGGGTTTTTTTTGTCATCTCGCAAGACTATACATGGAAATTATATATTTTCCCGATCAGATCAAAAGGTAAATAATTGGTTTACCATATTTGTCTTAACTTGCTCGCCGTATTATTTAATTTGCTTGCCTGATTCTTTGATTTGCCCGGGAAAAGGTATAGTTTTTCGTGAAGATTCTATTGCATTATTTTTAACACTAAAATCAGTAAACCCTCAAAATAGTGCCGTCAAAAGTAACATGGGGTATCTCACTGTGGAGTGGTAATTGGAAAAAGTAGTTGTTTTTGTCTATGCAGTTTATTATTATCATTAAAACTCATTGTATAAAATCCACACTCCTGGTACGCCCCCGGGAGTTTACCGTACATCATTGTGCATATCACATTTTCCCTAATTAATCCTTTTCATAGCTGACTGTATCATTGTACAGACCTCACCCTTTTTAGAAACCGCCAACCAAAACTGTCAAAAAAACTATCAGTAATTGTTTTCTTTTCAGTTTTTAACTTCGTCCGGCTGGTTGATCTAGAGGAACTACAGGGCTGAACGTTTAAACATTTATTCCTTATCATGTCCAGAAAAAAAAACTTTCTTTAGATCCTCCTGGGTGTTCAGTGGGGGGTGAATTTACAATGTAAACTTATCCTAAATTGGTTCCATAGTCGAAGTTTGTTTTTTGTTTTTGTTTTTCGAAAATTTAGATTCTTTTCAGTGATTGTCCAATAAAAAGCAGGAAAAGTAACTCATTTATTGATCATCTTTTTTTTTCCCAATTCTTTAATTGATCACCCACAACCAATGTGCTGGTCACGTGATGGATTCTATTGAGTGACCAGCCGGACCTGTTAATGATATTTTCATGGTTCACCGCGTTCGACGCAATCATCCGAAGAAATTCGACCAAATAGCTATAAAAACGCATTTTTTTTCTTGAAAACTTCGAAAAGTCAATTGCTTCATCTGATCGATTTATGACAACGTTCGCTGACCGTGTGCGTTATTTACGGCGTCCGTCGCCCGTGGGCGTTGTTGACTACTTCGAGGACGATCGGATTATTCGGCCCCATGAGCGAAGAACTGGTCGTCGCCGAACACTTACATATCCAGTTCCAATGTAGCCAATAATCAAATCAAAGGTTAGCACCACAAGTTAAAGAAGCCAATTGTACCGTGATCACTGAATGAATACGTCCATCCTTCTAAGAGCATTCATAATCACCCTTTTAAAGTCCATCGTTGGACATAGACTTTCCTCAAGATTCGCCAGACCTCGATCGTGGGCGTCGCAAACCTAATATTCTATGAACTTGTCAAAATTGTCGCACCATCTCACTTATTGCCGGTCACAATTTCGCATTGAATGATCCACGTTCAAGGATAAGAAGGTGTCATTAGTTTTCAGATGAAGGGGCTACAACCAAGTGACCCATGGAACTGGAACATGGGCACCTAGCAAAAGATTGGTTCTCATGCTACGATCCATGCAACATGCACTATAAAAGGTCATGCGTAGCATCACATGGAGATATCACAAGACAGCATATTATATTAGAGAAAAAAAACTAAGAGCTTTCACTGAATATAAATGATGTTGAATAACTTGCAATCATTTAATAAAAAGATGAGATCATTATTGCTAAATTAGATGTCCTCTATTTCCAGTCTTCAGATTTGTATATTCTGTGTCGACAATATCAGTGGGGTTTTTTTTACTCATGTTTTCAAATTTGAGGGACCAGTGTTGCCGATTTTAACGTATTTTTAATATTTCGAATCTAGGGGGTGTTTTTAGATACGAAAAGTTGGGAGAGAGCATCTAAATTGGCAACACCGGACGAAATAGAGGCTTCATTACTTTTCTACAAGATATCAGTCATTGCTTTACATTTTAAAATGCTTCATTCAAAAAATACCATTTGCGTTGTCATATTTTGTTGATCACCTCTTTAGTTACCTGGTGGGACACATGCAGTGGGTATGTTGCTTGATCGGTAAAATGCAGAGGGAACATTACCAACGGGAAAGTGCGATCAAGAAATGTGGAATCACCAGTTGTCAATCTTGAATGTATTAGAAACAGTCAACCGACACTGTTACTAAAACTGATAATACAGGTTTCTACAGTTTTCATATGAGTCTGGCTTGCTGACTATATATATGTCACCCGTACTAGCACCAATGAAACTAGAGAGCTGAAAATTTCGACATATGCTCCGTAATATGTCAACAAAAATCGTTGTTTTTTTTTTGTTTTTTGCTTTTTCTTAAAATCCACCCCATAATAGGTTTCTGTGAAGGTTTCAGTTTACAATGTAAGTTTATGCTAGATTGATCCCTATATTGAACCAGTTTGTTTTAGTTTTTTTTTGTTTTGTTTTGTTTTTTTCTGAAAATTCAGCATTCTTTGTGATGATTGCGTAAACGAAAAGTGATAAAAGTGACTTTTTCGTTGATCAACCTCAACACAGCGCGCTGCCAAAAGACATTGGCCACGTGTCGGCTTCTGTTGAGTGACTTGCCAGACTTATTGCTCTTTACGTTAAATAAACATTAAAAAGATGAGAATTATCCATCTATTACTTGTAAAATCTGCAATGCCCTCCACCCCATTGCAAAAACTAGCTGAGTTTACCTGTGCTAAGTGGGGTTTGCTTCATCTCATAGTAATTCCTAAAGTATAACTTCGACAGCATAGTATTCACTACATAGTATTCTAATCCTAGCATTCAGTAAGACATTGGCTGACACATGGGCCTTGTTCTAAAGTAACACACCCTCTTTGCAACTGATAAAGATAACCACGGCTGACAAAAAGCCAAAGATTTGGAGCACTCTGTGATGATTGAAATACTATAGCGAATTTTAATCTCACTATTTGTACCACACTTGATGCTTAATGTTGGGCTAAGCTAAGCTTCATTAGTATCTGATTGCATCACGTCGTTTTTATACCATGGAGAATAAGCCAGATTTACTAATGTAATTGCATTTGGCATTTATTACCTTTTTCTACGTTAAATTCAAAACATTCCCGCGTTATATTTCGCAGCACTGTGTTTGTCTACAGACTTAAGAACGGCATTTCATCTTGACAAATTTTTAAAATTTTCTCCGATCAAAGTTTTTCCCAACTTTTATTATCATCTGTGAATTTATTTTCCGAAAAAAGGAGAAAACTTGACAATTCTAATTGCATTTGATATAGGTACAAAAGACATAAATTAGATTTAGTGTTTGGGGTCAGCGTTATGGTGATGTTTAGGGTTGAGGTTATATAAGTCAATTACAAAACAAAATAAAAGCTCAAACTTGTCATTATCACAAAGTTAGTTCCTCCTTTAAGTAATGTCTTACATCGTCCATATTTTGAATTTAACGCCGGAAAGGTAACAGTCGAGTTGCATTTTTGTAAATCCAATGTAAATAGATACATTCCGTCATTAAACTTAAAATGTTGTTTTTTACATCACAGAGAATATTGAAAACGCTGAAATATTAACCAAAGTGATTGCACCTTTCTTGGAGATTCGATGTATATATATTGCGTTGTTAACACATGAAAGGTCGTTTTTTGAACATCATAGAGAATAATGCTAGAAGTTAGTTTCCCTTATGTTTTTACATATTTTTTTTCTTCTAAATGCAATGTAAACAGAATTATATTGCACATGGATGCTTTTTTAACATCATAGAGAATACTGCTAGAAGTGAGAGATTTACTAACGTGATTGCTTTTTACAGATTTAATGTAAATATTTACATGTAAGCGAGAGGTGAAACCTCCCAAACATGAACGCAGACCAACGAAGTTTCGCAAGCATATATAATAGACCTGAGACGTATTATGAGAACGTGCTTTAATGACATAATGAGATTACTCTTTTTTTATTATTCAATTTACGAAATAAACAACAGGTGACGTAAGAATCTTTCGTTTTAAAGAGTCTTTTAACAACTCTTAACAGTATTAAATCATTCATTTTTTTCTTATCGGTTGAGACATGCATTTTTAACAGCTCAAAGTCACAATCTTATTCGTTGAAGAGAGGTCGCCACCAAAGATGGCAAAAGGTTCCATCCTTCTTTATATCTGCATGTGTTGGTTTTTGTACGTTTGTTTGTTTCAGCGCTCCTGGCCATACTGTTTTGTCTAGAGACTTGAGAATTGGTATCAGTACTCCCCTTGACATTTTCTAAAAATTCTCTCTCATTTGAAAAAAAAAAAAGATTTTTTTACCTTTACTGATGGGTTTATTGATATCTAGATTTTCAAGAATCTAGATATTTCTAGAAGTTCTTATCTCTATTTTAGACGCATTTCACTGGAAAACGTCAGCGAAGTCATAAATAGAATCTATTCTTGCCATATTTAATCTTCGATTGATTTATTAATATGACTTCAAATGCAACCTTCATACTTCTAAGATTAAAAAAGAGCGTTGCTAACTTATCAATAATTCTTTTAAAATTCCTCTGTCACTTAAGGCGACATCCGACTTACCATGTTTACTGATGTTGGTAGTGCCCATGTCAATCGCTGGCGGCTATAAAGAAGTTAGATGACAAGTAGAAATCAGTCCTTTTTTACCTTTGTAAAATTGAGATAAAATGTCCAAACGTTCTAGTTCAGGGATCAGCAATCAATGACCCACTGGTGAAATCCGGCCAGCAACTTCATTCCATCCAGACCACCGAATTTACAGAATATTTGTGATGACATAAAAAAAAATTGTTACCTTTCCAGTTTTAAAATGGGCGGCGTTCAACCTGCAGAATAACAGAAGCTGGTCACGAACAAACCCTGACCTAGCCCGAAAAATACTAACTCTAACCCTAGCTCTCTGGAACGGTTGGCTGTTTTAGAACGGGAAAGGTAACAATTGCCGAAATATTCGATTTCATTATTTGTATTAGGTTAGTAAACTACAAAATTCAATATAAAAAAAAAGATAGAGTAATGCCTCAAATGCAATGGCCTCAAATGAATCAATGTTTTGTTGCTAGAAATAGTTTAACACTACGCAAGCTGTTTCCATGGCCATGTATGATTATTGTTTCATTTTTAGATGCGCTACCAGCTGTAGTAGCAATCGCTGTCACTGACTAACATATCGACGAAGCAAACGTCTCACACAATTTCCACGAAGCATTCCTTCCTATCTCTTCAATGAATCTAAAGTTGGTTAAGGGACACTTTATCATTAGTTCATCAGAACATGAAATTCTATTTTACTGAGCCAGAAAACAAACGCCCGTTGATTGCATGAAATAAATTCTTTTTTTACTACAGTGCTAGCGTTAGATCCTTTGAGAGGAAAAGGTTTTCAAAGGAATGCTCTTCGAAAGAGATGTGTTTCTAAAGGAAGGGTCTTTTAAAGGCACTAAAAATCGACCTAGTGGCTTGTTTTAATCGCCTTTCCCTGCACGACATAAAACATCTCAAACCCAGTCTGTTGCCATAAATGTTATGCTAACTCGTGTTGTAGTTTACGTTTAGCGGTTTTCAAAGTTCTCGGCTGTTTCTTCAAAGAAAAGAGATTTACAAAAAGGTCTGGTTATTCACTCAATAGAAACCACCACATGACCAATGTCTGCTGGCAGCATGTTGAGATGATCAATAAACAAAATGGGAAAAGGGTTGAACAATGAATTTGATACTTCTCCCGTCTTTTGTTGGGCAGTGATTATCAAAAAGTCAGAATTTTCAGAAAGACAAGCGTGAATGCTACCAGACACGAACTATGGGACTAATTCAACATAAACTTACATCGCAAATTTAATCTCACACTAAATACGAATTCAGGGGACGAATGTTCCAAAAAAAAGTGTTTTTAAATAGACTGTATGAGAACCAATGGAGCTGGAGGGCTGAAAAATTTCTACAACTACTCCATTATTTTAGCTGGTGTTTTCAGTCGGAAAATCAATTTGCAATTCAAAGTTTCACTAAATTTGTCCAAAGTCAGTGCCTGGCTGCATTCAGGGTCGTTTTTTGAAAGTTCCATTTCTAACGATCTAACAAAAGTGTTTATTCGAAAACCAGACGATCCCAATAACCCTAAAAAGAAAAGTATACAACCAATTCATCCTCCCGATAGTCAATTATGGAGCTGAAACATGGAACCTAACCAAAAGACAGACCTACAAACTGAGAAGTATGCAACGTGCGCATGAGAGAATCATGCTCAACCTTACATGGAGAGATCACAAGATAGCACAGTACATGAGGAAGAAAACAGGAGTTCGAGACATCATAGAAACTATTAAGAAACTCAAATGGCAATGGGCAGGACATGTTGCAAGAATTACAGACAACTGATGGACATCACGACTCACAACATGGATCCCCAGAGATCACATGAGAAACCGAGGCCGACAGAACACAAGATGGAGAGATGAACAAGACGAATTCAGGAAATACTGGCTCTGCGACGCCCATGATAAAGAATTGAGGCGAATCCTGGGGAAGGTCTATGTCCAACGACGGACGTTAAAAGGATGATGATGAGGATGATTGCAATTGTCATCAATGGTTGACAAAGAATCTATTATAATGTTCCATATCTTTTATTCTTCCAATAAAATGGTATTCTGATTCTCGTCAGATTAAGCATTGTCAAACACCATCAATTTTTGACCAGTAATTTTTCCATTTTGATTTCTGTTGCTTTTTATTGCAACCAATCAAGATGAAAAGATTATAGTCAAAAAATTAAAAACAATTGATAATGCTTCATCTGAATGGAGTAAAATCAAGATAATATTGCTGCTGCCAATATTGTTAACGTAAACACAATGACAGATATCAGTACCTTGCATAAATGGATCATCGTAGCCCACGCGTGTATCAGAACTAATTATCTGAAATATTATCAGAAATTATCTTTAAGAAAATACCAGTGAAGATTAGGGAATTGGTGACCCCAAATGGCCATAAAAACCCCAAAAAGCACTTGAAAAAAATGTATTGTTTTTTGGGGGGCTAGTGCTTAGCAGTGTATTCATGCAAATTTTCATGGTTCTATATGATCAGGAGTGCCCAGAGAGAGAGAGAGAGAGAGAGAGACACACACACACACACACACAAACAAACAAACAAACAAACAATGAGAGAAGAATCTGTAGTCTACTCGACTGGATATTGGTTGAGCGGGCCACTTGTAAGACTCCAATGATTCGAAATTCATTCGCCTTCCCGTGAGGGTGGAATGTGACACAAGGTTGAGTTCAATATGGTGGCCCATTCGCATACGTGGAAACAAAACAAAATCTTTGTATAAATCGTTAATTCAATTCTGTTGACAGATTCTAATGCTTTTACTTTACTTATTAACATATAATGAGGAAGACAGACGACAATAATCAATTGTAGGGCTGCAAACCAGAGCAATGGAAATTAATATTAAAGGAGTTGACCTACATTTTAGCTTCTCGGAAATAACTCACCCGAGAAATTAAGATGACGCAGTTTATATTATAAAGCACTTAATTCTTTTTTTCGTGAATACACAAGGGGAACGTTCCCTATTATTCTTAAATTATTCCCAGTAGAAAAAAAAATGAATGAACAGGTCTGGTTAGTCTTTCAATTGAAACCGTCAAGAAACCAACACCTTTTAGCGGCATGCCATGTAGTCGTAATGACTTTTTTCAGATGGAAAATGGGGGGATCAATGAATAAGTTACTAATTTCGTCTTTTGTTGGGCTGTGATCGCTAAAAAGGACTGGATTATCGAGAAACAGGTGGAAGCAAACTAGTGATCAGGTTAGCAAAAAATTTACGCTGCATGCAGAACCCCCAACATTTCGAAAATACTATTTTGAAATTTGAAAAAAAAAATTCTCCGCTCACTGAGAGAGGCGTTTGTGCCAAATTTCAATTTTTATTCAATGTGTGGTAAGGGCTCGGTGAACATAGATACGTAGATGGATGGATAAATACATATAAATGTCAGAACATATGGATAACCCAAACTCAGCAACAAGGATTAAACCGATCTGTTGTGGGTAATGATACTTAATGAACATGTGTGGTTAGATACTCAATAGATTTTTCTTTAATTGGAAAACTGGTGATCAATGAATAAGTTATTTCCTTTGCCTTTCATTGGACAGTGATCTCTGGAAAATATTAATTTTCAATAAGTAGATAGGCACAAAATTGTGATCAATTTATCTGAAGACATTAAAAATTGGACACTACGTACGAAAAAAACTGTTTAGGGGAGAGTTTTTCTGTAGACATAAGAAGCCCCTTAGTGTGATACGCACACCTACATACATGCATACATACATACAAGCATAGTCAGCCAGCCTGACCATCTTGAAAACTGAAGAAACTGATGTTGACACTTTCCAATACATTTATACCTTGATAAGTGCAGTTAATTCATTCTAAAATATTCCGCACTGTTCAAAAACGCACTGCTTAAGGTTTTATTATATTTTAGTTTTTCCTTCAGCTCATACTTAGTTACATCAATTTGTACAACAATAACTCAACCGTACTACATCGAAACCTGCACATATCAAAACCGCACTAATCCAGGTATAGCAGTACTTGAATTTTTTCGATTATACCCATGTAGAGGCCATATGCTGTAAAACAAATGTCATACATTTTTTTTTATAAATAGCCTGACCTTTACCAAGCTTAGGCCTAGACCAAATGAAGATAGGAAACATTTGTTGCCAAATCAAAAAAAATATTTTTGCGCTTGTATGACAGCCAAAAAAGCGCTAAAAAGTGCTAGGCTTTTTAAAATAGCCAAAAAACGCCAAAATTGTCAAAACACACCCGAAAGATACCACACCAATGAAGCTGAAGGGCTGAAAAGTCAAACGTTTACTAATCATTAGTGTATTGACGCAGATTGAAATTCATCCAACAGTATTGTTATGTTTACACTTTTTCTTTCCTCCTGTCCCTCAAGTTTTTTTTTGTTTAGGGTTCAGTTTATAATATAAGCTTATGCTAAATCGGCCCCTTAGTTTGTGTCCGGCAGTCTTCACGCCTGTTTTTGTTTTTTCGTTTTTTTTTGTTTTGTTTTTCTAATTCAGATTTTTTTTTTAGTGATCAACGCCCAGCAAAAGGTGAGAGAAGTAACTTATTAATTGATCACCCTTTTTTTCATATTTGTAATTGATCACCCCCATCACAGCATCCGGTGAAAGGATGGTCTTTATTGAATGACTAACCAGACCTTTTGTTAGTTATGAGTTATTCTGCGGAATCTTGCGAAGTTTGTAGTTGGCAGGGCACAGCGAACCCCTTTTTTCGTCAACTTCTTCCAGATTGGCTGGAGAGAGAGAGAGAGAGAGAGAGAGAGAGAGAGAGAGAGAGAGAGAGAGAGAAGGAAGGAAGGAAGGATAGATGGAGAGAGAGAGAGAGAGACCCAAGTCGTAGACACTGTTTTGTTATTCTAAGGTTAGGTTAGCAATCTGCCCAACAAGTCGATAGATTAATCTGCGGAGAAAGAGTGGCCCAGCCTTGTTTTTAACCAATCGACGTTTTGTATAGATTAGCGCAATGCGAATTCCAAAACGTGCTGGGTCTTTTAGAGGAAGAGGAAGAAAACAATCAAAATGTCACGAAATAATGGAACAAATTGTCCCTCGTCCAATATTTGTATTAATTATATTCTTTTCATGGTTATCAGCGATTTTTACTATTATATTCATCAGCATGATCATGATTATTATCAATATTGGAATTTTCACACCAGTCGCCTGGTGTTTACCGCTGGAGACTGAGTGACAACAAGTCTCCTCAAGTCTCTAGCCTTCCTCTCCATAATCTCATAGTCAACAGCAGTACTGTCGTGAACAAATTCACACCAATTGCCCGGTGGTTATTGCTGAGGGCTGAGTGACAGTAAGTCTTCTCAGGTCTTCAATCCTCCTCTCATCTCAACTCTTCCTCACCTATCACAGCAGTGCTGTGGTTAGTACCTGCACCATCATTTGTTCAGGTTTTTTTGTTTTGTTTTTTGCTTAGTTTTGTTTTATTGTTTTTTTCCTCCTCCTTCGTTAGGCCACTGCTAACAGCTGGGGTCGTAGATCTCATACTTCTAACACTGTCTTCAGTATTCGTGCAGTCCCTAGCAGTGCTATGGTCTGCACTGAGTCAATCCTTCTTTTTATCCGTAGTTCCTCCAATCTCGCTTTCAGTGTCCTTGATACTGTTCTGATTATTATTATTATTATTATTATTATTATTATTATTATTATTATTATTATTATTATTATCATCATCATCATCATCATCATCATCAATTTCACACAAGTTGCCAGGTAGTAACTGCTGAAGGTTGAGTGACAGCAAGTCTCCTCAAGTCTCCTGCCCTCCACTCCATACTCATAGTCCACAGCAATACTGTGGTTTACAGTTTCACACCGATTGCCCTGGGGTCATCGCTGAAGGGAGGGTAACAGTAAGTCCCCTCAGGTCTTCAGCCCACGTCTCATCTCTCCCTCACCTATCATACCAGTGCTGTAGTTCGTACCTCCACTACCATTTGGGTGTTTTTCTCCCTCCTCCTCTGTTAGGCCACTGCTAACGGCTGGGGTCGTAGATCATATAATTGAAGCGGTTTCTTCAGTATGCGTGCAGTTCCTAGCAGTGCTGTGGTCTGTACAGTCTCAATCCTTCCTTTAATCCCAAGTTACTCCAATCTCGCACTCGGTGTCTTCGGGACAGTTCCGAGTGCGCCTATCATTACTGGTACAACCCTGACTTTCGCGTTCCACATCTTCAGTTATCTTGCCAGATTTTGGTATTTTTCCAGTCGTTCACTCTGTTCCCTCTTTATTCTATGGTCTGCATGTACAGGTTTCCCTCTTCTTGTCTACGATTACCAAGTCTGGTCTTCTCGCTTCGATGAGGTGATCTGTTATTATTATTATTATTATTATTATTATTATTATTATTATTATTATTATTATTATTATTGTTGTTGTTGCTGTTGTTGTTGTTGTTGTTGTTTGCTTTTCAAACAAGTTGCCTCGTGGTTACCGCTGGAGACTGGGTGATAGCAAGTCTCCTCAAGTCTCCAGCTCTCGTCTTCACGCTATCACAGTCCGCAGCAGTGCTGAGTGACAGTAAATATCTTCAGGTGTCCAGCCGTCCTCTCTTATTGTCCTCACCTATCACAGCAGCGCCGTGGTTTGTACTGTCTCGACCATGCCTTTTCATTGGCTGTTAGGCCATCGCTAACAGTTGGGGTTATTATTATTATTATTATTATTATTATTATTATTATTATTATTATTATTATTATTATTATTATTATACTGTTGCTGTCAACAAATTACGACAATAGATAAGTAACTTTCAATTGCAATGTATTTATAGAATACCAAGAAAGCATAATGTTGCTCTGCATTTTCTTATTTACGTTCAAAACTTCCTGGATATTGAAAAAAACTAAAGATAAAAATTTTAGTAAAGATACAATTTTAATGAAACAGATTTATATTTCAACGAAGTTACGTCACTAATGATGTGAGTGTGACAGTGACCAAAACGCGTTGCTAATCATATACGCGGACTAGTTCACCTCTGTCAAAAATGATGACACATACGAAATAAATGGATACACATTGCATTTCATAAATAGATCACAACATCTACCTAGGACAACAAATATCCATGAGACCCACAAAAGAAGAAGAAATCAAGCGAAGAATCACACTATGATGGCAAGCCTTTGGCAGAGCAAGCTCAACCTTCAAATATAAGAAGATCCCATTGATCCTATAATGAATAGTGTATAACCAATGCATCCTCCCAAAGTCACTTATGGAGCTGAAACATGGAACCTAACCAAGTGACAGATCCGCAAATTGAGAACCATGCAACGTGCACATAAAAGAATTTTGCTGGGTCTCACATGGAGAGACCACAAGATAGCACAGTACATCCACGAGAAAACAAAAGTCAGGGACATCATAGAATCCATTGAAAATCTCAAAAGGCAGTGGGCTGGCCATGATGCACGAATGGCGGACAACCGATAGACATTGCAACTCACAACATGGTTCCCCTGAGATCACATGCGGAACCGAGGCTGGCAGAATATTAGATGGAGAGATGAGCTAGACAAATTCAGAAAGTACTGGCTCTGCGATGCCCATGATAGAGAAGTGTGGCGAATCTTCGGGAAGGTCTATGTCCAACGACGGACGTTGAAAGCATGATGATGATGATGATAATGGAGATTCGCACCGCATGGTTGCTTGGAAAATAGCCCTCTTTACACATTGCATTTTATATACGTGGATGATGGAGATTTCAATAGCAGTGAGCTTTCTGTTGACCATAAACAGATTTATATTACATTTGTACATTGTCGAACTCCTAGAAAGTTGACTGTATTATCGCAATTAGTCAGACATTGAAGAGAGAGAGGGGGAAAATAAAAGTGATTCCTTGGTGTCATGTGTCAAATCGCGTTTCTCTTTTCTTTCTTTTTTCATCTTTAATTGTTTTTTCTTTCTTCTCAAATCTTCTTGACCCCAATTATCCGTTGTAGAACCTTGAAACATAGCACAAACACTCCTCTCAAAAGGTAGGAAAAACATTTTTTTTTGTCAAAAATTGGTTTGGTGGCTGAAGTAGTTGCGCTTATAGTTGAGGTTGGCTTTGAAGCAGTCAGGCTTGTTTTTATTATCATTCTTTGAATTCAGCATTTTTAATACGTCATCACAACATAAAATTCTATTTTACTACATCAGCTGCGTCCCTAAGCGTGACAGATTACTGAAACAAATTTGCTGATTATCAGACTCATTCATTCGTATATTCACGTTACATGTCTTGTGGTCTCTGCTGATTTCTAGCACCTTTCTCAGTATCCTTGCAGATCTAAGCACTGACAGCGCTTAGACAGTTTTAATTTTTCCTTACATTTTAGGGGCGTCCCTGCATCTCTATAAGAGACTCTGTCCATCTGTCGGTCAGTCGGTTGGTCTGTGCCCCCTTTTTTTCCTCATTGTTTTGATCAAAACTTGATAGAAAGGTATATCTAGATAAGATGATACTTACCAGAAATTATCTTCTTCCGAGTCACGTGATTTGGTAATAATGGTGTTTAAATCTTATAGTGGACGCCTCTTTGAACTTTCGCTTCTTGCTTTTATTTGAGGGTGTGACTGATGGCTGGGCAGACAGACAGACATGTTGCTTACTATAATGTAGAGCATTATGGAACACGAAGATAGCAGTTTTACCTATCGTTGTCAGAGCGCTTGGAACAGTCCTGAATACCGAGGAGGATCCTGGTGCATTACGGATACTTGCTTCCACTTGATCTTCAGATAATACTTGTGCAAACATTCAATGAATAGAAATGATAATTGCAATAGTCCCAGAGAGCCATGTAAAGAATCTGGAAAAATTGGACATTCGAGGAAGAATCAAAACCATCAAGACGACAGCATTACTAGAATCTGCTCGTATTCTCAGAGGAGAGTGCGGGAGCATAGCACAATCTTGTTGTCACTTGATCTCAAGTGAAAGCTACCAGATGATATGAAAACACGAAGAGGACAAGTGCAGTGAACTCCCATGGTAACAGCACTCATTCTAACGACATTATTCAATGAAAGGCCCGTTCCAACGGCATAATTGTTTTCACATTCTCGCAAGTCTATTGTCAGAGATAATAGAGGTAACAGTTTGGAATCGGCGACCCAAGTTCAAACTCTAGTCGGAGCTGTTTATGTTCACTTCGCACCAATACCTTAAGTGAAAGCATGAATAAACCCCACCCCAGCTATGGGTAATATAGCAGAACAGATTTAGCTCTCTAACCCTGGGAAGGCAACCAGTCTAGGAGAATGACACCTCTGATTCCAAACCAGGGAGAGGAGCCTTTTAAGACAGTTTGACGCTCCTTATGACGAAGCATCCCAGGATTTCCATACGCCTCGCCTAGTGTACCCTGTAGGGGACGTTTCATTGTCTCCAGAGACAGAGCAGGGGTCATTCATCCATTCATTGTAGGGAATTAATTAGCAGCAACATAAAACAACGTCATCTAAGGGGCATCAGGCTATTTAAAAAAAGTCTCTACTTTTTAGTTTCTCATTATTTGATAAACTTTGGATAAAATCCATCTGTTATAACGACAAATTCGTTATAACGACATCCTTAAATCCGCGAGAGTGCCGTGAGAATGGGTTCTTACTGTGATAAGTATAATTATCATGTGATCATAACGTGAATATTAAGGGCAATTTGTCGATGGAGGTGACAGTAATGGATATAAATACAAACCGTATATTTCGGGTCGTTTGGAACATTCGTAATGAGAAAGATTTTAATTGACTCTCTTCTCGGCATTCACGCAGTCCAGTGTGGTGTTGTGGTTTGCACTCTCTCACCAGATTTCTGGTGGTCATTGCTGAAAACTGAGTGACAGCAAGTTTTTATATGTCCCCAGCCCCCTTTCAACATCCTCACATATCACAGTAGCGCTGTGGTTTGGTGTTTGTTAAGCTTCTCCGGCTTTTCTAACACTTATACCATTTTCTCTCTGGCTGTTTGATCATTTCTTACGACTCCCATTTCTAGTTTTCTCCTCAGTTTTCTTGCAGATCCTAGTAGGACTGGGGTCTGCATAGCCTCAAGCCTTCCAACTCTTCCAATCTTGACTTCCAACTCCGTGGCACTGTCCCAAATGCACCTATTATCATAGACCCTTTCCTGACCTTCATGGCCCACACATTTCTAAGCTCCTGAACTAAGTCCCGGTGCTTTTTCAGTTATTCACTGCCTTTCATGTTCATACTGTAGTCTACAGGCATTGCTACGTTCGCAATATGGCAGGTTCTGTTTTCCTTGTGTCCAACTACCAAAATAAGGTCTTTTTTTGCTTGCATAGAATACTCAGTTTGGATGTAGAAGTCCTTGAGTAATTAAAGGCTTCTACTTTTCTCTCACTTTTTACCCTTTCGTTAAGTTACCTTACAGCCTTCTCTCCTCTTTGTTCCCCCTTTCATCAGACTACTTGATCCAAATTCATAATTAAAAAATATATATGCTAATAAAATAAGTAATATTTTTATTTGAAAAAGATTTTCTGTTTAGCTAAAACCGATCCTTTAAACAGATTATTTACAAATTTATGATTTTGAATGTTAAGAAAATAAACTTTATCCTGAAAGATATCAATTTATTGACTGGTATTCCCATTTCCTATGCATATGTTGTATTCATCAATTCATTTTATTTGATGAGCTATTATGAATTATTGATTACAATTTTTGCCTCTATCTTGATTTTTGCTGCTTTTTATTGCAACCAAACTAAGGCCGGTTACCGAAAGATTTTTCGAACTCACGGTCTTCTATGCTGGAAGGTGGCTCAGTCAATGACTGACCACTGTTACCACTGGGCTACGGGTATCAGTATCAAGAGCAAATCCAAATCGAACACTTGAACTCATCCCCTATCCCGATTCCTTCTGCTCCATGATCTTTACGCACTGGTTTTTCAGTATCAATTATCCAATATACTTATTTATTTATTTCAATAGATAAAGAATTTGAATTCATTTACAATTTCCGGCAGCTATTTACCTTAATGTCTAATTCTGTTCCTTCTTTTCGCAAATAAACTCAGTTTGCTTTCCTTTCGGTAGTGAGTGTTTGAATTATCATCGTAGATCAGAATAAAGAATCAGTTCTGGGTGAGAATCAAATGCACAGTATTATGCTGAGTTATGGTAAGGTTAGTGCCCAACCGATCTTGCCACTGGGCTACGGGAATCAGTGGCAAACGCGAGTACAAATCAAACACTGAAATCGATCTATCTAGATCTTGTTTGCACCATATTTCTTATTAACTAGTGGTTCAGTATTGGTAATCTAATTTATTTATTTATCTCATTTTATGATTGAGGTATTGACAATTATTAATAATATATATTTGTTACTATTTACCTTCATCTCAATTTTTGTTGATTTTTTTTTTTTTTTGGCACCTGAACTCAGGCAAGTTTCCCTTCAGCAGTGATTTGATGATAAAATTAGAGCGGAAATTACAATAAAGAATAACTTCCGGTGGAGAATCGTACATATGACACTATGCTGGTGAGCAGTTCGGTTAACACCCGACCGATCTTGCCACTAAGCTGCAGGAATCAGTTGCAAGTTCAAGTTCAAATCAAACACTTTAACTCCACACTATCTCTTCTGTGCCATGTTTGAAATCTACCGATGGTTCAGTAAGGATATTCCAATTTCTTTGTCCATGTACTTCTTTAATTTATTAGATGGAGTATTGTTAATTATTCTTAATAATCTTTTGCTACTATCCACTTTCATCTCAATTTTTGATCCTTCTTATCACAACTGAACTCAAACTGATTTTCCCCCTTGGCGGTCAATGAATGAATTAACAACGCAGAATGCAATAAAGAATAATTTCCAGCTGCGAATCAAAATCATGACACTCCATTCTTCAAAGTGGATTGATTAATGTCCCGAAGGTTCTTGTCACTGAATTACAGGTATCAGTCGCAAGTGTGAGTCGAAATCGAACTCTTAATCTCACCCCCATCCTAATCTTCTCGGCATCACGTTCCTTGTGAACTGGTAATTTAGTGCAAGTACTCCAATTTATCTATCTATTTATTCTATTTAAAAAAAGCATTGTAAATCATCAACAGCTTTTTGCAACGATTTACCATCATTTCAATGTTTGTTGCTTCTTATTATAACTTATCTCAGGCCGGTTTCCCTTTGGGAGTGAGTGAATAAATAAACTGGACAGATTGCAATAGAGAATAATTTCCGGTCGAAAACCGAACTAACAACATTATGGTGGAGCGTGGCTCGGTTAACGCCTGATCGATCTAATCACAAAGCTATACAAATCGTTTTCAAGTACGATTCTAAATCAAACACTTGAACTCTTCCCTTGACCAGCTCTCGTCTGAAGTACATTCCATATGAACTAGTATGTCAGTATTAGTACCTTTATTCATTTATTTTATTAGAAAAAGTAATGTGAATCATGAACAATTTTTTGGTACTATTTACCTTCATCTCAATATTTGTTGATTTTAGTCACAGCTTAACTCAACCCAGTTCCCCTTAGGCAGTGAGTAAATAAATTGTTGCCATGGATCACAATAAATAATAAGTTCCAGGTCGGAATCGAACTCACGACACAGCATTGGATGGTGCAACCACTGAGTTGCAGGAATTCTCGGAAAGCAAGAACCCTAAAAGAACACTTAAACTCATCCCCTACCCCAATCTCTTCTGCACCATGAGTCAGATAAACCGGCAATTCGGTATTGCTAATCCGATTCAAACTAAAAATCAGGCCGGTTTCCTTTCGTTACTGATCGAATAAAATCATTACATGGATTGTTGTAAAGAATACTTTTCAGGTGACAATCGAAATCATGCCCATCTATGCTTGAGGGTCAATCAGATGACGCCTTAAGCCAAACGTATCAGTAGCTAGTGGAAGTCCAAATCGACACTTGAATTCATCCCCTATCTCGATCCCTTCTGCGCCATGTTTCTTATTAACTGACTGTTCAGTATCTCTAATCATATTCATTCATTTATTCGATTTGATGAGGTATTGTAAATCATTAACAATTGTTTGCTACTACTTACTTCAATCTTATTCTTAGCTGCTTTTTATCGCAACTAAACTTATATCGGATCCCTTCTGCAGTGGGTAAATAAACCGTCACCGTGGATTAGAATTAAAAAAAACAGTCCCTAGTGAGAATTGAACTCATGACACCAAGCTGGAGGTTGGCTCAGGTAAAGCCAGACCGATCTTGCTATTGAGCTTCAGGAATCAGTGACAACTGTGAGTCCAAATCAAGCGCTTAAACCCGTCCCCTTTCCCAATCTCTTCTACGCCACGTTTTACATTATCTGGTAGTTCAGTATCGATAATCTAATTTATCAATCTATTTGTAATTCATTAACCATTTTAGCTACTATTTACCTTCATCTCAGTTTTTGTAGCTTTTTATTGCAGCTAGACTCAGGCCGGGCTCCCTTCGCCAGTAAGTGAATAAATCAACTGTGTGGATTACATTAAAAATTCGTTCCGGATGAGAATTGAACTCATGGCGCTCTACGCTTGAAGGGGGCTGGATTATTACCCAACCGCTCTTGCCACTGAGCAGCAGGTATCAGTGGCAAGTATCCCCTATCCCAAATTCTTCTGTGCCTTGTTTGTTATTAACTGATTGCTCGATATCAGTAATCCTATTTATTAATTTATTCCATTTGGTGAACTATTGTAAATCATTAACAATTCTTTGGTACTTTCTACCTACTTCACAATGTCTGTTGCTTTTTTTTTATCACAACTAAATTCAGTCCGGTTTCTTTTCGGCAATGGGTGAATACATAATCATCACAGATCAGAATAAAGAATAAGTTCTGGGTGAGAATCGAACTCACAACACTATCCGAGAGGTTGGCTCAGTTAATGCCCGACCGATCTAATAACTCCATCAGGATATCGATGGCAACCGCAAGTCCAAACCCAGCACTCAAATTCATCCCCTATACTAATCTTTTGTGCGCCCTGCCCATTATCAACTGGTCGTTCAGTATCAGTAATCTAATACATCTATTTATTTCAATAGATAAAATATTGTTAATAACCCACGAAAGAGGAAGAGATCAAGTGAAGAATCACTCTAGGGTGGCAAGTCTTCAGCAGAGCAAGCTCGACGTTCAAAAACAAGACGATCCCAATGATCTTAAAAAGAAGAATATACAACCAATGCACTCTCCCAATAGTCACTTATGGAGCTGAAACATGGAACCTAACCAAGAGAAAGACTTGCAAACTGAGAAGTATGCAACCTGTGCATGAAAGAATGAATCATGCTCAACCTTACATGGAGAGATTACAAGACAGCACAGTATATAAAAGAAGAAAATTGGAGTCAGAAACATCATAAAATCTATTAGAAAACTTAAATGGCAATGGGCAGGCTATGTTGCAAGAATGACAGATAACCGATCGACATCACGACTCACAACATGGATCTCCACAGATCACATGCGAAACCGAGGCCGGCAGAATACAAGATGAACTAGACAAATTTAGGAAATACTGGCTCTGCGATTCCCATAATAGAGAATTGTGGCAAATCCTGGAGAAGGTCTATGTCCATCGATGGACGTTAAAAAACTGATAATGATGATAATTTTGACTATTCACGTCCATCTCAGTGTTTGTTGCTTTCAATTGCAACTAAACTTAGGTCAGTTACCCTCTTGCAGTCTGTGGATAAATTAACTGCGTGGTTTGGAATATAGTAATGATTTCTGGTTGAGAATCGAAGTAACGAATAAATAAGCATCTCTTGGAAAACTGACTGGGAGGGGAATGGAACAAACATAGACGGAGAATATTTAAAGCACTTTGCCAATATATATGGCGTTAGAAGCATTGGAAGATTACATGTAGACTTATCTAAATAGAGAATGTAAAAAAGTAGGTTTAAAGATGGACAGAATAAAGATAAAAGTAATGTCGCACTACTGAGTGCCCTGGGGGACCATTAAAACAGAAAATAAGGCTTTATAACAGATCAATTAATTAATTTACCTAAACGGTTAATTGTCTGAGAAAATGCGATCGGCTGGAAATCGTTTGATATAAATAGAGATATATCGAAGAGCACCTAGCCAATTTGCGTAAAGTATACCATGAATGCATAATACCAGCTACGACTTTCGGATATCAAACATGGAAAGTAACTTAATGAACTAGGAACCAACTTAGAATAACAGAGGGTGCCACGGCAAGAACAATGCTCGGAATAACTCCAAGAGATAGGGGAATATCAGTATGTATTGGAGAAAGGACTTCAAGGAATGATATCATACAAATGACTAAGCAACAAAAATTGATACTGGCTGGACACTTAGCATGAAAAGGTGACAACAGATATTGCAAGGGAATAACTGATTGGCGTCCATGGGACAGTAAAAACAGTAGTAAAAGACCAGACACAAAATGGAGGGATGAGATAGAAAGGTTTGCCGGTATGACATGTAAAAGGTTAGTGTAATTGTGGTCGTCGTGGAAAGAGTGGTGAAAGGACTTACAGTGACTGACGATGATGAAAATCATCATCATCATCATCCTTACCATGATTCTTTTCTAAATCTTATATGAACAGATATTCTAGTAGTTTCATATGCAAAAATCTCCATACTCCCTCAATGAAATTTGTTCTCTGTCCTCGCCCCTTTTTATTAAACTACCTAACTCTCTTTTTCACTATCTTTAATTAAAAGAAAACGTCCCAAATTTCAAGCTGTAGAAAAATATCTATATCGCATTCAACAGCTTCCTCCAGGTGTACAATCTGACTATTTATGTATTTTAAACACATCTCATATTACGGTGTTTATTTGTTAATTGAAACCATATTAAAACAACGATCTGAATTAAAAGTTGCGAAAAAAAAATCTGAAGCTCAAGAGGAAATCTGCAATATATTCAACAGCCTCTTTCAGGTGAATAACGTAGAAGCCTGCTTATCTGCCTTTCCCTTACCAGTGCCCCCCTTATCCATAGTTTCCATTTCAGTGCCCCACCCTCATCCAATGTTTCGCTCTCAGTGTAACCAACCCTGCGCTAATCATGGTTTCCCTTCCAGATAAATCCCCTTTGTGCACGGCTTCCATTCCAGAAATCTTCCTCTTATTCGTGTTTTTTTGTTCAGAAGACTTTGTTTTTCGGCTATTTCCTCTTCAGTGATACTTGGACGCAACATGGTAGTACCGTTCTTGTTTTTTTGGCTTTTAGGTAGAATAAAGTATTTGATAAAGTTTTCAAAAACTTACTTGATGAATTAAAGGAAAAAATCATCGAATTAACACGGAAAAAAATGTTGAATACTTGATATTCAATATCAATAGTTAATTTGTTGTGTGGCATGTTTAATGAAATATATAATACTTAATTTATATTTAGAAAAAATAGTGATCCATTTACATGAAAATATACCTAGTTTTTGTCGTAAGGGAATTTTATTTTCATTGATTCAAAATGTTCATAAAGCTATCAAATTATTATTATTTGAATGAATGGCCGTAGTCCAGTAGTTACCACTTGCACTCGAACTAAATAGATATTTTTTTTCAAATTTGAAATGAATAAATAAATGATACGTGCGTAAGTCAAGTTGCGATCAGGTAAAGATGATTCAAGAAAAGGAAGAGAAAGTTCCAGTAAACATAAATCATCATCATCATCATCATCATCATCATCATCATCATCATCATCATCATCATCATCCTTTTAACATCCATCATTGGACATAGACATAGCCATACTTCTCGATCGTGGGCGTTGTGGAGCCAGTACTTTCTGAATTAGTCGAGCTCTTCTCTCCATCGACTACTCTGCTCATGTGATATCTGGGGATCCATGTCATGAGTTGCGATGTCCATCGGTTGTCTGCCATTCTTGCGACACAGCCAGCCCATTGCCAGTTGAGTTTTCTAATGGATTCTATGATGTCCCTGACTCCTGTCTTCTCTCGGATGAATTCTGCTATCTTGTGGCCTACCCATGTGAGGTTGAGCATAATTCTTTCATGTGCACGTTGCGTGGTTCTCAATTTGCGGGGCTGTCTCTTGGTTAGCTTCCATGTTTAAGCTCCATAAGTGACCATTGGGAGGATGCATTGGTCGTGGACCCTTCTTTTTAGGATTGATGGGATCTTTTTGTTTTTGAGGGTCTATTTACTAAGAAAAAAAAAATGTGTCGTATCTCGTTGTATTAGAATCCATACTCTATCTTTTTCTGTCTCTCTTTGTCTACTGTCGATGGATTATTTTTATGTCCCTTCTTTCCTATCTCCATTCCCTCCTTTCTGTCTTTCTTTCTTTCTTTCTGTCTGTCTGTCTGTCTTTCGCCGATAATGTATTGTCATTTTCTACTTCTTTTTCTCCTTTCTTTCTTTCTTTCTTTCTGTCTGTCTGTCTGTCTTTCGCCGATAATGTATCTTCATTTTCTTCTTCTCTTTCTCCTTTCTTTCTTTCTTTCTTTCTTTCTGTCTGTCTGTCTGTCTTTCGCCGATAATGTATCTTCATTTTCTTCTTCTCTTTCTCCTTTCTTTCTTCCTTTCTTTCTTTTGTTCTTTCTTTCTTTCTGCCCCATAGAAGTAAACAACAACGAACGTCAATGATGCAGCCAGCGTCCCCTCTTCGATTTCTGTCATACTAATTTTCTTCCTATCTCCCTCTATTTGTGTTGCATTACACTGTCCTTGTGCCTCTCTTTGTCTATGTTACTTTTGATAGGTTAAAAGTTTGGGAAAAGTAGTGGCTATGGCTACTAATATGTAGAATAATTAATTGATAAATAATATTGAGACTGTACAGACCACAGCACTGCTAGGGACTACGCGGATACTGAGGAGAGTTCTAGAAATATAAAGACTGCAACACTAACAGAGAGAGGGAAATGAAAGCGGAAACGTAAACCACAGCACTGGCATGATAGGCGAAAGAGAGAAAAAATGTTGGCTGAAGACCTGAGGACACTTATTGTCACTCAGCCTTCAGCAATGACCACTGGCAACTGGTGTGAAACTGTAAACTGCAGTATTACTGTGGCCTATGACAACAAGGAGAGAAGTGCTGGAGACTTGAGGAGACTTGCTGTCACTCAAACTCCAGCGGTAACCACCAGACAACTGGTGTGAGATTGCGAATAATAATAATAATAATAATAATAATAATAATGATAAAAATAATAATCGCAACAACAACTCGTCATAACATCACATTTTTTAACTTATCAACATCTGTCAAAGCTGTTAATTAACATCATAATTATCACGGGTTTGCACAGTAGTAAGCTAAGTAGAAAGATGAAAATATTACATATAGAAAAAATGTGTCTTCTGCAAGTTACATAATTAATTAATCAATTAATTAATTAATTAATAACTTGTAAACGAGGAAGCTATTTAGAAAAAGGATCCCGAAGGTGCGCTGCTTAATGTCTCATGGAATGCAAAAATTAAAATACCATGAATAGCGAAATTTGAGCTGTGGATTGTATCTTTTTAATTATCAAAAGGTGAACACCACTTCAGGAGGACACATGCACATTTCTTACTTGGTGTCATGTAAGTAAAATTAATGTGCGTGCACACACACACAAATACACACACACACACACACACACACATATATATATATATGTATATATATATATATATATATATATATATATATATTGTCTCTCTCCGTTATCATGTTTAGATATATAAAAAATATCTAATTGAATAAAATGGAAAATAAAACCAATTACCACAGAGTTTCAAACTGACAATTGCTTTCCAAACATGGAACCCTGGTATAATTGGTTTTATTTTCCATTTTATCTAATTAAATAATTTGTTTATTAGCTCTATTTACTTTGTAAATATTGGGCACTAAATATGATCAACAACAGATAAAAATGTGTTTTTTTTCATATCCAGATAGTTATCGAGATTGAGTGTGTGTATGCACATATTTATACAAGGTCAGCCAAAATTGTATTCAGCCATTCAATATTAATGAAAAAATGGTTTACGTAGGGCAAAGTTTGCACCTCAAAATAGGATTTGAGTAGTCATCATCATCAGTCTTTTAACGCCCGTCGTTGGACATAGACCCTCCACGAGATTCGCCACACCTCTCTATCATGGGTATTGCGAAGCTAATACTTTCTGAACTACTTCGTTGCTCCATCTTGTATTCTGTCAGCCTCAGTTTCGCATGTGATCCTTGGGATTCCATGTTGTGAGCCGTGATATCCAGTGGTTGTCTGCCATTCTTGTAACATGACCAGCTCATTGCCAATTGAGTTTTCTAATGGATTCTATGATGTCTCGGACTCCCGGAGTGCCCATGTTTTATCATTGTGTTTGGGTCGGAGTTAAAGGTTGAAAAAAGCATGTCCTATCTTTGGGTTAGGGTCAGATTACTTGAAAAGATACTACCAAACTTGTATAAATACTGAAGAAGAAATGACATCCATGTTTTCCAGCGATGAACGGAGAGTGAAGATCCAGTTCAGCGTTATAGTTACAATATAAGTAAAAAAAGAAGTCCTCCAAAATCTTAGAAATTTTTACTCAAAACTGACGAATTCCCAGGAGGTTTGAAGCATTTGAAACATTATAAATGGACCTCCATTCCCAACGGACCCTTTTTTGATTTTGTTGTTGAGTGGGGTCTTGAAAGTTTGAAGGTTTTGAAGATTGGAAGCACATACAATTAAACAAAACATGTCATCACAATCGCCATCGTCATTATTCTCAAAACTTTAAACAGTAACAAAGTCAGCTTGGTTTGATGAGTCTAATACAGGACAAGCAACCGAGTGGGGCATGTGGGCCAGTCAATGTGAGCCTACAATTTTGCAGGGGCCTACTCCCCCTAGTTGAGTCAAACGGTGGCCTTTTATAGAATACTGATTTAGGAGAATCCGGGGGTCCGTCAGCAAAAAATATTAACATTTTAAAGATCTAGAGAAGATTAATTCAGATAAACGTCAAATACAGAATAAAAGTGAATTCGACATCATAGCCAGTAATTGAACAACTGTTCCGTCAGAATGAAAAAAATATATATCGAATGATAAATATGGTCAGATTTATGTTTCTCTTAATTTTTGAGATGAGGTATTATTATTATTTCTATTATTATTCGGACCATCCTCATCTTGGTTGTTTTTCATGCAAAGAAGGCCGTAGAGTACAACGGCTGAAACATTATATGAAAAACAACCAAGATCAGGATAGTCCGAATAATAATAGAGATATGGTCAGATTTAATTCTATCAATTACATAACTGACATTTTCCACTGGAACAACATCTGAATTTGAGTTTGAAAAAACATCTAAAAAATATGCAGATTCTGGAGAATCTAGATGTTATTAGTAATTCTGTCAAGATATGTACCCAAAGAGTCGAAAAAGCTTTTTTCCAAAAACAAAAAAAATAAAAAAATAAACATTTTAAGAAGGTCGAAGGTTAAGAAGTGGAGTAATGATGCCAATTTTTTAACAAGACTCCTATGGCTACGGTTGTTCAACAATTTTCCCCGACGATTCCATTTTTCGTGATTCTAACCACTTGACCATTATTCTTTTTTTTTTTTAGAGAGAGAAAAACGATTTTTGTAGGGAAAAAAATGAATTTTCAGGGGAAATAAATTTCTAGAAAAAATTTCTAAAAACAGAAATCTACAATTTAGGACAAAAAGCTAGTTTTGACCCTAAATTTATCATAGAAAATTAATGAGTGATTAATTTTCTTGTCATATTTTTCAACTTGAATGCCGTATTTTTTTTTTTTTTGATTTGCAGCAAAAGCACATAAAAATTCCAACGCCTTATTTTAAATACAAAAATCAGTGAAACCAAAACGAACCCTGTCCTCATTCATCATAAATATTTCTCACTTCCGGTCCGGTGCAAACACTACAGCTTATTTCCTATTAGTGATCTTATTCCAAAGAATTCGCCTTTTTGCTTCCGTTCTCCTAATTCATAGTGGAAGGGTGTGCCAAGATGTATCTAAAGTTAGTGAACTTCTTATAGCGTTCATGTCTCTTTCCAAGATACCTGAAGAGGCCATCTATAAGAAGGGAGCTAAGCAGGGTTATTAGATTTGGCCCAAAGAGGAGATAATCGAAGCTTTATCTCAGATTTATCCCACAAAGGCGTTGGAATAACGTCAAATTTGGAAATCAAGCTAGTCTGCGGATAGAACTGATGCCCGACGTATCACTTTCTGCTTTCTCCTAAACTATATCAGTGAGACCAAGAGGTGGGTTCTAAATACTGGACATTCCAGGATCTCCATACCCTTTGCCCATAGAAAGAGAGGGGGCGTTCCATTGTCAGAAGAGGAGAAGCCATTCCCCTAGGGATAGAAGTCTTATGCAATGTAGTATCTGAGGAAAAAGCTCATTGGAGTTGCCAAAAGTAATTATACCTGGAACCTAACGCTCGAAAACATTTTCAATTCTACATAATTATACTTTCTCGCCTTGGATGAAACAGAACTATTTTGAACGCAAGGTAGGCTTTGAACAACTTTGGCTGGGTTGCCAAAGTGAGGATGTATGATATTGAAAGATCCAAAACACCCGTTTTTTTCCAATTTTTCAATAGATACTACCAACATGGCATCCTTTCAAGAGACGTCGGTCATGTGGCGATTTCTATTGAGTGACTAACCAGACCTGTTTCTTGGGATTGGGGTGGATGTTCTCAGGGACGTACATTCATTCTTGAAGTCAATTTTCAACCTTTAAAATTTATTTCTGATTGGCGATCATGAATCTTCTTCAACGTCCAAAATAAATGACTGGATGTGGTCACGGATCCCCCTTCTCTATTTGAACGGAGCGCAATTAATTTTTCCCTCGCTTCATTATCTCGATCCTGAGAGAGTTTAATTAGTATCAACAGCACGAATAGATTTCAGTTCATCACTTTGCCAACTAAAAAAAAGACTATTCTGTCGCAGAGCCCTTATACATTTTTTTTTTTTAGAATATCAGAACATTTTCCATATTTTACGGGCAACAATTTAGATAAGAAATTGGATAGAAAAAAAATGTCTTTGAGAGAGAATTTATTCATATAAAGAAAAGTATTAAACGAAGTATTAAATAAAAAAAAAAATATTTAAAGTATACGAAGAATATTGCTGTTCTTTGGATTCCAGTATCTGTGAAAATTTGATTTCTGTTCTGGTGTTTAGTAGTTTGAAAATGATGAATACCATTTTTTAATATAAAAATATAGATTTTATTGAATTTCATCTAAAAACGCCATATCTCGCGAAATCCTAGAATCTTTTCGTAGAACCCTAGGATTTTAAACCAATTTCGGGAAACACTGATCTTAATAGAGAAAAGTTGGTAGCAACAAGTAGAATAATAATACTTACTTGCATATACCCATAAAAAAAATAATGCAGTTATTTGTGCATGTATTAAGAAGTCCAAGCTATTTTATTTGGTAATTTATTTCTGATAATTCTAGTAATCTAATTCTGAGATTTTTTAAGTAGTAACTCAGCTCGAGGTATTTTAAAGGGTGGTTGGACATAACAGGTGGCTGGACATGAAGGGTGATCGGACATAACGGGTGGCTGGACAAAAAGGGTGGTCGGAACATTAAGTCTGATGACAAAGAAGACAAGGGAAGAAACTTATTTTACTAAATATTCTAACTTGTTTCATTACAAATTGGAGTTGCATACTCTCTTTGCTTTTAATTCAGTTTCAAATGATCAGCTTTTCTGTGACGTATCATTCATTATAATAGTAGAACCCTTTTATAGTTTTATCTGCACTGTTAATGCATTTCACATGGACCGATCCAATATGATTTCTAGCTTATAACTACAGACAATTATGGAATTAAACGTACCACTTTCTATGTTTGACTTTTGTACGGATAGTCAGTCTATTCATGTATGGATCGCAACTAACGAGTCTAAAGCTATTTTACAAGGTAATTTTTTTTTAATGGTTCAAGTATCTTAACTCAATTCTACACTGAACGTTTCTTTCTGTCACTTCATACTATCTCATTTTTATTTCAGTTTGAAAAATTCAGTGATTCTGTGATGTATTATTCATTTTTATGACGAGGCCAATGTCATTTTATTACAACCCTGTTATTGTTTTCATTAGCTATGTTAATCTATTTCACATGGACCAATTCTTCGTAACTTTGAGGTTATAACGGAAATCGGACAAAACAGAGATACAGCCAAACAATTATGCAATTAAACGCACTAATTCGCTTCAATGGCTTTTATGTGTATTTGTGCTTCCTCCAAGAGATTCTGACAACTTGAGACAAATGCAACTATGATGTGGCTCTGCTTTTTTCATATGTCTGGGCCCAATGAATGCAAATACAGTGAACTCTCGTTGTAACGCTACTGTTCGATGACAGATGCGTTCTAACGGCAAGCTGGTCGGAGATTATTCGATTTCCTTAGCGAATTAAAAAGTAATTGATTTTATCGCTGTATCTTTCAATTTGAAAACCGTATTTTTTAATTTGCTCACAAAAAAGTATAGATTGCAGCAACAGCATATGAAGATTTAAGCACATCATTTCAAAAATCAAAATTAGTGAACCCTCAAAATAAAAAAAGAATAAAAAGAAATCTGAAAGATACATCTTATCAGTAACTGATAATTGTGATTTTTTTTCAAGTGGAATGAGATGCATGAAAAGCCGTTTTTCCGTGCTCTTTGGTTTTGCATTTCGTATGGAATCCATCCGTTATAACGGCAAATTCATTATAACAGAATTCTTGAACAGGGGCGATTGTTTTATATACTTCCAACACGGCATGCAAGCTTCCAGCTAGGATAGCCACTTCGGCTAAAAAAAGCACAAATTTTGCTTTTTTCAGCCATGTTGGCTCTATCATTCAAATTAGTCTTTTTGGCTTTATCTTGGCTTCTTTCACTTCAATAGCTTTGAAATATCATTTTTAGCAATACTGTTGGCTGAAAATGGAGATATTCAGCTCCCCTTTCACAATACTTGGTAACATTGGAAGCGTATCTTTTAATGTTGTGTTGTATGTGTTATTAAAGTGTTCAGATAGTTTATGAAGCTGTTTCTGTCGACAAAATGTTTCCTTTTAGAAATGAATCAGATTTTCGAATACATTCGTTAGTCCAATTTATTCACCTTTACTTGATGAATACCCCTTCTTTGTTGGCTTGCATTCCAATCAAAATCATACGATACTCCCCTGCTTGTAGCTAGTATATCACGATCATAGTCATCATCTCACTTTCCTTACTTTCTTCTCTCTTTCCATCTCTTTCCCTTCCGGCCCCCACCTTCTTTCCTACCCACGGCGTGGGTAACGTAGGTATATATTAATTTCTCCTGCTCTTGAATCTCCCAGGGTGCCGTAGTAACGGGAGTTTAATGTAAAAATAATTACTTCCAATAGTGTGCTTTAAACTGCTTTTTCTAGCTATCAACAAACTGAAATCATTTCCTTCTATACTGATTCAAAATTTCTATCTGTCAAGTTTATTAAATCAGAGGTATTAGATCGATTGAGGCTAGAAATTATTTAATTGCAATTACCGATCAAATGCAATTTAACGCGTCATGATTCTTTGTCGTTAACACAATCATCATACAGAATATCATCAAGTCAATCAATTGAATTGTGCTTTGGGCAATTCTTGAATACCATAATTATTTTCTCGTGTGTATATTCTATGGCTTTTTTCGTCCTGTCAGACGGTATTAGCAGATTTTTGTCTTTTTTTTTACGCCGCACGTCACATGACTGATTCGTCAAGTTCGATTGGCAGGGGTGATTCGTATTTGAACTGCTATGCCTGGGTGTTTAGTATGGAGGATTTGTTGTGCCGAATTTCCATTTTTCCCCTATGCTGAACATTTACGAAGGAAAGAGGTTCATAGAAGGTTCGGAGATCAACACGTCCACAGGGGATGCCAAATGAAAATATGGTGCAAGCTCTCCCCATCAACTTCTTTTGGATTCCTCCCTCCAGATTTTAGGGCAGGGTTTACTCCCTTTAGCTTTTTGATTAAAAGGCCCTCCCATATCTATTTTTTTAATCTTCTCTCCATTCACACAAACGTTCAATCTTCCTTGTTACTTGCATAAAATACCTCGTAAATCCGTCTGTCACACGTTAAAAGCTACGTTAGCAACGAGTCTCTCTGCCTGTCACACTTTGAAAAAAAAAAAAAGGAATTACGTTGAAAGGGGTGAAAGTAAGGAAAAGGTTTTGAGAATGGAATTGCGATACAAAGATTGTGAGAAGGTCGAGGTAGAACAGAGTAGGGTTATCCAAAAGATCAAGGGGTGAAACATAAAGATATTCGCTAAAGGAGAAAGACGAGAATGTATGATTAGGTAGAATCGAAATTGTTTTTGTGAGTAAAGGTATAGTTGCTTTAGGCAACTCCAATAAGTTTTTTTTTAACTCTACAAATTCTCTGTTGCTTTAGAATTCTATCCCTAGGTCAACGCCTCTCCCTCCAAGGCATGTAAATAGCTCGGGGAGTTTTATCTTTCACGTGTCGTACTGGGAATCGAACCTGCGACCTTGTGTAAACCAACGTTGTCGATGGCCTATTCTCCTCCTGGGTCAAAGAGCTCAACAAACGAACAAAAAAAAAATGGCTTAGTAGTTATCAGCCCCGAAGTCAGACCTTGTGACCTAAGCTTCAATTCTGGTTGAGTCTGTTTTCATGACTTCGATCGTATAATCTCAAAGGTAATTATGCGGGTCTGGTTAGTCATTCGATCGAAACTGTTATATGACCGAAGTCTTGTGGTAGCAAGCTGTGCTGGTGGGAGCAATTAAAAGATTTGGAAAGATGGATAATCAATGAATAAGTTGCCTTTCAAAGCAACGAGTACTTTACGAGTTCTAATTAACAATTAGATGCAATTTAACGCATCATGGTTTTTTGTCCTTACCCAAATTACCATAGAGAATATTCTCAAGTCTATTGACTTGAGTATCAACCAACTGAATAATGCTTTGGACCATTCTTGCATATCATATTTTCTTTCGTGTGCCTACGATAGCGCGTGAATAGCATTGGTAAAAGGTCTGGTTAGCCACTCGATAGAAACAGCCACAGAATCAACTTACATTGACGACATACCATGTTGAGGGTGATCAATTAAAAAATTGGAAAAAAAAGGACTGATCGATGAATAAGTTACTTCTCTAGCCTTTTGTTGGGAAGTGATCCCTGAAGAGTTCGATTGAGAGAAAAAACAGGTGTCAGCACTACCGGATACAATGCATAAAAATTTTGAAGGGTTAGGATTTTCAAAAGAAGAAAGAACCCTTTTCTAGATTTATCAAGGAATAAATGTTTAAATTTCAGGCTCCTTTGGTGCAGTCTGTACGCGTGACACACACATACATAGCTAGCCAGAATCACTTGGAACTAAAGAAATCTATGTTGTCAGTTTTGGTTCTTGGTTTGTTCACAAAATGGAGACAGTAATCTTTCCTGTTCAAAAAATTCACGGAGCAGATTCCACCATCAAGTAAACCCTAGACCAGGTGTTGAATTAATTAATCACAGTTAGAGAAAATTGCTATTAAAGTTATTTTAATTAAGGACTCATACAAAAGCTGCCTTCTGTGGCCTTCAAGCTCGATGTTAAGTCACGTCCTATTTATGCATCAATCATTTGCTTTTTTTTTTTTCATAAAGAACAGTTAGAAGAAAAGTAATTAGAAATTAATGAACCTGGAGTTATCTCCCTTAAACAGACATTTTTGTCAATTTATAATTAATCAAATTAATTACTCGAAAACCGTTGGTCCGATCAGACAGGAAATTGCTTTATTCAATTTCAAAGTTAGATCATTTCAAGGGTATCGCTCTAACAAAGACCACGTTAAGTTTTTGCTATCGTATGGTAACCCATCTACTCGAAAATAGAAATCAGTTCATCTAACTTTATAACTTCTGCTGTCACCTTTTTTGTTCTGATGTCTGTCAATCTGTCACGCTATTCCGAAGCGATATATAGAATTAAGAAACACTATCGTGACGTAATTCGACGCCTAACGTACACCTCTGGAGACTGATAACACATACATGAATTACCGCAACACAGATAAAATGAAACAGGATTTCCAGCCAGGATTGTTGTCAGTCAAGCACATTAGGCAGAGTGGGAGGATATCGAAGCAGCAAGAGTCGTTAGACAGGCAGTCTAATTCTTGAAAAAAAAACAAAAAAAAACGAAAATATGTCACCAGAAATCGATGATTACTATGACAAGCAAATTACAAGTGGTTGAATAAGCATACAATGGGGCACAATCGCGTAAATATAAGTTAATTCAAGATTTGATTTGAATTATTTGACATTCAATTTTATTACCGCATTTACTCGAATACAACGCGACCTCTAGTATATTGCTGCCCCCACTTTTTGTTGTTAAAAATAGATAACATATTTCATCCTCTTATCGCAGCTAGTTTAAAAAACACATGAAACTCAAAATTTTCCAAAAATTAGCTTTCGGTAAGTGGATTTCGGTTTGAATTTACCTAAACACCCTTAGTCGGTGTATCTGTTGATTTTTCACCAACATCCTCATCGGCCTTTTATTGCTCGTCGTTGAACATAGACATTTGCTACACTTCTCTATGATTGGTATCGTGGTGCCAATATTTTCTGAACCTGTCCAGTTCGTCTTTCTATCTCATATTCAGCCGGCGTCGGTTCTGCATTGGATCTTTGGGGATCCATATTGGGAGTCGTGATGTCCAACAGCTGTCGGCTATTCTTGCAACATGGCCTGCCCATTGCCATTTGAGTTACTTAATGGTGTCTTAGATGTCTCAGACTCCTGTTTTTTTTCCACTGCGCTGCCTTCTGGTCTCTTTATGTGATGTTGAGCATGATTCTCCCACATGCAAGCTGTATGGTTCTCAGTTTGAGGGTGAGTCTCTTGGTTAGGTTCCATGTTTCTGCTCCATAGGTGACTATCAGGAGGATGGTTTAGTTGTATAGTATTTTAAGATTAATAGGATCTTCTTGTTCTTAATGGTTAAGGTTGCTCTCCGAAGGCTTATTATCCAAGATTCATTGTTTGTTTGATTCCCTCTTCCTTTGAGGATTCCATAGATTCGTTGTCCAAGGTAGATGTAGTGGTTTACTTTGTCAAACTTTGCGCCTTCGATTTTGATCGATATGTGGTTATTTCCCACTTGTTTATTAGAACGGAATAGATCTTTTACCGTCAGTGTATGCGATAAGGGTCATTCGAGCACTTTAAAGGGGGGTAAAAAGACTTTACAGAGTTAGATGAATGAACAAGCCATTGAAGAATACGGTGGACAATATCATAAACAATGAGAAAATGAATTAATGAATTCAGAAAAATTCAATAGTACTCATCCAAATTTACAGCAGCATTAAAAAAAGACAAGAGTCAGGGACATCATAGAATCCATTAATAATTTCAAATGGCAGTGGGCTGGCCATGTTGCAAGAATAGCAGACAACCGATAGACACCACGTCTCACGACATAGATCGCCCGAGATCACATGTGCAACCGAGGCCGAGAGAATATAAGATGGAAAGACGAGCTAGACAAGTTTAGAAAGTACTGGCCCCGCGACGCCCATGATAGGGAAGTGTGGCAAATCCTGGGGAACGTCTATGTCCAACGACAGACGTTAAAAACTGATGATGATGATGATGATGATGATGATGATGATGATGATGATGATGATGATGATGATAGTGGTGGTGGTGGTGGTGGTGGTGGTGATGATGATGATGATGATGATGATGATGATGATGATGATGATGAAAAAACTTTACATATGAAAAATTCAAGGGACTTACATTGATGCTTAGTATAAAAATCATTAAGCGCCTATGAATTTATGTAACTTCATTTGAGCTCACAATGTAATTCATGGACTTCCCACTCGAAATCGTCTCAACTTTGATCCCCTTTTGCTGAAATTACACCAAGGAATATGTTTTATTTTATTTTTATGAAGAAAAAACCCATTGAATTTCCTAAAAGAATTGATATGGGCAATATTTCAGTGCAACATATGAAAACATAGAAATTACTTATTTTTCCACTTGTGGACCAAGTGTTCTGTCTCAATTCTGATTGGGGTGTTAATATAACTTAAATCTCTCTGATACGGTTTCATTTTCTTTGATTTAATGGCTTATTCATTAAGCTATTTGTGAATTAATGTTTTTATTGTTTGACTTAGTACCACTTACTGAAGCTAATTGCCTTTCACTTGAAGGTAATATTTTCAGTTTTCCTTCTCTTTTTGTTTTTTTAATACGTATTGCATGTGTTTCTACTTGTGATATCGGGGGCGGAAGAATACCCTAAATTTCAGGCCACGCTGCCCTCACAGTACATGTGTTTTTTAATGTATGCGGGTTTTCCTAAGTAAAGTCGTCGTCGTCGTCGTCGTCGTCGTCGTCGTCGTCGTCGTCGTCGTCGTCGTCGTCGTCGTCGTCGTCGTCGTCTTCTTCTTCTTCTTCTTCTTCTTCTTCTTCTTCTTCTTCTTCTTCTTCTTCTTCTTCTTCTTCTTCTTCTTCTTCTTCTTCTTCTTCTTCTCCTCCTCCTCCTCCTCCTCCTCCAGGTGAACAATTCATTTTGAAAGAAAAGGGTATTTTTGTCACATACACATATATACATATATAAATAAATGAACGATTGGGAATTAGAAAAAATCAGGAATAAATGTATATGGAGGCTTCCTTAGCTAATTGATATTATACACACACACACACACACACACACACACACATATATATATATATATATATATATATATATATATATATATATATATATATATATGTGTGTGTGTGTGTGTGTGTGTGTGTGTTAAACGGCTTTGGTTGAGTTTGGTATCATTTTTGTAATATATTCAAATTCATTTGAATTATGTAGAATTTCAGACGATAATTTCATTTTATTTTTGATACAATGATTACTTATGTCTGTATTAACGGGGATTAGGTCATCATCATCATCAGTCTTTTAACGTCCGTCGATGGAAATGAACCCTAACCAAGATCCACCACATTTCTCTAACAAGGGCGTAGTGGGTAGATCTTATGAAATGAATTAGATAAATTATATTGAATTTCTAATGCAAGACTTTTCAAACTTTAAGGAGATAAGTCCGACCCTTTTTAATAATGTATTTTTTTTTTTTCGTAAATAAAGTTTTATTGGTCACAAATGGTGAATTATATCATAACAACCTGTTCTTTTTCTTTAAAACGCCCGGAACAAATATGAATGATTATTATGTAGTGCCCATCCTTTTCAGCGAAGAAAATTACCCGTACATGGAGTTGTGTACCCTTGGCAGGGATCTACTTGCACAGTCGTAAATCTCTGTAGAAATGGTAAATTCTTTGTCGCTTTCTCTTTGACGTCATGCAGAACTACCAATAAGATAATTGATCATTATCTTTACAGTATTTAAACTGTGGCGGTGAAACTCTCTCTCTCTCTCTCTCTCTCTCTATATATATATATATATATATATATATATATATATATATATATATATATTTTACACACACACCTTTACATATAAAAAGTAATCCATTCTTCTTTCATCCCAAAAAACACACCCTATTTAAGTTGAGCAATCTCAACGTAGTTGGGTCGGACTTCCAAAGATAACATTTTAGTGGCTATAATTCAGATGACCAAAACTGACTGACAATCCAAAGACTCTATCTTGCATTTAGTTAGACACATTCTTTTCTCTTCTTTCTACTCTTCTCCTCATCCTTATTGCAGAAGATCTCTCCAAACAAATTTGTGTCGGCAGAAAACTCCAGTCCTTCTTTTATCTTACTTCCTTCTTGAATTGAAACTCTTTATTGTTGTTAACCTATTCGTTTGTTCTTTTTTCTTACATTTGTTAACAATCACACTAACTATATACTAACCTTGTTTTCGCATTTAAGCGGTGAACACGTTATTTACCGGAATTTATCTTCTCAAATCAATTCTGATAATTTACCTGGGGGAGGGCTAATATAACTAGCTGCCCAAAAATTGCATCAGATATAAAATGAAAAATAGCGTTCGAAATACAATTCAACAATACCTTGGACGGTTTCGATTAGTTCGGGTTTCGATGAAGTACGATTTAGATTTAGCCATATAAATTAATGTATCTAAGTAACTAAGGTGTGAAAACACCTTAGATTTTAATGAGATGTGGACAATACTATTTTGAAAAGAACGGGACATTTTGGAACAAATTAACCACATTAATCAGGGAAAACTTCGTCATCAAATAGGGAAACATAGATGGTTGGTATTAGGGATACGGTACAGAAATATCTTGAATTGTGCAGGTTTGGTGATGTACGGTTAAGGTAATACTGTTCAAATTGTTGTTACTGAGTTAAAGCTGAAAAAAAGGATAGCTTATAATACCTTGGATAGTGGGGTTTTGAACGGCACGGAAAATTGTGAAATGAATCAACGGCAGTATTAAAGGTATATTCATGTTTTGAAAAGAATACCAAAGTCAACCAAAACAAATGTTTATCGTCAAATTCCTACTGAGTTGACTTTACTTTCCTCACCTAACAACAATGACAAGTTCAAACTTCCAGTCTAGATTGAAAAGTGAAAAGTTTAAATGATGGATAGAGAGAGAAGGGAAAGAGAGGGATAGATTCTATTCCTACGTCATCAATCAACCAAAGGAAGACACAGAGAGAGGGAGAGAGAGAGAGAGAGAAAGTGGAATGGACATAAGATTGAATTATCTAGTATCGTTAAACAGATTATTTTAATTAGAACCTGTTACTTTTTCTTTCTCTATTTGTCTTTACTTAAATTATTTTTATTTTTTATTTTTCTCTGCTCCCATTAGCCCCTACTGTCTGTAGTGGAAATTTATGATTTAGCACACACACACACACACACTCCCTTTAATAAGAAAGGAAAACATTTTTCGTTTTGTGAAAATTTGGTTCAGTGGCTGACCCTTAAGCGGCCTGTCTTGTTATATATCTATTGAAAGCATATGTTGAGGGCTTTAGTGTATTTGTTTATCAAACTGAATAATTACCCCGTAAATTTTTTACATGAATTTCTGTGAACCAGTTGACCTCCACTCAACTGTATCTTCTATCTTTCTTTAAATGCTGCTTCTTCTTCTTCGTGCACGAGTGACTTCTTCAGCCTGCGTTCTTTTTTGGTCATCTTTAGAACGCGAATTCGTGTCTGACGTAAAATAACCACTTATTCGAAACCAAAATCTTTCAGTTGTATTCAAAGCCCACTTTTGAACAAAAGAACGTGATAGTGACGTTCTTCGACGTCCATGGGCGTGGCTTGGTTTGGGGATGGGGGTAAGTGGCACAACTAATAACCCATAAAAATGATATCTCTCCGAAGCAAATCCTTTTTGTTAGGACCGAGATTTCGAATATAAAAGACGTGACATGAAAATTGGAGACCAATAATTCTTATCGATTGCCTTTAGATCAAGACTAAATTGCCTGGGGGCATCTATGCTATTTTGGACAGCATTAACTCTTAGATTCGTACCAAGAAAATAGAATGTCAGTAATGAGGAGAAAAAAAACTTCTGATTAAAATCATCACCCTTTGGCGATTTTTTTTAATTCGCAGAAGAGTTCAACTGTAATAACTTACTGATCTGAACGAAGCGTTTTCATGCGAAAATTCAAATCGTTAACTGTAACAACTGCTGCTGATCTCAAAAGTTTATAGTTCTCAATCGCAACCGAGACGTTCTGATGGATGGAAGACGTTTTTTTTTCAAGCACATCTATTGTAAAGTCGACCGTGAATTCGAGACATCACTCGGAATCAATGACAATCAGTTTCACGTGGTTCATGAATTTAAGAACTATTACTAGTTACATGAAGTGAGAAAAAGCTTGCATGGCCGAATCCCGTTCGGAACACCAGTCCTCAGAAGATCATCAAAATTGAGCAACGTTGAGCCAGTTCATCAACTACGTCGGTGACCGTCTGTGAATACCAGGTGCCGTAAGCAACTGGGATCAATCCCAGGTCGAGTTATCTCAGACACTTTAAAAGTGGTATTTGATACCTCCTTGTTAAAAAGAGTACATATCTGGATGATAGCGGAGAAGGAGCGCAGAATTCATCGATTAAAAGTTATGAGTTTTTTTTTGGGGGGGGGGTCCCTGATTTAATTATCGCTGGGTTGGTTGCAGACACTGCTTCTCCGTGCTAAGCTATCAGCCAAGATCCGAAAGGTTCGAATGTCGGGCCTGGTACAGAGATTAACTGTCATTATCTTGGTTTCCCAAGGACCCGAGAAATGGAAAGTTTTTCTCGTGCGAGGAAGTCTGAATATGGAAGTGCCGGAAAATGGTATCACATGACCTCAACAAGCCAGTAGGTGCGTAGCTTCTTTTCGTTGTAGATTTTAAAACGACTTTCTGACAACCTAAGGACTAGACATCAGCTCACAACTTTCCTAGTCCCTTGAGTTAGGGACCTTGAGGATACGGGGTTGAGATGTTTTCTTCTCCCATTCTTTCGTATATCCGTAGAATCAAGTGGCAATGACTGATGACCCTGATATATAACCCCCTCCCTCTCTCGTACTGTTTTTTCAGTTGTTAGAAAATGTCACTGCTATTGTTTTGACGCTAAGGGCTGCTGTTTGCAGCCCCAGAAACAAACACCTTAAAACTAAAACCAACTAATGGCGTTTGATCACTGATCTTACGTGCACGTCCGTTGCAAACCCGCGTGAGCATGAACTGATGCCGGTACAATGGTCTTTGCCGTGTTGCGTACCTGGGCGTTTCAAATTGAGCCGGTTTTATAACCTAAGCTACCGAAGAAAACGTCATCGCTACAAGATGCAACAGACAAAAAAAAAAAAAAAAACCATATCACAACCAAGCCGCAACGAAAAGGTCCAGAAGAGAAGAAAAACAGAAGTATCAAGAACAACACAGCCAAAACTGACGGCCCGACCCCTAAAAAGTAACTTGAAAAAAAAAACTACATAGAAACATACTTACATTTGAAATTTGAAACCAATAGGAAAACGAAAGCAAACCATTGGAAGCATACATACACGCTCTTTTACATATACAGAAAATAAGTGGGAAAAAAATTGAATTGATAAAAGATGAAACAAACTGATAGAAAATTTTAAAAATTCTTTAAACATACTTAAACACAGATACCCAGGACATGAACATTCTTTATGCTTTTATTGTATCAGTAACATGTACAGCTTGTTGACGCGAAATGAACTACTGAAAGACTCTCTCTTTCATTGTGTATTTTTATACTCTATCTTCGATATTGTAAGGAAAGGGAGCAAATAATCTTTTAATGTGTTTTTCTTTTTATTGTAATTGTATATTCATGTTTAAACAAAGCGGCATTTTTGTAGGATTGAATGCGCGCTATTTTCTTGGCAAGCAGCTTTATCTGAAGTCCGGTGTTTTGCACAATTTATTCTCAAAGGCAGAGAAGGCTTTGTTTGGTAGCGAATTGGTCTCACAAACGATTACGTAAATTTCGTGCAGGGCATAAATCGACCCGGGGAAAGCAGATCCTGGAGAATTAGGGAAAGTGACACAGTGAGAAAGGAAGATGTTTAGAGGCGAATAAGATTATGTTTATCGTGGACTGTTACTGTTTTGAATCGTTGTTATATGTTATTTCCTTAATGCATTGATTTGTCATGAATGTTTATAAGAGAAAAAGAATTGAGAATTCAAATGTTAGTATCGCATACAGGTTACACATACACACACGTACAAATTAATTTGGGGAAAAATACGTCTTATTGATAACATGGGGGAAAATTGAGAAAAAAAATTTGGAAAAGAGCAAGCTGACGAAGAAAGAAAAACAAATTTGGAAAACATACTAAAAAAACTTTGGGGGAAAAAGCGATTTTGACTCATATTGGGAACGAGATTCTTTTTTTAAATTTTGTGTAGTATGTCCTTGTTTTGCCCGATACAAGGGAAAAATGTTTATTTTTTGGTTTGTTTTTTATATTTTCAATGTAAAGGTTCTGTTTACTGTCCTTGTGCGTTTTGGGGATGTATCTTCGTGAAGTATTTAGAATCTCGACATAGCAGTTTACTTCTCAGTGTGAGCTCTGTTCATAAAATAAGGAGATACAAAGAAAACAAGGAATTGTGCGGAATTCAGGAAGAAAACGGTTCACAGAAATTGAAGTTTGAATTTATTACGCAGAAAAAAATTCTTTTGAAAACGATGGGTCGATGTAGGTTAAAGAAAATTTATGCAGGGTCGGATTTATTACAGGACTGGAGTGGCCATCGCCCCTGGCCTCCCATATATACAAAAATGTTACAATTCAAAAATTAGTTTCTTCAATAGCAAATAAATTATAAACCACTGATTGGGGTTCGTTTTGAAATCATTCACTCGTAACAACTTCAATTGATTTGAATGGATCAATAAAATTACTGCCTCTAATTCAAGACCATAATAATTGTAGTATGGGTTACGAAAATTAATTTGTTTGACCTAAAAATCTCCTTGGGTTCTGCCGGCATGTATTCACATACATACTTGTATTGACTTCTCATACATAACTTATTCAACATTTCTATATATGTATAACTTGTCAGTTCCAATTACATGCAATAAATAGACTTTAATGTGCAATTTTTTTTATTTTCCGTGGATTTTAATTTCTGAGCGTACCCATTTCCCAATCAAAAGTGCCTCGGGCCCCAAGGTCTAAATCTGGTTCTGTATACCAGTAGTATGCTGGTATAAAAGTTTCGTCTTTTGATTCATTATCATCATCAATCTTTTAACGTCCGTCGTTGGACATAGTCCTTCCCCAGGATTCGCCATAATTCTCTATCATAAGAGCTCCATTTACTCTGTAATGTGTGTGCTTCCGTAAAAGAAGTGATCCCCAAAGAGTGTGCCGTGAGCCGCGTGATATTCGAAACTGTTTACTACTGAGTTAATAAGAACTAAAAAGTTCATTTAAATTCAATATTTTTCCTCAATTTGTATTCCCTGTTTAGGTGCGAATGGAAAAGGTTTTTATCAAACATTAATACTAATTAGGCTGATACAACACTAACCAGAGATATAGATGCATGGACATATCTGCGATTATTCAGCATTCTGACTCGAGGCGCCGTGAACAAAATCTTCGTACACTCAGGGTACAGTGAATCGGAAAGGTTTAGGAAGTGCTCAGTTCATTGGAGGGGACTATGCAGGCCAGACTGAGGGTGCACATGGACCTGCTGGTTAGTGAGCGCGGGTCAGAAAAAATGAGAAACGGTTTTTAATTCCACAGACAAAAAAAATTAGTGATGTAATGAAGGGGAGAAACGGGTTCCTGAAAATTTAGGATCGGCTAGCTGGACCAACTTGAAAACTGAAGAAACCCATTTTGTTAGTTTTGGTTGATTGTTTCTAATAAATAAGAGAATACTATGTCAAAGTTCAGCGCACTCAGGGTGCCAGGGACACCAGCTGAGGGTACCCGATAGAATCCTGGAATATTTTTCAGGCATTCATTTTTTTGGTCAGAAATTTCTAATCAACAATTTTGTCAAAAGTAACAAGTTTCTAGACTTTAATGAAAGTATCATTCCAATACAAATTATGAATTACTGCCACCCATTTATTTATACTGTGTTGGGGTTGATCAATTAAAAAAATTGGAAAAGAAGGTGATATTTCTCTCGCCTTCTGTCGGGCTGGGATACCTAAAAAGAGGTCTGGAATTTCATAAGACAAGCAGCCACAAACTGAAGACCAATTCAGCATACACTTACATTGTATATTGAACGCCCAACTAAAAATCGATTTGGGAAGGGAATGTCCAAAAAAAACCCCGAAAAACATCAATTTCTCTATTCATTTCAAATTTTTACTATGAACGATGTCTGGATAGATTTATATAAAGGTCTGAACACATGAATAACCATAACTAAACAACAGTGTTTAAACCAGGCTGTTGTGGGGAGCAATGATTAACAAAGAAATATATATATATGTGTATATATATATATATATATATATATATATATATATATATATATATATATATATATATATATATATAAAGATTTATGTACAGCCCCATTTTTTAAATTCTGTTTGTTTTATTATATCATTTATTGTAAATCGAAACTAATAATTTTTGGTTACCATTTACTTTCATCTAAATTGTTGCCGCTTATTACTGCAACTAAACTCAGGATGAGAACCCTTCAGCAGTGAGTAAATAGATAGACAGAAAAGGTTGGGATAAGGAGCATGTTTAAAGGTTTGATCTGAACTCTCGCTGGCAACCAAGTTCCAATAGTTCAGTGGTGAGAATGGTTATGTACGAAGCAAGCCACCCTCCATAGAGAGGGCAGTGAGCTTGATTTTTACTCAGGATTCAGTCTCTAATTCAATCCGATTTCATTTTCCAATTTGGTTGATAAAAATCTATGATAGCCAAATATATAGCCAATTATTTCTCAAAGATAAGAAACTTTATAAAATTATTTGTGTCTATCTCTCCATTGAATTCATGGCTCAGCACCATAAGCTGAGCCTCCATTACATATTATAGGTATGAACAATGGACGCTGGAAAATCAACAGCTGAAAATTTTTTTAATCTAGCAAAAATCAGCATATTATTCAATTTTGATACAAATTTCAGAATTTATTTATTAAAGAACAATTTTCGATTCCAAAAATAGGAAAAGAAATCTTGATGATTCATTTTATTAATACATTGCTGCTTTAATTGATTTTTACACATTCAACAGATAAATCCCTTCAGATATGGATTATGTCTCCTTCTTCTAGAAAAGTGCTCGGGAACTGCTCCAACTGTGAATCTTAATTTTGCAGTTTTTTTCTTTCAATTCCAAAAGTAAATTATTTTCCTTTTCAGTTTTTTTTTTTTGTTATATTCATTTAATTGATATTGAGGCTTTTCATCTGAAAGAAAAATTATTTTTTTTCATTTTCATCCATTATTCCTAGTTCCAGAAATGCTAGGGCGCTTTTCTAAAAATCATCACCAGTATTTAATCGTCCAGCAATGGACGGAGACTTCTCCAACAAGTGGAGCCAATACTTTCCGAACTTGCCTAATTCATCTTTCCATCTTGTATTCTGTCAGCCTCGATTGTGCATTTGATCTATGAAGATCTATGCTGTGAGTCGCAATGTCCATCAATTGTCTGCCATTCTTGCAACATGACCTGCCCATCGCCATTTGAGTTTCCTAATGGTTTCTATGATGTCTCGGACTCTCGTTTTCTTCCTTTTATACTGAGCTGTCTTGTGATCTCTCCATGTGAGGTTGAGCATGATTCTTTTATAGGCACACTGCATGCTTCTCAGTTTGCGAGTCTGTTTCTTGATTCCAGTCCCTTTTTCAGCTCCATAGGTGACTATCCGGAGGATGCATTGGCTGTATACTCTACCTTTTAGGACTAATGGGATTTTCTTGTTTTTGAAGCCTGAGCTTGCTCTGCAAAAGGCTTGCCATCCAAGAGTAATTTTTCATTTAATTTCTTCTTTTGAGGATTTCATGGAGAGTCTTTGTCCACTTTCACGACTTCAGCATTTTCAATTTCGATTAAGGCGTGTTTATTTCCAACATGATTGCTTCACATGATCTTTGTTTTACTTAAGTTCATGTGAAATCCAACTTTCTTGCTTTCTTCATTTAGTTCATGTAGCATCAGTTGGAGGTCGTGGAGGTTCTCTGCAAAAAAGATGATGACTGCAAATCTGAGATTGCTCAGAGATTCGCCGTCTATTCTGTTTCTTTTATTTTCCCAGACACTGAAGATCATACCAAGGCAAGCCGTGAAAAGTTCAGGTGAGCTGGTATCACCTCGTCATACCCATTTCTGGAGCTCAAAGGGTTCCAAGTCTTTGTAGCCAGATAAAGGAGCTACCATGACTGTATATACGTTGCAATACTTTGATGTATATGGGGTCTACACCTTGTACAGTGATAGCCTCAATGACTATGGGAGTCAAAGACCTTCTTGAAGCCGATGAATGCTACAGTGTGGCATTTTATATTCTGTTGCTTTCTCTTTCAGTCGATTTATCTAATGGAGATAGTCCATGGTCGAGTAACTTCTAAAGTTAGCCTGATCCCATGATTGGTTTTCATCTAGTGTTACCTCCAGGGATTTGTCTGTTGAATGTATAAAAATCAATTGAAACAACAATGTATAAATAAGATAAATCAACAAAATAATAAATGGTGGAGCAGGAATCACATGAAAGATATTTGTCTTGGATATATAGAATTTACCCTTTTTCCCCCAATTTCTCCTTTGATACATAAGTATTAAAAATTTTACTAAAATCAAATAACATACTGGTTTCTGCCTAATTTTAAATTCTCAAACGTTGATTTTCCCATGAAAATAGCATTCATGTTGTTTCTACCTAATGTATTATAATCAGCACGATAAGAATTCTAAAGTTTACAGGAAGATAAACCTACACAAATTTGTTTATTGACCATCAACTGGAAGCAATAAAACTACTCCTCATCACGATTATATTTCACTGACTTCCTTTCCAACAACTTGTAACCAATCATTCAAATAAACAGTTAAACATCAGAATAAATAAGTGAGCTCTAGATAAGATTTATATTTGCATCTCATATCTTAAGAGCTTTCTTTTTATGAATGATGCCCTAGACAGTAAGATTACCCACATTTTGGGGAAGAGGCATTTTCTCCAATTACAAATATTTTGATCATAATTTTAACCAATCAATTTTTCAGCTGTTTAACACCAGACTTTCAGACGGATGGTTTATAACGGTATTTAAAGGACTGCAACTCCTCACTGTAAGTTATTCGAACCTAATAACTGTCTATATTAAGCTTTGGTAGACAGCCCCTTAGCCATAATACCAGGGCATTGGACTCAGTGTAATAGTTTTTCTTTTAAATATGTACCAGTATAGATGCTAAGTCACGAAAATTGGAATAAAGAAACAACTTGGACTCAAACTCATATTTTTATTCATTAACAGTTTGGGCAGAAAATCATACTTCCTTTGGACTTGTGGTTTTGGTTTGACAGCTTCACCTCAACCAACAGCGAAATAGTTTCTTCATGATACATATACAAACTAAAGAAGAACAATGATCAGATGATACACAGCAAAGTGTATAGTGTAAGTACACTTTGATTGGTGGAGTTAATTCAAAGATTTTCAGCTCTGTTCAAGCTTATAAATATAACTTAATGTATTCTTACTTTCACCTTATAGTAATATTATTTATTTAGCGATACCTTGACTTAGTAAATTCTAGACCCACACTAATCAGTACCACACTATTCTTATAATGAAATGATCAAACTAAATATAGTTTGGGGAGGCATTTTTCATAAGTTCCATCAGTTACAAACTCCAGTTTTGTTGTCAAAACAGCTTGACAAGCACAATAATTTACTTTCAGGATGTACAACCAACTTACCAGTTCAAAATTCCCTGACCTTTGATAGGTCAACATCAGAGCAATTGATGGCCTCCTACCTCCCAGTCAGTTACCCCTAGCAATCTTTTTATTCTAATATATAAAAAAAAACACTTATAAGCTTGTTTAGACTATATGTTCCTCACTCAGTACTGCACTATTACAGAAAACTGACTGTGGAATGATTGCATTTTGCCCTCACATTTCGATGACTACTGTAGACTACAGTGGCTGAAAAAGTGAACCGAGATGCGGACAACAGTCCGCAAAACACGATACATAATGATGATCCTTTTATCTTAAACAATTCAGATAGAATTTAAAACTAGCATTCCGTAAATTAGGTATTTTTTATAAGTTCTGTTAGTTACAAACTCCAGTTATGTTGTCAGGTTTTCAAGACAGCTTGACAAGCACAATAATTTAATTACAAGATGTACCATCAACAAGCCAGCTTAAAATTCTCTAACATTTGATATGTCAACAGAGTAATTGATGGCCTCCTACCTCCTATTCAGCCACCCCGAGCAATCCTTCCATTCTAATACATAAAAAAACAACACATCAAAAACACGCCCCATGGGACCTTAATTCTTCAAATATGCTTGAATTAAAAAAAAAGCAAACATCATTGAAAAACTCTATGACTGGTTACATTGAGTGTCTGGAAGGCTTGAATTTCCAAGTTTTATTTAATGGAATTTTTTCTTCATCACAATTTAGGGGTATCTCAAACACTCCCTGACAGGTGAGAACCCTGATACATTAGCCATAAAAAACAAAATGTCTGTCAAAAGAACAAAAAATAATTCAAAGTTTCGTTTTGTTTTTTTTAAAGATAGAGCCTATCAAGTAAAAGTTATTTCTGCTGACAGACAATCGAGAATATATGACCACTATCAAAGCTTTTGGTAGGCAGTCTGTCACAACCAAAACGTGTTCCTTTTATAAGATTTCATATAAAATGATGAAATATTTTATTTAGGGTTGTTCTGAGAATATCCTGAAAAAACTGAGAAAAGACTTTATGACATCTTCGTCTCAGTCATCAAAATCCATTTGGTTCTTCTCTCGAGCAACAGGAATATGGTAATGGCATTCATATTCTAAGCCATACTAATAAATACAACCAATAAAATCTGTTGGTGATGCAAGATACTGCTGAACTTTTAACATTTAAACCATTCCTGATCCCAAGATCAACATCTAATAACAATAAGAAGCTTTTTCTCCAAGGTGTGTTGGAATGGATCTTTTGGAGAAATCCAGCTCCCTAGATTTTACAGTTGAACAGGGTCTTCAGTGTGTTGGTATGAGTCATTTGAGGTTTGATTTTTCAGGAAATGTAGCTCATAGATTTCATACTGAAAATATTACCGTCAACTTCATATTGGTGACATGTTTTTAGAAACTTGCATTCCTGGAACGAGTAGCTCCCCAGATTTCTCAATGGAAAAGTCTATCTCTAAAGTTACAACCTGTGTTATTTGAGGAAATGGAACTCCACAAATTTAAAGAGTATGGGAAGGTATGTCTCTGTGTTGTTGGAGGTGTGAATTCTGGGAAAATCTAGCTCCACATATATCACAACGGAATGGTTTTTCTCCAGTGTGGATTGACATATGTTTTTTGAGGTTTCCATTCTGGGAAAATTTCGCTCCACATATTTCACAATGGAATGGTTTCTCTCCAGTGTGTGTTGACATGTGTGGTTTGAGACTTGAATTCCTGGAAAAAGTAGCTCCACATATTTCACAACGGAATGGTTTGTCTCCAGTGTGTGATGGCTTGTGTCGTTTGAGGTCTGAATTCTGGGAAAATCTAGCTCCACATATTTCACAATGGAATGGTTTCTCTCCGTGTATTGACATGTGCCGTTTGAGGTTTGAATTCCAGGAGAATGTAACTTCACATATTCCACATTGGAATGGTTTCTCTCCAGTGTGCGTTGGCATGTGCCGTTTGAGGTGTGAATTCTGAGAAAATTTTGCTCCACATATTTCGCAATGGAATGGTTTCTCCCCAGTGTGTGTTGACATGTGTCGTTTGAGGTTTGAACTTTCGGAAAATGTGGCTCCACAGATTTCACAGTGGGATGGCCTCTCTCCACTGTGTCTTGACATGTGCCTTTTGAGGTGTGAATTCTGAGAAAATTTTGCTCCACATATTTCACAATGGAATGGTTTCTCCCCAGTGTGTGTCCTCATATGATACTCAAGCCTTGAATTTTGGGTAAATCTAGTTCCACATATTTTACATTGGAATGGTTGCTCACCAGTGTGAGTTAACATGTGCTCTTTCATGTATGATTGTCGTGAAAATCTGGCTCCACATATTTCACAATGGAATGGTTTCTCCCCAGTGTGTGTTAATATGTGTCGTTTAAGGTCTGAATTCAGGGAAAATCTCGCTCCACAGATTTCACAGTTGGATGGTTTTTCTCCAGTGTGTGTTCTAATGTGTCTCTCAAGATTTGACTTACAAGCAACTGCTAATCCACAAATTTCACAGTGTAGAGAACTGTTTTTCTCATCAATATCCATAATGCTCTTTAAAGTCTAGATTCAAGCTGAAAATATAGAAAATAAAAAATGAAGATAAATCAACAGTCAAGCAAAGAAAGATATTATTCAGTATCAGTATCACACCTATCGCTTTGCTAACAATATACCTAAGGGTGGGAATCTTACCCAGTTACGCTATGTAAATTTGGGAGATGAAACATTTCCTCAATTGCATATATTTTGGTGAATTTCCCTCCATCTATTAATAGTAAATTTTGATTATATTTTTTCGCTAATCAATTATTCAGGTGTTGAACAAGGCCTGCACAACATATGGGCTCTTTCAGCAACCCATGACAGCTTTTCAAAATTTTAAAGCTTTTGTGCTCTTTAAAATAAATTTGGCGACTGTTCATGTGCTAGAAATTTAATTTTGTGGAGGCATAACTACATTCAATTGGCACCTCATGTTTTTTTTTGTACTTAACTCCCTTCAACACACACACACACAAAAAAACAATACAGAAACATGGGTGTTAGCAGGAAAAATATCATCAAGATTTAATTCCAGTGTTGTCAACTCAAAAAATATTTTCATACTAGACAGGAAAAAAAACAATAAATTATTGAAAATAGCAAAAATGCTCCCATCCAATAATTGCATTTTTGCATCAATCTCAGGAACTCATATTCTATTTCTCAGAGTTGGTATTACATCTAAAGACAGAGATTTAACATTTACGTAAAAACAAAGAAATTCCCTCTTTAGACTTAACACAAAAATACTGTCCCTGATGGACTTCAAGTAACAGCAGGCATCATCACTTTTCTTTGGTTTTTTTCCCTATCTACCACACCAAGAACACTTAAAAGAGACTCTTCCAAACCTTCGCCCCGTGACACATACAAAAGAACTTCCTTCCAGCCAGACACAGTACCCAAAGAACCAGGAGAAGAACTTTTGTGAATTATTCTTAACGTGTTTCAAAGTTAATGCCTTATTTACATTACATACATCTTACTACAAACATTAAGAAACCTTTGTCATCTGGCATCCTTGGATATTTTTCTACATTTCTCCGGACTTTTTTTCATCATGGATAGTGAGCGATGGGCTTTATATCTAAGTTTGTTTCATATTGGATGCCATGGATAGAAAGAAGAAGACAAAAATAGAAACTAGGCACAGGACATTTAAACCTGATTGGATGGATTAGTACTTCCTAATCGACAACAAAACAAGATCAAGCGCCTTATGTCATGAAATGGTATCCATTCTAAAGAAAAATGATTTGAGGCATCATATTGAAACTAAGCATCCTATCTTTGATAAATTGGACCCACATGATACGAGCATTAAAGCAGCTGTTTCACTAGAAGAAAATTTCAACAAACAACAGAAATTTTCCAAGGTATCAAGTATCGAAAGTGCTACAGCTAAGATAAGCTTCCAAATTTCAAGGGAACAAAGAGGTAGGGGTTGCAGCTGTGATTTACTAATCAAAAGGGACCATGGGCAAATAAAGATTCAGAACCACTATCCAATATACTTTTAAAAAGACCACACACAGACCTTGGACTTTAGTCTCTATTCATACTTGGCTAAGCTAGACCTATGGAACTTCCAATAATAATTCAATCGTATTTGAGAAATTTTAAAGAGTATCTTAATCTATCCAATCATACATTGCTCTAAGATCAATAAAGCAACAATAGATGAGGAGTCTTTGGTTTCAATTTTTCTTCGAAGAATGAATATAGGTTCAGTTATTGATACAGTTGATCAAAATCTAAATTGATATATTATATCTTGATACAGAGATCTTATCATCTTGATGATGATCAAAGGGGTATATCTATATAAGTGGAAAAATGATTACTTTTTTGTTGAAGTGAAAAATAGAGGTATGTGTCTAATACATTCTGAATCTCTCTCAGCATTTAAAGGATTGAATCTCAAGTGTCATCACACCACTGAACATTCCACAAAGTATTCGATGAATTTTACCTTACAAAATACTTCTTCAAAGTAAACCCATTAATCTGCTCACTGCCTCAAAGCGCTTTTCAAATTAATCAAGATTTCAGATACCACATAGCATTTGCAGTACAAGTAAACTAAGTTTATATTGACCAAAACTTTTGGTCCTTTTTCGATTTTCTCTTCCATACGTTTTTGTCGATTTACTTCATTGGCCATTTTCATAACTGAAGTTCATGAATGTAATTTTCTTATATTTTTTCATGGTTTTGTCAGTATCATTTCTGCATAGAATTTATTTATATACACATACATATACATATATATATATGAAGCAAAATGATATAAACACCAAACCTTTTTGCAAAATATCCAAATTATTAAATATAAAACAGTTGGCCACAGTGGCTCTTCCTTACTTCTCACTTATATCATATATGAATATATATCAAGAAATGGGTGTATATGATCTGACAGAATGATCATGATTTGCATTATATTATATAGAAACATTTATTTGAAATGATCTCCTGTCATGTATATGGTTAATGTATCACTTAGCCTAGACAATGTAAATAGAAAAAACAAGTAAAGAAAATGGGGCTGTAGCAGGAATCGAACCTGTGTCCGATACGGTAATTGCTTTGACATAGCAATGCTCTAACCATTGAGCTAAACAGCTATCAGTAATGCTACAGCCTAATAACTGCTTCACCCCAGATTCTCATCTTGTTTATTCCCAGTCTATTTGTTTCTTTCAATGTTACACAGTTAATGTATCACTTTAGCCCAGACAGTGTAAATAGAATGAACAGTAAAAGAAAATTCAATGCCAAAAGAATACTGACAAAACCAAGTTTTACAAAGAAATAACAAATTTACACATATGACCTCCCATGACAAAAGTCACCAATTGTTTGAAATGTATGGATGATGAAATGAAAAAAATGACCAAACTTTCAGCAACTGAACTCCTTCTTTGTGATGTCCTTGATGTTTTTAACATGTTTCCCCAGATCTGTTCATTTTCTGAGTGAATAAAGTTTTTCCTTTTTTTTTAATACTGATTATACATCAGACGAAGGCTGAAGAATGGATCTGCTGAAATGTTATGTTAACATCACAAAGAACTGAATTACTATTCCAGTAACTTATATACAGTTACAGTCAAATCACGTGAGAAACACCTGTTCTTGTGCAATCACTGAAGTTAAGCAACGTCACACCTGGTGAGTGCCTCAATGAATGATCATTTTAGAATAGTACTGTAACCAGCTGGGAAGGCATCTCCTGCGGCCATGCTGATTTCCAAATGTATTGAACACTTATTTCTTCCGGAAGCCTTCAGCATAGTTGAGAGGTGGGAGTGAAACTTGGCCAGCCATAATACTTTGACTATACTAAGTGCCCAGGCATAGTAGCTCAAAGCTGTTTACTCATGATCAACCTTGGTTAACTGGGACCTCAGATCCCCTAGTCCTTCATTGAAAAAAAGGGTCCCAAATCATCACGGTAGTTGTTGTGAGGGCACTCAATGGTCAGTTACAACAGATAAGTAGATATCAAATCTGGAGAAAAGGAAAAATTTTTAAAGCAAAATAAATACAAACTCACTATTACAGTCGATGAATGAACCACAGTGACATCAAAATTTGAAGTCATATAAAAAAATTCCATCAAAGATGATTAGAAAGACTTTTTTTTATCTATGACAACACTGTTGTTTTCCAGTGAAAAACATCTAAAAAAAAAGAGTAAAAAAAAAAAAAAAAAAACCTTCCGAGAGAATGAATCCGTCTAAATAAAACACCAAAAGATCAAAGAAGCTTTTTTAACCCACAAAATGAAAAAAAAAACCCAATTCTCTAGAAATGGTCTAGTGGAGTACTGATGACTATTTTCAAATCTGTAGACCAAACGGTATGGCCAGGAGCACTGGAAGAAATAAACACATGAAATAGGTATTTCACCTACAGGTGTATTTATTCTACTGTAGGGGCCGCCAGAGATTTTGACAACAAAGCCATCAGTATCAATAAAAATGGCCAAAACTCGTGACATGGTAATTCTTTTTACCATAATAATCTTTGTGTCATTAGTAAGAGAAAAAACTTTAACAAACATTCTGCAAGTAAACTATAGTACTGGCGATATTTGTATTCAAAAATTGTACAAAATGGTATAACTTGGAAAAATTCAACTCAGTTCCGCCATTTGCCATCAGTTGACACATAAATGTGACATCTGTAATTCAAAAAATTTTCCAAATGTAAAAGTTGTCATTGAGATGATTCCATACTAAAAATAGCCACTTTAGTGATTACTTGACTGAATTGTGAAAAGATATTACTTACTTTTTATGTTAGATGTATACAGAAAAATATTTTTCTTTACACCAGGTGTCATTCGCATAAAAAAGGTGTCAACAGGTGTTGTCAATAAGTTTTCATTGAAAATGTATGGATGACACAGAAGTATTGAAAATAACAAGGGAGTTAATCATGAATGCCAACAAAGCAGCAAAGGAAGTTGTTATTCTGTGCATCCATATCAATTACAAGCAGAACATCAGTATATATTTCAGCAAGAGGAATAATCAATTTCCTTTTAAATAACCAAAGCTATTATTTTACGCAAAATCATATTCTTTTAGATAATAAAAACAAATAGAAATGGTTTATGACTACATAATTGACATGAATATTGAAATTTATTAAAACATTTTTCAAAATTAATTAAATTCTTTTTAATGTCACATAAAAATTTTTTTCTTTTTTCTTCACTGTGAAATTCATTTCAATACGGAAAATGGAAAATCGCAAAACAATGCAATAATTTAGGTTACATTGCGTTTTTATTATTTGACCCTTCTAGGTCAAATTTGGTTTCAATTTTACAGGGATTTATCTTTTTAAAATGTACACACGTTTCGCTATTTGATATTTCATCGACATTTAAAAAATTTTTTTTCAAAAGGAAGGTTGATTGACTCGAAAAAAAAATTTCCATAAGTGCTTCTAATGATATACCATTTTTATTAAAAAAATCCATTCATTATTGAATAAATACTGAAAGTTTTATTGAGTTTAAATTTTGGGCTTAATTTTTTCAATGCAAATTATTACATTACACCCGTTCACAAGTTTTAGATATCTCTGGTTCTATATTACTTACACAAATGTTATTTGAGAAAGCTCTTCAATCTTTATTTCAATCAATGACAGGATAATTAGAATTAAGATCTTAATGAGTTCCAACTATTTTTACAGACATGTTCTCCTTGTTGTCAAAAATTCAGTTTTTAATTTTGAAAGCTCTTATCTTATTTTCATGCATTGTATGAATATAATTACAAGAAGCAGTAAAAAAACAAAGAAAAAATGTTGATGCTGACGGTGGGAAAAATACAGAAAACGTCTCATTAGATCTGATATCTGCTTTTAAAATGATATTTGGTGTAACCATCAAGTGCTCTCACAACAACCATGACAATTTGGAATCACAAAACTATTGCCAAAATTAGTAACCTTCAAGGAAGCATAAATAATTCTGAAATATTACATGAGTCGTCCAAACATTAATTAACCTTAGAGCACTTGAAAGGGATTTTTCGATGGACAAGTTTCAATGTTAAAAAAAGATTCAAAAAAAGATATCCACAAGAAGGTTTACAAACTTACAGCTTATTTAGATTTCGGGGACATTTTTTTCTTTGGACATCCATAAAGTTTGAATGTGTGTTCCTTCTAATGATTGTTTAGTCAATTTCTTTAAATATATGTTATTGAGATAGAAATGGATATATATGATCCAAAAGAATGATTAAGAATTATGTTATATTATAGAGAAACTTTTATTCGAACTGATCACCCAATATTACACAGTGAATGCACCACTTAGCTTAGACAACGTGAATAGAATGAACAATTAAAGAAAATGGAGCTGCTGCAGGAATCGCACTGATAGGTTAGCCGCTTCAAAGCTGACTTACCATTGAGATAGACAACCGCCAGTAATGCAAAGGCACAAATAACTGTTTCAATTCCAAATTCCCACTTTTGCTCATTCGCAGTCTAATTCTATTCTGTTTCTTCGAACACAACAGGAGTCTTGTTAAAATATGATTTTAAATAACATTTATCAAACTAAAATTGTAACAGCCATCCATTTCAGAAGCCATATACAATATTATGATATTCAGATATTATATTCATTACAGCAAAATTCAAACATTCAGGATTTCAGATTTTTCAACACCAACATTTTTTAGCTATAAAGTTAGCTATAAATTAAAAGAATGGAAATAATGTAGCTATTTGTGGACACCGATGCTGGGAACTTTTTTTTATGTTTACGGCAGCTATTTTAGTTCCTTCTTTGCAAGAATAACCCAAAAGTTGCCAATGGTTGAGACTGATGAAAATGTAATGGATGACCAACATGAAAATGGCCATTTTTTGTTCATTTCAAATGTTTGTATGCCATAGAATGAGTAAACAATAACAACACAATAACCAGGACCCTACTTGAGGTAGTGCAGCTTCACAAACCCCCGAGATTTTAGTGTTGGTAATTGTTTGGAATCGGTACATTAAGAGAGCTAATACAGCACGTAGTTAGGGCTAGTAGAAAGGTTAGGGGTTAGGGTTTCTTATTTCTCAATTATTTATCAATATTATATCATTACCAGGAAATCAAATCCACCCTAAAGTCTTTTTTTAAAAATCTAGCCACTTTGAGCCATTTAAGAATGGCCAACTCCAATATGGCAGTATCGGATAAGTTATCTCCATTGCAAAATATCAATATTATGTTCAAATGTACCTATTCCAAACAATTTCCATGAGGTTCCACTTCCCAGAAATGTCTTTAAATTTTGGTTTGATTTGTTTGCAAATACTACAGTCATCAGTCTTTTATCGACCTTCTCCAGGATTTGCTACACCTAATATGAGCATCGTAGAGCCAGTATTTTCTGAACCTGTCCAGTTCGTCTTACCATCTCACATTCTGCCAGCCTCGGTTCTGCATTTGATCTCTGTGAATCCATGTGGTGAGTTATGATGTCTATCGGTTATCTGCCATTCTTGCAACATGAGCAGCCCTTAGAGCTTCCCATGGTTTCTATGATGTCTCGGACTCCTGTTTTTTCTCTATTATACTATGCAGTTTTGTGGTCTCTCCTTGTGAGGTTGAGCATGATTCTCTCATGTGCGTTGCAAATACAAAAATAGTAGGACCCCAAGGGCTATTTTCGTCATATCTAACTATAGGCAACTTCCCTTACAGAGGATCATATATTACGCACTAGGCCCATCAATGTTAAATTTAGTCCTAATAACTTATTTAAGTAAAATAAAACGGTAATTATTGGGAAAAATTTGCAAAAAAAAAAAAAAAGGAGGTAACTAGGATAACAATAGACAAGCTGCTGCTGGTAATGATCAATCATGGAACAAATGAAAGACTTGATCATTAAAAACTGTATAGTATTGAATTTAATTACAAAGGATATTAATTTAGCCTTGGGCTAGTGTTATTGGAGATGCAATGGACAGGAAAAGAAAAAAAAACGATTAAATAATTTTTTCATATTTGAAACACTATACTGTGGAAAATTTGTCTTTGTCATTTCTTAACTGTATTTCTCCACACAAACCATGATTATATTACATAGAAATAGATTATTGTACTGTTTAGAGAAAAGATTTTACGTTAACTTGAAATCATCATTTTAATACTATACAACCATAGCCATCAGAGATGGCAAAGGGTTCTAACTTCTCTTTATCATTCAGGGTTAAGCACTCTTTAAGTGAGGTAACTTGTTTATTATAAGCTTATGCAATGCTCTTCCAGCTTAGGAATAGAGCGCTCTGGTGGATGGGGAATTATTCATGAGTGAACATCAGTTTCGATCCTACCTCGTGGTAGTGGATGGGATAATGGATAGTTTATAGCCACACAGAAGAGTTGTAATACAACGAAACAGCTGTCTGTAGATGACACCATTATTTAATTATTATATATATATATATATATATATATATATATATGTGTGTGTGTGTGTGTGTGTGTGTGTGTTCGTTCCAGTGCGTTGTTTACTTACTTGAACTGCTTGATGTTTGGCCCTAGAGCACTACCGAATTGCCAGACACCTCAGTCTGCCCCGGACACGAACTCATGTGAATAAGAAGAAAATGGGTCCATGACAAAACTCCAACGAATCCCGCTTTACACTGTACGTATTTAAAATAAAGATTAAGAGTTTCGGTTTATCGTAAAGTGCAATTAACAAAACTAAGATAAAATTGTACTGTCCAGTCCTATTGAAGGTTGAAATCTTTTCTTTTTTTTTTTGTTAAATTTAAAATCCCACTGGAAATCTCTGTAGTTGACAGAGAAGCAAAAAGGAAGACATAGTCAGGTCATTGGTATTTTCGGCTTATCATAAAAATTTAAATTATTATTAATTCTAATTCTCCGAAGACATATAATACGAAATGAAAAATAAAATCACAATAAAACCTTTATTCATTGAAATCTAAGAAACATTTACTATTTTTTGTTGGGTGGTGATTTTGTACAAATCACGGAGATTTTAAATCTTACAACATTTTTTCTAAGAAAGTCAATTTCATTATCTATATTGTAAAATACTATTGTTTCGGCTTCGCAAATCAATAATTTAATATTGGTAACTCATATATTTGTCTAGAATAGAAATTAAGTACGCTTCTGTAATGTGATGTACATTTTTCAAGCGAATGCGTGGCCCGATGAAAGATGAAAAATATCCCATGTGGCCAACTAGATCAAAAAGATTGAGCATGCCTGATTTACAGAACGTCTATTCAAGTGCCATCTTTTTTGCGAACCTCACCCAAACAATTACCAAATAAAAGTAAATAATAAAAGATGAGAATGAAAGTAAAACTTACTTGTTATTGTCTGTTTCTGGTCTCTTTTTCTTACTTGACTTCTTCACCAGTCGGAACACACTATTTCAACATTAACCCATTTAAATGTTGATTAATGTCACAGATCTGTCTTGCCTACCCCAGAAGTCATCAGATGGGGAAATACATATTTTTACGTGCAAAAAAATAGGGAGATTTCTGAAGAAAAAAATATACACCACGTAAATTAAAAACCCAAAATAATGTTTCTCCTATACAAAGCCTAAAACAATTCGAAAAAATAAACACTGAATAATGTTTTTTATTTATAAAGACATTTTATAGTGGCAGATTTTGCCTCTTGTGACAGGATGTGATTGACTCAGGATAATATGATTTGATTGATAGAATCAAAGATAACGTAGCAGTTGTTGATGGTAATCAGTTTGGTTTCTACTTACGGGGTAAGATGTTTGAAATCGGGTGTCTCCCGGCTGATTAAGGAGTTGGAAGATATGAAGTCAAAAAGGCGATAAATAATCGTATAATCTAAAAGAAAGTTATTCCTTTCTTTAACATGAGATTATAGTAACATAACAATTTCAATAAAGAGAAAGTCAACTAATAGGAAGACACCGGGATGGGAGATAGGCGGTGCAAGGATATGTACGTTCCTTTGTAAAATACGACCAGATTTTTTCTAATTTTGTTCTTGAAAAAATAACTAATCACAGTGGGGTTTTTTTTTGGGGGGGTGACAATTCAATTCTATTTCATAGCTAATTCTAAACATATAAATTTGATATTCTTAGCCATACAGTTAATGGACGAAATTTAGCTGATTTCAGCCATTTTTAAGTCAGTCAAAGCGAATCAAACCACACAAGTATTTTTTCTTTAAATTTCTATCATTTTTTTTACCTAACATTGATAAAACGAAATTTCACTGAAAATTTTACTATTTTTGAAGTCAGATACGATTCTTTCTAAGCAAATCTAAAACAAAACTGGTAGGTTTTATAAAAGTATATTTTCTATTTTTATTGACCATTTTTGCTGGAGTCTTAGTATACAAGTTATGTTGTTTGATAATTGTGTTCTAAATGGGTATAAAACATATTTAGCCACAAAGTTAGCCGAAAAGGTTAAGCCGATTTTAGCTAATCTTTGAAGTAATCTTAGCCGAAAATATCAAATTGGAATTAGCAACCGGTATTGCCACTTTAGATATTTCACATCCGGGTTTGGATATTTTTTAATGCGTTTAGATGTAAAAAAAAAAAAATGTGTTCAGATATTTCGCATCCAGACGGATATTCTTAATTATACTTTGATATTTTGAAAACGTTTTAGATATTTGTTGGATATCAGTAAAATATTTAGATATTCAACTAAAAATACTAAAAAGGGTCAGACATGAACCAATAATCCAAAATAGCCAAATTTAATGACCTAGTACAGACCAAAGGGGACCAAAAATGTGTCTGACTTTTTTTTTAATTTTTCCTTCTAATTGTTTAATGATTAAGTCTTATAACACTTCATTTTTATCATTTACAACATCATCATCATCATCATCATTATCATCATCATCATCATCATCATCATCATCATCATCATCATCATCATCACTAATCTTTTATCATCCGTCGTTGGATATAGACCTTCCCCGGGGTTCGCCAGACCTCACCATCACGAGCTTCGTGGAACCAATACTTTCTAAACTTGTCTAGTTCGTCTCTCCATTTTATATTCTCCTGGCCTCGGTTACGCATGTGATCTATGGGGATCCATGTTGTGAGTTGCCATGTCCATCAATTGTCTGCCATTCTGCAACATGGCCTGTCCATTGCCATTTGAGTTTTTTAATAGTTTCTATGATGTCATGGACACTTGTTTTCTACCTTATATACTGTGCTGTCTTGTGATCTCTCCATGTGAGGTTGATCATGATTCTCTCATGTGTGCGTTGCATGCTTCTCTGTTTGAAGGTCAGTCTCTTGGTAAAGTTCCATGTTTCAGCTCCATAGGTGATTATCAGAGGGATGCATTGGTTGTATACTCTCCTTTTTAGGACGAATGGGATTTTCTTGATCTTGAAGGTTGAGCTTGCTCTGCAAAAGGCTTGCCTTCCTAGAATGATCCTTTGCTTGATTTCTTCTTCTTTTGATGATTTCATGAAGATTCCCGTCCTTAAAGGTTGAGTTATCTTTACCGAAAGCTTGCCATCCTAGAGTGAAATCGCTTGATTTCCTCTTCTTTTGAGGATTTCATGGAGACTTGTTGTCCTTGATAGATGTAGTGGTGTGCTCTCTCAGGTCCTGCGTTTTCGAAAGCCTCAATACGTGATATATATTTTTGGATGTTTTTTCGGGAAGATTTAGATTTTTTGGAGAGTTCTGAACATCAAAATTCGAGACGAAGTAGCTTCATTGCGTACTTCCTTCAAACAGTTTGGTTAGTCACTCAATAGAGACCAACGTGTTTTGGTAGCAAGCCTTGTTGTGGGTGATCAATTAAATAATTTGGAAAGAGGGGTGACCAATGAATAGGTACCCCCTCCCTCGCCATTTGTTGGGCGGTAATTGCTGAAAAAAGGTCCGAATTTCCAGAAGGCAAGCGTGAACACCACCAAAGAGTTATAATACAACGAAACAGCTGTCTGTGGATGACACAATACTATATATATATCATCATCAGTCTTCTAACGTCGGTCGTTGAGCGTAGACCTTCCCCATATATATATATATATATATATATATATATATATATATATATATATAGAGAGAGAGAGAGAGAGAGAGAGACGGACACTTCAGATAGTGACCGGGAATGTTCGATCACAACTACAGATGAAGAAGTTTAGGGGCTACGAAGTATGAAAAGTGGAAACTCTCAGGCATTATGATAGACCTTTTAAAAGATGCAGGAGAAGTCTATCACAATGGACTAGCGCAACTACTCACTCTGCTTACAAAAATAGAAAATGCCTTCTGCCTCAAAACAGTGATTCTACTTCACAAGAAAGGATACTATAAGGACCTTGATAATTGACCCTCTACAACGCAACTTTCACAAACTATAGATTAACAAACACTTCAGGTAAAATCCAACTGCACAAATAAGCTTGCAGGGTTAAGAATTAACCTATCGACAATAGACTGCCTACGCACTTTAAACCAGGTAATCGGAAAGACGTCAAGATACAACAAGCCACTTCTTTTGGCTCACGTAAACTATGGGAAAGCCTTCGACTCAGTACAACTCACAGTTATTTTCAAGTAAATGCGAGAGTAATGTATAAATGAGAATTACATAAAAAGATCATATACGATAATGGTTCTGCAACAATCAGATTTAATAAAGATACAAAAGATAAAGATTGGAAAAGGAATAAGAAAAGGGAATATAATATCATGAAAGCTCTTTACAGCAAGCAGTGAAAGTACATAACGGAAAACACACTGGAAAGACGGGGAATATTCAAATAATTTAAGGTACTGAGGTGATAATGGAACTGCAGCGGACCTACAAAACATACTAAATGATCTAAATGGAGAGAGCAAGGAAAAAACAAAAACGGGACCGAAGACGAACAAAAAGTAATGTTCAATGAAAAAGTTCCGAAAAAGACCATAAAAAATAGATGGTGGAGCCGTAGAAAAAGTTGGGGAATAAATATACCTATGTCAGGCGATTAAGCCAGATAAGTACAACTGAAATTAAATGAGTCGGCGCAGAACGATTGGCTGGAAAACATTCGGTATAAATAGAGGCTTTCTGAAAATCAAACGGTCAATATGCACAAAAGGTAGAATTTATAATACCAGCTACGACCTTAGTATGCAAAACTTGGAAACTTACAGAACGACCCGGAAACGAATTTAGAATATCACACAAGGAAATGGAAAGAGCAATGTCAGGAATATATCATAGATGGACAGGGTGCATAGCAGAAAGAAGGACAGCTGATGGAGGAAAAAGCAAACTGACTCGTGCCCGTGGGACAGTAAAGACAGTAGCAAAAGACCAGACACAAGACAGAGAGACGGAATTCGACAGTAAGGCATGGCATAGATTAGGGCTGTTAAGCTCGTCGTGAAAGGCCTTTGTCCTTTGTTATAAGTCCACTGCTGGACAAAGGTCTTTCGTATCTCCTTCCACGACGAGCATGATTATGCTAATATATCCATAGAGAGAGAGAGAAAGAGAGAGAGAATGGGGGGGATCCTCATTGTAAACGTTCTTAATGACAACAGTTTTCAATTGGTTTCAAGCGAGTCGTAAGAAGAGGGTCGATTGATAAGAGGAAACGGTGGTGAAAAGTGTGGGTTGATTGGCAACTCCTAAGGAAAACGAACGCAAGAAAAAATCTGAACTATAAGCGCGGGGGGGTGGGTCACTTAACGGGTAGTGGGGAGGGTGACCTATCATGAATAACCATCTCCTGGCCTCTGGCCACTTTCGTCCGTTTTAGCTCTCTATTCACGGTGGTCGGTGTAGTCCAGTAGCTAAAACTGCCCTTTAGAAAGGCTAAAATTAAAAGTTGCCAAATCTCATATATTTCTTCATCATCATCATCAGCATTTCACACATGATCTCAGATCTGCGTTGTGAGTTGTTTGTTACATGATCAGCCCATTTTCATCTAAACTTTCTAATGGTTTCCCTGAATCCTATTTCCTTTTTTTTAACATACTTTGCAGTCATGTGATCTCTCCATTTTGAGCATGATCCTCTCATGTGCATGTTGCAAAGTTCTTAGCTTAAGAGTCAATGTGTAATACATTCTAAATTTTTATACATATATATTATTGTGTCATCCACAGACAGCTGTTTCGATGTATTACATCTCTTCAGTGTGGCTATAGAATTTCCATTATCCCATCCAGTACTGCAAGGAAGAATTGAAACCTTCACTTCAGACGATATCCTATCTCTGGACGGTCAGTAAGGCTGAATTTAAGCGATATATCTATTAACACAGAAATTCCTAGTCCACCAAAGTGCACTATTCCTATGGAATATATATATATATATATATATATATATATATATATATATATATATATATATATATATATATATATATATATATATATATATATATATATATATATATATATATATATATATATATATATATATATATATATATATATATATATGTATAATGTGTACTTTAGAGAGTGAGACAGACTCGGGAGTGAAGTTTTTGGTGGTAAGGTTTATTAATCCTTATATGTCTATATATATATACATATATATATATATGTATATATATATATATATAATGTGTACTTTAGAGAGTGAGACAGACTCGGGAGTGAAGTTTTTGGTGGTAAGGTTTATTAATCCTTATATGTCTATATATATATATATATATATATATATATATATATATATATATATATATACTCATTTTTGATTATATAAACTTTATTATACAAAAAGACAGGTGTTTTTATCCTTGTTTTGATTAAACAAACTTTTATAACTGATAAAAATTATCACTACCAATTTTTTTTATTTCTGTAAAAAATATTAACACTGGGTATTTGATATTTTTATATTCTATTTATTTCAAATATCATATATATATATGTGTGTGTGTGTGTGTGTGTGTGTGTGTGTGTGTAGTAATTTTGAAGTGGTCCAGTCTTTATACTATGCTATGAATGATAGTTATGATTTTCCAGTCACTCTCTTAACTCAGGATCTTTCCGTCTTATCCGATATCCGACATAACGAGGTCTACTGTACCAATTTAAAGCGCTCTTATCAAATCGAATGAGACTTCGGAATGAATTAACGATGAAAATTGAACATTTACTCTTCCTAAACTCACCAGATTTAATCAGCTATCGTAGATTTGAATCGGTTGGATTATGAAAAAAAATCAGCCAAACGTAGCAAATAAATGGCTAATTTGGCAACCGTGAGACTCCCTATCACGAGAGTCAATTCTTGTTACTCATTGCAACCACAAAGACAGCGACGGCTACAGTATTTCCTGGTCTCTAACTATAAATGGCATTTTCAAAAATTCTCTTAACGAAAATATCTTTCAAGTCTGTCCTTTTTCTTTTCTCTCTTTCGACGTTTTTCTTAATATATGCCTGTGCATGTGCGTGTGTGTAAGCGCCGGGGGTCGAGGTCTATGCAGATGCGTGCGTGTGAATGTGTGTGTATGTGTGTGTGTCATGACCCACCCACGCATTTGTATTAATTCGCCAGTGGCCATACTTATGAACATATCTTATAAATCGAGGAATTAATAGATAATACAACATACACGAATACATATATATGAATATATGTATATATATATATATATATATATATATATATGTGTGTGTGTGTGTGTGTGTGTATATATATATATATATATATATTAGATGAAAGAGTAAGTAAAGGAGTCACTACACAAAAATGTTTATGTTTATGCCCTGTTTGGGCTTCTTCAGGCGAATGATTCGGTTTATTTCAGTTTTCCCTGGGTTAGGGTTTGCTTTTACCTGACCTTAGTCGTTAGTTTGATTATCTTGGGTTTGGTCTGTTTTTACATGGGTCATCATCTGGTATACATCACCATTTAATCTACATAAATAAAAACCAACTCACAAAAGACATTCATTCAATTAATAGAAAAAACATTTCCCCCGAGCAACCCACTAAGTAATATATATTTAACAAGAACAAACTGAAAATTACCTTCAATTGTGCGGATAATTTTAATTACTTCATAACAAAACATGATAATAAAGTAATTAAAATAATACTAATGGGGAAAGCATAGATAAACCAGACTCTGATTATTCACACAAAAACGGATGCCCTTGGCAAAATAAATGTCTCAAATCAAATATTGTATAACAAGCCGAAATATCAACCTAAGAGAAACCCTTAAAAGGGAAACATTACAAAGGAATATCTAAAACATCCTTTAAACTAAGATTAGCCAACCATATATCATAATTCACAAACGAAAAATATAAAAATCAGTACATCATTGTCGATATATTATTGGAGACTAACCGATAGCAACCTCATACCAACCGTAAAATGGAAAATATTAAAACAGACACATATATACCAGAATCTTGAAACCTAATGATACTTATGTCTAAATGAGAAATTTGAAAGCCTCACCTTTGACGATAGAACAGAACACGAAATCAGAATTATCAAACAGAAAAATGAAGTAGCGTTCAAATGCTGGCATCACTCAAAATTTCTATTAAAAAAAAAAACACTATTTAACACCCCTCTTATTGGTATACTAAAAATTGTCCACCATAGCTATCTCATTCCTCTAATTATTATTATTATTATTATTATTATTATTATTATTATTATTATTATTTGCAATCTTACACCAGTTGCCTGGTGGTAACCGCTGGAGTTTGAGTGACAGCAAGTCTCCTCAAGTCTCCAGCCCTCCTCTCCAAGTACCGATAGGTCGCTGTAATACTGCGATTTAGAGTTTCACACCGGTTGCCCAGTGGTTATCGCTGAAGGCTGAGTGACAATAAGTCTCCTCAGGTCTTCTATCATTATCATTATAGGCACTTTGAAGAACCAGCCCATCACCATAATTATCGTAGACATGAAAAAACAGATCAAAACCAGAATAATTCATCTGAAAATTAAGGTCATATAAAAGCAACCCCTAACACTGGGAAACAGATTTAACAGAGAAGAAAATACTCTCAGAGAAGAAACATACTTCAGCTGATGGTTTAACAACTTATTGATAACGAAAATGCCGACACCATATAATCCTAATCTATAATTCATAACTACCAACAAGCACAATATCCCAACTAGATAAACAGAAAAGCCTAACAAGTAATGACCAACCACTACAAAAAGGACCCTAGGAAAATAAACACACAAAAATGTCCTACATAGAACCCTAAGATAAAATGAATCATTTGCCTGAAGTTGCCCAAAATAAGACAGAAACATAAACGTGTTTGTAAAGCGAATCCTTTACTCCATCATACTTCAGGCTGTACTCTAACTTCAGTAGGTGCTTAACGTTTGAATGTATCGAGCTCTTTATGAAATAAACCCATCAGACTTTCGGATAGTGTATTACACTATATTACCTTTTATTCCTGATATATATACTGAAACTGTTTGAACAAGCACAAAATCTGCGTTTTGTGCCTACAATTATGTCCTTTTTATATATGCAATGGTCCAGTTTAAGGCTTTTGAAAAAAGGCTTAACTTTAGTGCAGGACTAACTAAAAAGGTCCGTGAATCTATTAAGAAAAGAATTGCAGCTAATTCGATTTTTAAAACATAACATTTGCAGCGGCTCACACAGTAAATATAATTATTTGATAATTTCTTTTCATCGACACAGTTTTCTTGTCACTCAATAGAAACCATCATGCAACCAATGTCTTTTGGTAGCATATCATATTGAGGGTGATCAATTAAAAAATTAGAAGAAAGGGTGATTAATAGAAAAGTTACTTCTCTTGCTTGTTTTTTGGGGTAGGGGGCAGTGATCAATAATAGATCAATTTAGCATAAAACTACATTGCAAACTTAACTCTGCTTCCACTAAAACCCTATATATGGTGGGACTATTGAGAAACAAAAATACCGTCTTTTCTAGACGTTATAAGAAGTGAATGTTTACATTTTTAGCTCTATAGCTTCATTTGTGCGGCCTATTCGCATGATACATACACAGCCAGCCACACTAACTTAAAAACTGATAGAAACCTTTGTTGACATTTTTGGTTGACGATTCCTAATAGCCCATTTGTGGGTAACGACGCCTTTGTCCCATTGGGATTTCACACTCTTATCTCAGTATATCCTTCACTTTTCAAAACTGTCCTCAAATTCCTCTTTTGGGATCTTAAGCTGGCTCGTCGCATTCTCTTTAATCTTGTCCACGGAATAAAATCCCCTTCCTTTCAGTGTTGAAAAGCCAGAAGTCGGAAGGACCAAAATGTGGACTGTAATAAGCCTGGCAGACCCAGGTTTTGCAAATGAAAAAAAATTTCCTTAAATCCTGCACTATACGTGAAGAATGGGCAGGCTCGGTCACTGTGAATGCTATGGTCACACAGTGCACAAGCTCACTCAGTGGTGTAAAACTGCTAACTGGATAACCGAAGAGAGTGCTTGTTCACGCATGCACAATTAAGTCCTCACTAACCATTACCATCAGTCATTTAAATTCCGTTGTTGCACAAAGGCCTTCCTGGCGGTCTGCCAGTTTTTTCATATTTGAGCATCATGGTACTAGTACATTTGGAACTTGTCCACGTCATTTCACTTTTTGCCAGTCACGATTTTGCCCATGATCTCGGGGAATCCATGTCAGTGTGGGCACTTATGCACTTCAGTGCTTTTCACGCTGTATTCAATGCGTTTATTGGTTTAGGAGCGCGAAAAATTCAACATTTACAGCTACTTTTGGCTAATTTTCAGCACTATTTTCCAGCAGTTGTAACCTGAATTCATCTATTTTCTAGTAAAATTCAGCTCTCCAAAATGGCCATAAAAGGCCAATTTGGGCATTTTTTACGCTTTTTGAGGTCAATTTTGCTCGAAATAATTTTTTGAGATGACAGTACTGATTCATGTTGTTTATCACAATGTCCAGTGATTTGATAATCCTAGCATTATGGCCTGCCAATTGCCATTTTAGTTCACTAATGGCGTCTAAAATATATTTAGCACCTTTTTTTCTCAAATATGTTATTCTGTCTTCTGATCTTTTCATACGAGTGAGTCCGATAATAATCTCTAATCATGATCCACCAAATTTTGGTTGGCTGTAAAATGGCTAAAAATGACAATGAATAGCTTGATTGTAAATTGTGAAAATCCATACATTCGCTAACTCCATGTTAAAAACAGTGCACAGTTTATGCGCGCCTTTTTTCAATATCGATTGAGCGAGTGTGTGGAAAATTGGTGTAAGAAAAACAGAAGTTGATACAAAAATTACGCTGAATAATCTGCACACTCACTCACTCACTCGGTGTTAAAAAACGGCGAACAAATTGAGAATTGCACACACTAACTCATACATAATTAAAAACAGTACTCAACTAAGAATTACCAGGTTGAGTTATTTTCTCATTCTGACAGAATCTGCCAGCATATCAACGTCGTATTAGGCTAGCTAGCTGGCTGGTTTCCCAAAACGACAGCTGAAGAAAGAGAAAGAGATTTAGGAAGAAAAATATTCTCCAGCTATATTTATCAGAATCCAGTTTATACTAATAACCATTAGAGACTATAACCAAAACGATCACAAAAAATGTCGACATACGTTTTTTTCTCCGGTTTTTTAAGCTGATCTGACTTGCTTGCAGGCTTTGCATGGATGGAATTTAGGTAATGGTAGCCCCATTTATTGAAAACGGAAATAATGGCCCCAGTAAGAATGGCTCCGGCAATAATGGTCCCAGAAATAATGGCCCAAGCAAAAATGGCGCGGGCAAAAATGGTCCCGGTAATAATGGCTCAGGCAATAAGAGCACCAGTAAAAATGGTGCCAGTAATAATCACCCAGGTAATAATATCCTCGATAAAAATAATGCCAGTTATAATGGCCCGGTAATATTGACCCCTATAATAATGGCCCTGGTAAAAATAGCACCAGTTATAATGGCCCTGGTAGTAATAGCTCCGGTAATAATAGCCCTGTAAATAATGGCCCCGGTAAATATTGCATCGTTAATAATTGCGCCGGTAATAATAGCCCCGGTAAAAGTGTCCTAGGTAATAATGGCACTGGTAAGAAAGGCACAAATAGAAAAGTAGGAGAAAATCCTTAACTAATAGAAATAGTTCATTAAAATGAATATTAATTGAAATCATAAATTAACCGTTTTTCAGGCGTAATTGAATCAAATTTACATAGACGTATAAGACAGACTTACGGAAGCCCGGAGTATTAACTTGGTCACCCTTTTTCCTGATATCTCAATTGATCAACCCCTGCACAGCCTGTTGCCCAAAGATGTTGGTCACTTAACGTTTTCTATCTATATTCATTTATTGTTTGATGTGGTCGATTGAAAAATAAAACGTTTCCGTCAATGAATTTGCACAATATAGAACACTTGTTCATCCCAGTGAAAAGAAAAAAAAAATCCCGGAAATATTCGAATTTGTGTAAGATAATCTCTTAAGAAGAAAAAGAATACGAAATTTTCTACAGTGGAAGAGATATATAGGTTAAACCCATGTACTTTTTCAGTGCAGAAAATGGAGAATAGGAGATATTTTTTAACAGCGAAAGTGTAACCTTGAATGAGTCCAGCGTCACTGAAGGAGAACAAAAAACACTTCGTTCATTATAAGAGCAAATACGCTGACAAGGGAGGTAAATGATGAAAAATAATTGAGGAGTTATTTCCCTTGATCCGTCAGATAAGTTGTAAAATTTGAACTATGGATTTCGTATATACTTGATTGAGTATTCCCTAAGTAAATTAATCTATTGTCAAATTAATAAAAAAAAAAAAAAAAAAAAACGGAAGATCATGCATAATGAATTTAAATGTATTTATCTTAAATTGGCACACATATTAGCTTATTCCATTCTAATGAATGAACACATTTACACAAAAAGCTATATATTTTTATAGTTTATTTTACATTATAATTTAGTAAATTATACTTTCTTTGAACTATTTTATATCGGTACGCTTCTTAGTGGTCTATTCATCTCCCTCAATCGGTTACATGATAATTAATTGATCAATTAAAAATGAATGTAGATAAGCATCTGATGGTTGTCAGTTTGGTTCAGTCAGTAAAAGAGTCACCTCCCGATGACTTGATTGTGAGTTCGAATCACGTTGGGGATTCGTCCATTCAGTAAATCGTGATAAGTTTATCTCCCTGGATTTGGTGAGGTTTGTTTTTGTTGATGCTACGGTAGAAAAAAGGTTAAATAAAAACTAGGAAGATAAGCTGTAGATTGTTGTTGCTGTTGTTGTTATGATAGAAAAATATAGAAAATAAAATAATGCATTTTATTCATAAAAGAAATCCAAATTTCGCTATCTATGTTATGTTCGGGCGGACAGAAAATAATCTACACCAAGTGAAAATTTTCTTCTTAATAAAAGAACTTCTCGTGAAATCTCAGTAAGGAAAATGGGAGTTAATTCTGACAGACATTTTTTTTTAAATCAAAGTGACAGCACTTTACACATTATTTGTTTTCAAAACAAGTAACTCTAATTGGACAATACAAAAAATGTTATTTAAATGACGTAAAAAAATCACGTGCAATAATCGTGTTGAGAATAAGAACATAACTGTCAAGATAGAAAATGCAAAACTCGGCAAGGTAGACCACTACATCTACCTAGGACAATGAATCTCCATGAGACCCTAAAAAGAGGAGGAAATCAAGTGAAGAATCACCCTAGGATGGCAAGTCTTCGGCAGAGCAAGCTCAACTTGGAAAAAACAGATGATCCCAATAATCCTAAAAAGAAGAGTATACAACCAATACATTCTCCCAATAATCACTTATGGTGCTGGAACGTGGAGCCTAACCAAGAGACAGACCTACAAACTCAGAAGCATGCAATGTGCACATGAGAGAATCATGCTCAACCTTACATGGAGAGATCACAAGACATCACAGTATATCAGGAAGAAAACAGGTATCCATGACATCATATAAACTATTAAAAAACTTAAATGGCAATGGGCAGGCTATGTTGCAAGAATGAAAGTCAATTGATGGACATCACGTTTCACAACATGGATCTCCAGAGATCTCATGAGAAACCGAGGCTGACAGAACACAAGACGGAGAGATGAACTGGACAGATTCAGGGAATACTGGCTCCGCGATTCCCATAATAGAGAATTGTGGCGAATCCTGGGGAAGGTCTATGTCCAACGACGGACGTTAAAAGACAGGTGATGATGATGATGATGATGATGATGATGATGATGATGATGATGATGATGATTATATATATACATTGGTCTGGGAAGTCCCAAATCTGAAATTATGAGCCAACGTCCATTTTTAATTAAAGTAAAAATTAAATGAAACAGGTCTGGTAAGTCTCTCAATACAGAAACCGGCTCGTGACCAACAACTTTTTGCAGCATGCCATGTTGAGAGCAATCAATTGAAAAATTGGAAAAGGGTCTGATCAATGATTAAGTTACTTCTATCGCCTTTTGTTGGGCAGCGATCACCGAAAATCCCGAGGTTTCTCAAAATTACTTTGAACATGTACCAATTTAACATACACTTACATTGTAAATTGACCCATCCCTCTATGATATTTATTTTAGAAGGAATCTTAAAAAAAGAAAACAGTAAAATCATTTATCTAGACACAATGAGTAAATGGATGAATTTTCAGCCCACTAGCTCCTTTGGTGCAACTTATACACGTCTCCCCCATAAATACATTCATACATAGCCAACCAGCCAGACAGGATCCCTCAAAAACTGAAGAAAACTATATTAACAGTTTTGGTGGACGGTTCCCGATGAAAACCTTGTAAGATCATCGATAAACAAAATTGTTATTTTTTTCTTTCATTTGGGGCTTTAAAAACATTCATGAGTTTATAACAAGAAGCATTATACCAAAATGCAAAACTTATATTTTTATTATGAATTTGATATCCGATCAATATGTTCTCTAGAATCGTCATCATTACTTAATCTCTTGATTACATAATAAGAAGAACCATGAGTTCAACGACGCGTCCACCGTCCGTGGTGGTAGTCACAGGAAGAGGGTGAGGAAGACCAAGCAGTCGTTCTTTGAGTCAATTGAATATCTTGCTTGTAAAATATCGCAACATGGGAATATTCTGAGGGTATCATTTTCAAAAAAAATTGTAAATGGCTTTTTTTTTAAATAGAAATAAAATACCGATCTCATAATTCTATTATTACATCGTAACATTAATGACGTCAGGCCTTTGATGACATCACATCTCTTTCTTCCTACCTTCCTTCCTTCCTATTTCTGTTATTTAACATAAGTGGGACCGACCGACTGAAAGACAGTACGACAGACCGACCGAAAATCGTCTGACAGAGACGAGTGGGCACGTCTGAAAAATGAATTAAATTACTTTGTTCTTCTTTTGACTTCGAATAGATTTTTTTTCCCGGTACGGAATTGTTTTAATTTCTATTTTCATTTCTTTTTTTACTTGCATGATGTTACGATAAAATAAAATTCTTTCTTTAAAATAAAGTACGTAACTGAAATAAGATGAAAATCGTTTTTTTGTTAAGAAATGATTGTTCGTTCGATGGTTTAATCTTCTTGATTCTTTAAAATTAAGTGTTCCCTTTCTTTTTATAAGTACATTTGTTTGCGCATCTCTGTGTGTGTGTGTGTGTGTGTGTGTGTGTGTGTGTGTGTGTGTGTGTTCCTGCGCTCCTGGCCATACCATTTTATCTATAGACTTGAAAATTGGCATCAGTATTCTACTAAACTCCTTTTAAAAAGAAAAAAAATTCAAACTTTTTTGGCCTTATTTTGACGGGTTTAATAATAATCTTGATTCTCCAAAATCTAGTTGTTTCATTTATGTTGTTTTTTGTTGTTGTTTTTTTCCGATCTATTATTTATGTTTTCCGGTGGAAAATGATTCAGATCATATTCCTTATTCGATGGGTTTCTTTTATAAACTCCAAATTTTGATGCTACTGTTATTCAATTATTGAGTGTGTTGTCGAGATTTTTTTATATATTTTGATAATTGACTGTCATTCCAAAAAGCAATTAATAATTAGGATAAAGGTGAAAAGTAACCAAAATTTATAGATTATTGGGTAACAATCGTTCATTTAATAACGAAAATATATAATAATTGAAATAAATAATAATAAAATGTATAATGATAAAAATTCAAGGCAACAGTTTAATTCTTTCCAATTATTTAATCCTACTTTTCTGTGTTGTTTACTTTCTCACAAACGGCATTCAGTATTAGCAATATGAGTGAAGATAAAAAAAAATGAACGCAAGAAAAGAACATGTTGATTAGAATAACCGTGCAGACGTATTTACAATATTTGGGTGGACAACATACATTGATAGTTGGCAAGCTTATTTTACGAGTTTAATTGCTGGGTGGGGACATCGGTATTAGCAGGGTTTGTAGAAATTCTGACACAATTTAATAAGCAGGTTGGGGGTTGAATAAGCTCCTAGTTTCATTGTTGTTGACTCTGTCAAGTATTATCATATAATATCTGAAGGTTCCCATGGATAAAATTAGGTACGTGCTTACTACTACTTAAGAGGGCGCGTGGATGTTAACATACAGTTATTTAAGGAGAGAAACAGGGCCTCTAAGCTAAAAAATACTACACTATTCATTTATGTACATGAATTTTGAATAAGAGAAATGATTTTTTTTTTTTTGTAATTTTGAGTGAATGTAAAGTCTCTTCAAAGTGTAAATCTGTGATCAAAGTACTCAACTTCTAATTAAGCAGCTGCTGTGTTATACACATCTTTTTGTTTATCAGAAGATTTTGTCAGACCGTTCCGTTATCTCATGGGTCCCCCTGAATAAATAATGGTTTTTCGTTTCCTTTGAAGTTAAGGCCTTCTTCTGGGAAATCTCTCCGTATAAGGTAAAAGGGGAAACTTCACCTTATTTCGACGATCCCAGGGAAATTTTTCAGCCCTTGGCATATTCTCAAGTGTGTTTCAGACATCAAATTTAATTATTGTCTTCTCAGGTAAACAAACAAACGAGAGAAAAAGAGAGCGAGAGAGAGAGAGAGAGGAAGAGTGTGTGTATGTGTATTTGTTGTATGTTAAACGACTTTATATCCTTATTTTAATGACATCTCTATTATGTTAACATTCTTTTTTCATTAAATTAGGATAACTACAAAAATGGAGTTGGGAAATCTGTCACTATTTAATAAGTAGGCTTGGAGTAACCCAGCGGGTAGGAAACTAGGGTCACCGATATAATTTAGTAAGATCTAAACAAAACACAGGTTTTAGAGAAAGATTTGTCGTTGAGGTCGGATAGGTACATGAAAAGTAAAACGTACGTTATTGACAGGAACCAAAAAGAATTATTTTATTTTCGAAGAAATATTAAACTGAAAAGTTTTTCCGCGGGTACAAAATTTTCAAATCGCTGAAATAAGCAGAGACAGTTGAATATGAATTGAACAAGTTCTCCCCCCGCCCCTGAATTTTTAAATAATTCTTCAATTTCTAAATCTGTAAATGTCCCCACCCCCATTACCTGGTAATTATTAGGGAGGAGAGATTAGAGATTGACTCTAAGAAATCAATTTACGGGGGGATCCTCATAAGAGTGAAGGGGTTAGTCGGTGGAAATCTTTTCCAAAATTAATGGAAATAGAGACGGAAATTAAACACCTAAGTGTAAACTTGCATATCATTTGTTAGGGAGGTGGATTCGAGCCCGACCGGAAATTTCGCCAACTTAGAAAATATTTACCAATGGTATATTTTTCTTTCTTTTCAAGTTTTCTTTCTTTCTTTCTTTCCTTTTTTTCTTTTCTTTTTTTCGATGCTCTGGGTTCAAATTGAAAAGTTTGAAGCTTTTTTTTTCCCTCATATCGGTATTGAGTATATGCATGTTGATATTTACTGTAAATCGAGGCCTGCTCTTTTAAAAATGAATCAACTAAAAAATTTCCAAATTCAGGTACACCACTGATTTTCCAGTACTCCTGGTACAAGAACCACGTCATATTATCCATTTTGACAGACCCACAAAGGTCACATACATAACAATCAGCAGTGTGCACATGTCTCCTGTCACAATAGGGGGACTCAGCCGACGGAGTAAAATAGAATTTCATTTTAGTAACTGGCGTGATAAAAATCTCATTCATGTTGTAATGAAATATGTGCAACTGACATAGTGAAATTTATTGTTATTTCTAATAACGTATGAAAATGCAACATTTGGAAAAAAATGAAATTATGAAAAGTAGTGATAACAAAAAAATAAGAAATCCTTTTATGGTTAACAGAACGTCATTCTCCAAGTTCAATGCAATGTAAATCTCTACTATGTATATAAAATGCAACGTGTATAGAAGGCTATTCTCGAAGCCAACTGCAATGCAAGTCTCCCTTATCCATGTATATAAAATGCAACGTGTTTAGAAAGCTATTCTCAACGTTTACAGCAATGAAAATCTCAATTATCCATATATATAAAATGCAATGTGCATAGAAGGCTATTCTCCAATCTCACTACAATGCAAGTCTCTATTATCCACAAATATGAAATACAACGTGTATAAAAAGCTATCATCCAAGTTCAGTGCAATACAAATCTCTATTACCGATGTATATAAAATGCAATGTGTAAAGAAGACCTTTCTCCAAGCTCATTGCAATACAAATCTCTATTATCCATGTATATAAATGCAACGTGTATAGAAGGCTATTGTCCGAGCTCACTGCAATGCAAATCTCTATAATTCATGTATGTAAAATGATATGTGCATAGAGAGAAATTTTCCAAGTTCAGTGCTATGCAAATCTCTATTATCCACGTGTATGAAATGCAATGTGTATAGAAAGCTATTCTGCAAATTCCCTGCAATATAAGTTTCTATTACCAACGTCCATGAAATGCAGCGTGTATAGAAGACTATCATTCAAGTTCAGTGCTATACAAATCTCGATTATCTATGTATATGAAATGTTATATGTACAGAAGGCTATTTTCCAAGTTGAGTGCAATATAAATCTCTATTACCCATGTATACAAAATGCAATGTGCATAGAAGGCTATTCTCCAAGCTTACTGCGATGCAAATATCTATTATCCATGTACATGAAATGCAATGTATATAGAAGGCTATTATCCACGTATATAAAATGCAATTTCTATATCTATATATTCCTTATATGCTGTCATCTTTTATTGCACGGGTTAACTTGTAATCCAATAATACACTATCATTGGGCTGAAAAATTTGTCTGGAATTTACAAAATCGATGGAGCAGTAACAAACACCGCAACATAAACAAATAAGAAATGGATACATACACTGCGCCACCTTTGGCCACTCATTGAACTAGTCAAAAGAGTTATCAGTTCATCAGTTGCCATGAGAACGGTGAAGGGTAAAGTTTTGTCACTGGTTTGCAAACTAAGATATCAAAGGGGAGTAACAAATAGCGCTTACATGTGGCTGCTGCTGCTACAACTACCTACGTATTAAGAGACAAATGAAAGCAAAAAATTAGACCATTGAAAACAGTATTTTATTAAATTTAATTATAAAGGATCTAATTTGATTTTAGGATAAGTTTTAGGGGTAAAGATTAGTTTAAGGGTTAGAGTTAGTTTTACGGATAGGGTTATCTTTGGGGGTTAAGATTAGTGTTAGGGTTACGATTAGTTTTAGGGTCAGGGTTAGTTTTAAGATTCGTTTTAGTTCGAGGGGTTAAGGTTAGTATTAGGATGAATTTTTATTTTCACTTGCTAGTGTATATTCTTTATTATTATCATTATTATTATTATCATTAATATTATCATCATCATTATTGTCATTATTAATATTATTATCATTATTGTTGTTGCTATTATTATTATTATTATTATTATTTGGAATCTCACACCAGTTGTCTGGTGGTAACCGCTGGAGTTTGAGTGACAGCAAGTCTCCTCAAGTCTCCAGCCCTCCTCTCCTAGTACTCATAGGTCGCAGTAATTCTGCGATTTACAGTTTCACACCGGTTGCCCAGTGGTTATCGCTGAAGGCTGAGTGACAATAAGTCTCCTCAGGTCTTCAGCTAACGTCTCCTCTCTCTTTCGCATATCATGACAGAGCTACAATTCGTTGCAGTACTTATATCTCTAGCACCTTCCTCAGTATCCGTGCAGTTCCCAGTAGTACTGTGGTCTGTACGGTCTCTATCCTTCCCCTAATCCCGATCTCCTCCAGTCTCACCCTCAGCGTTTTGGGGACAGTTCCTAGCGCGCCCACTATGACCGGTACTACCCTGGTTTTCATGTTCCACATTTTCTTTAACTCCCTTGCTAGGTCCTGGTATTTTTCCCTTTTTTCACCCTCCTTCTTTTTTACTCTATGGTCTGCAGGCACAGCAACGTCTACTATTTGGCAGGCCTTCCTTTTTTTTGTTTACTATTACTAAGTCCGGTCTTCTTGCCTGGATGAGGTGATCAGTTTGGATGTCAAAGTCCCACAGTAGTTTGTGGTTGCCATTCTCCAAAACTGCCTCTGGCTTGTGCTGATACCACTTTTCCCCATGGTTGGATTATTATAATTTTTTTTTTTTTTTTGTATGATTCGAAAATCGTTTTTATTACTTCCATCACCAATCTAATAATCATCCGAAACCTTACCCCTAAAATCTATATCCTTCATAATAAAATTTTATATAAAACAGTTATAAATGGTCAATGTTTTGGCTTTCGTTTGTTCATTAATACGTTAGTAGTAGCTGCCTGTGTCAGCATTAGTTATCACATCCTTTTGATATTTCACATTGTAAACAGGAACCAACCTCTGCCTGGTTGTGTTTCTTATCATCTTGCAGCTAATGCGGTGTTTTTTGTTTGTTTTTTGTTTTGTTTTTCATTAAATATCGACACTGAATCCTCGGTATTTACAGTTTGATTGTAAGAGGGTGAGGATCGGTGAATAGGAGTCCTAATAATTCGTCGTACAGACAGCTAAATACGGTATATGAAGTGAGAGAAAAAAAAATACGGTAACTGTTCGGGTTAGGTTCAGCACAGCATTATGTTGATATTTTGCAAGGGAGATAACTTTTTGGGATACACAATCATCCGCTGCTATTAGACTATTTCGAGAAAAAAAATAAACGCAGAAAACGCAGAACATTTGAAATTGTATTTTATTACATTTAACTGTAAGGGATAATTTAAGGTACGTGTTCAGGGTCAGGATTGGAGTTATAATCAACAACGTAAAAAGATTTGTTTTTTAAAATGTTTGTTGCTCTGAAATGAATAAACTACGGTTGAAATAAAATGTGTGGTGATGAAAAGGAAGATTTGATCAAATCAGACGACATTTCTTCCAACTAAAATCAAATGATTGAATAATGACATTTATCTCCCTTTTACAGTGTCCAGCGTCATTTTGATTATCTCCCTAGCAAAATATCGACATAGTGTGTTGAGCAACCAAGCAATAACCAAAAGTGCGTTTCATTTCGCCTCATTTGGGACAACTGTTTCACTTTGTTGACACTTGTATACCATATGAGACCCACATACAGAAGAAAAAATGGCTAAAAATATTCCCCGTCTAGTTGAACTATGGCTAAGCTGTTTACATTTTCTCTTGTAAATCAAAACAGCATCATCATCTTCATCATCATCATCATCATTATTATTACTATTACTAATATTATTATTATCATTTGCTTTTCCATACCAATTGCCTGGTGGTCACAACTGGAAACTAAGTGACAGCAAGTCTCCTCTAGTCAACAGCCCTCTTCTTCACACTGTCTTAGTCCTCTGCAGTGCTGTGGTCCACAGTTTCACACCAGTTGCCAGGTGGTTTTCGCTGTAGGCCAAGTGGCAGTAAGTCTCCACAGGTTTCCAGCCTTCCTCTCACAACTTCTTCACCTATCACGGTTTATACCAACCCCACTATGCCCTTTTTAGATAGGTCATTGCTAACAGCTGTGGTTTGTAGATCTTGTAATTTCCTCAGTATTTGTGCAGTCCCCAGCAGAATAATTTTGATTAGTTAAATTGGTTTAAATTAAATTTTTAATTTCTGTTTAAAAAAAAAACTATTCAAGATGAAACATGTTTTAAAAAGATGCTTTGATAATACTCAATTCCAATAGCCGATGTACCGTGAAACGCAATTTTAACCGGGTTGGTGTGCATGCCTCTAGACTTCCCTTGAAAGCCCTCCCCAAATTTTACTCCCAGCGCTCGTGAGGAGAGGTGAATGAAAGCATTTGGGAAGTCAATGACACACGAAGGGTGAATCGATTGATTTACTCAAATATTTGCATTTTTGGATACTTGAAATAAAAAGACATAACAATCATAGTGGTTGATAAGGACTTACTGTTTTTTAATGGTTGAGGAGGTAGAAATTCGACTTTTTTTTTTCAAAAATAATATGGTTTTCTGATTTTAACAATGCACGATGTTTCCCAAATTTATAACCTTTGGGAGGAGACCTCATGATATAAAATGAATTATGTATAATATGTACATAGGGTAGAATAAGACAAAAATATCGAAAAAATGAGAAAATTTTGTCCCTGATGAATGAAATTTATGATGAAAACTCGAGGGTGAATGAATATGGATGAATTGGTTTAATAAAAACTGATCCATAACTTTGAGAAGAGTCATCAACATTAAAAAGAGTTTTTCAGGCAATTGAGCACTTGTGTTTTGTTTTGTTATTTTTTTTTTGGCCAATCCATTCAACGGTCTTCTCTGGGCGTATGATCCGTATGTAATGAGTTAACTCTTTCCATGTTGTTGGGTTGGAGAAAAAAAAATCAGTTGAAGTTCAACTGAAAAATGTCATGTTCTTCTCTACAGGTCTGCACTGACTGTAGATATATTGTTAGCGATTTTCAGAACAGTCAGTAATATTGAAAGTGCGTTTCATGCATTTAAACTCATTCTTTTTGTCACTTTTCCAGCCGATCCATTCACCGGGCTTCTTCAGGTGTACTATCAATATTAGGGGAGGGACATCTCCACTAATAGTTCAAAATCAAAAATCAAAAATGAGAATGAACAAGCCTGGCTGAGCAAGGGTCAAACTCCTTTTCTTCATTAAAATCTAAAAAGGTAAACAAAACAGAATTTATATCTTCTAACAATATTATTCCAAAACTACGTGTCCCGTTTCAACTCCTTTTGAGGTGGGATTGAAATTGTCTCCAGTTTATGCGTACGTCGCTATTATTCGTGCATGACGTCGCTGGTTTCTGGTCGGTTCATTGGCATTGTTGTTACTTACGAAAATGAAATTTAACCTCAATAGCAGGTGTTTAAGAATAAATACATGAATAAATAAAACGGTAGCAAACAGAATCAAAGAAGGTCGTTGAATGGATCGACCGGAACGGTGCAGAAACAATAAAAATCATGAAAACAATGAGTTAAATTTGCTGTTTAGTTCCAAAAATGAAGCCTAGCTCATTGTCTTGGTTGAGGTAGACTGTGAGTTATTTCTAAACTTCTGCTTCAATAAAGAGACTATATTTTCTGATGTAAGAAAACAAATGGCCAACCAAAGTCCGTAGGTTGAATTGAGAATAACAAAAATGATTCGAAGTTCTTTAGAATCAAAGATGGAAGCGGCGTATCCAAAACTCCAAGTGACTCCAGTTAGAAGGCAAAGTTTGGCGTTAATGATAAGAATCTTAATGTTCACCTTCCCAGAGTTCTGGACGGAGAACTTGCGCAGTTTATAAATGGTCACACCTGTGTGTACATAAGCAGCGAGATTGATTAAGATGATACAGGCCAATGGAATCACGAAAAACATAAGGATCCCGCCGTTACTATTGAACCAACAGATACCATTGTAGCCATAAGAGGGGGCGAACTTAGAGCTGGGTCTATGTTTATCAATCAATACAGCAGGAACGATGAGTGCAAGAGGTGTTAGCCAGGCATATAAACTGTAGAGGAAGAAGCGATTCCATTCTTTCCAAGAAGTAGTTTCGCATGGATTCCGGCAAACAGTTACCCAGATGTTTAGAGAGACAATATTCAACCAAAAGAACGATGCCAGAAAGGCATAGTGCATCGCAATGGCTATGGTCAAACAAGAATCGTGCTGGGTTGAGTAGCGTGAAAAGAGGAAAATAATCTGGGCCACAAATAACGAGGCAGAAAAAGAAATGTAGATCATTCCAGACAGGTTCCATATTATTGGCATGAACATATAGAATACGATAAGAAAAGCGAGTGCACACAAAGAAAAACCCATTCCAAGAAATGTCAACCATGTTTCAAGTGACGATTCTTTAGATGTGGAATCGTGACAAATGAACACGTCACTGTCGTTTTTAATCATATACGAATCCTTGTCAAAGAAAGTCTTAGTCGAATTGCGATAGAGGGTTTCATTTGGCAACAAAGTGTATTCGTGTTTCCGTAACTTAAGCAGGGAACAGTTCAATACGTGGGTATCCGTTGAGGGCCTCTCCAAATCCAGGGCAGGTTGACATTTTCCGTTGATGTAATCGAACCAATGTCCAATTGGACATCTAAAGAGCTGCCTCTCGCCATTCAAATGAACGTCTCTTCGGTTGAAATCGATGAGTATGAAATATGACGGTGAAGTAAAAGTTAGCGGAGTGGCCAAATCTCTCCCGTTCGGTAGATCTTCGCAAATTAGTTCTTCGTCTGGTTTCTTGTTGCATTGGAAACAGTGAATGTTTTTGTAGAAAATTCCCTCGGTGCTATAGACTATACCGTTTCTTTCTGTTTCACATTTACTGACAGTGAGATTTTGGCAATTCTTCACCAAGGATTCGCTGCAAAGGTGTGATGTGTTTGGATAAGGATTTTGAAAACTTTTGAAGCAGTCAGTGTAATTCATCTCCTGCATTGTCAAGTTCTTCAAATTTTTTGTTTGGAAGCAACTTAATTTCTGGTTCCAAAATGTGTAGTCATGCTCTCCATTGCATAAAGCGCAATAAACGTTCCGATAAACGAGCTGCTTGTTGCGTCCACTAACAGGTACTGTAGAGATTGTTTCAATGGAATTTTTCTGGCACTTGTCGACAAGACTCCGCTTTCCCTTGAAACTTGCAGGACAGGAGATAACCATCATAATGGGGTCGTTGTGTTTGGTTGGAGATCGGCATTTAGCTGTTTGGGTTTCGATTTCAAGTACAGTCTTCGGTTTGTAATCCTGACAACAATCGTTGTAGATATGACAGAGGGCATCACAAAAGCAGCCGAGTTTTCTATAATGTAAGTTCGCTCCTCCGGTTTTCGCACTGAAACACATGTGATTCCCACAGGTAACTGCTTTCTTGGTTTCAAGTATAGCAAAAATCGGTGTCAATATTGCACCAACAAATAACAATAAACGAATAGTGATCCCCATCATTCTTATGTATAGAGACGGCGACAGAATAAAAGCAAATATATTAGGTCTTCAGATGTTGTTCCCAACCAGGCCTATAACATCGCCTTGCTAGTGGAGGATATTTCTGCTGTTATGAACGACTGACAGACGCTTAACTGATCCAGCTGAGATATGTCCGAGTGACGTCAACAGGATGTGGGAATTTGACTACGCTAAATTTGTTTTATCAATTCCACGAGTCCTCTCCAGGGGATTGACAAAACAATAAAGAGACACTTAAAGGAAGTATTTCTCCCATTAGCCGCAAGGTGTGTCGATCCTCCGAAAAATACTTGGCATATCGGCCCTACAGTTCCGAATGCCCTTAGGCAAGCTGAACGCTATTGCCCTTCCAAATTTTGTAATATCTTAGTTATTGGACAACCGTAGCCTTCAAAGATGGCGACAGGTTCTATCTTTTTTTTTTTTTTATATGTGCGTGTTTTTGTGTGTTTTTGTGTATTCAAGTGCAACTGTTTTGTCTTCAGACTTGAAATATTTTGGTTTTTAATAGGGGATGGGGTTTATTCTGACATGTTTATTGATAATATCTAGATTCTCCAATCTAGATATTTCTGGACGCTTTTCACTCTATTTTAGATGTTTTCCAGTGAAAAATGCCGGGGTGTCATAAATAGAATTTATTCTGACCATCTTTATTTTAGTTTTCTTCTCATGACTTCAAATTTTAACGCTGCAGTTGTCCAATTACTGTTTGTTTATCTATATATGTTCTGACACCTGGACAGGATTGGGTCATTCATGGTTCAGACAGTAACACGATACTGATTAATAGAATTAAATCCTGAAGGACAATGAATAAGCTTTCCGACCTATGTTTATTTCCATCGAACACTGGTTAGTCATCATTACAGTCTCGTAAAAAGACTAATATTCTGACTTCTAATAAGATCTAAATTCAGGAGAATGATTATTCTATTAATAAACCCACCAAAATAAGGTCTAAAAAGGTTTTTCTCAAAATTTTAAGAAGTAAATCTCTTAAGAGATCTAGTCGAGTACTGATGCCAATATCCAAGACTGTTGACGAAGTAGTAGGGCTAAGAGCAATAACTCGAAAACCACCCTTAAACTTATCCTTGTGCCCGATTATTTAAATTCTGGTAATTGCAGTATTTAATATTTTTTATTTATTTTTGCTACATGAAATATTATAATTCATCATTATTTTTGAAAATTTCATTTTCCGACCAACACGTTCTACTAATTGCCGGTCTGGACAAAAAATAATAAAAATCCACAAGCCAAATAAATATGCAGATAAAAAGTTGCCATAAAAATTCAAAAATGATAAGGATTTATAATACTTCATACAGTAGAAACGATGAAAACAGAAAAATGAATTTTATGTAATTATGTTTTACAAAAAAAAAAATGAATGTATGCGAATAAAATGCCAATTTTTTTTGTTAGTTTCACCACAGCACGAAATATTGAGATATTCCTGAAAAATCTGACTTCCCATCTTGGTCTTATTTTGACTGTTTTCTATTGTTTCGTTCCTCTAATTTTCTATTTTCAATTCGTATTTGGAAATTCATACTGACAGGCGCCCAAGCACTTTGCGCCCTAGCCGACAACACCATATTGCTGGTAACTTGGACCTTCCCTATTTGTGGCCTTGTTCCAGATGGAACTAAATTGAATAATCACCTATTTAACTTTTACACCAGAGAGTTTTTTTCAGATAGTTACTGAAGGTGTTTCACTTTGGTGCAGGGTCCGAATCTTGTACGAATCTTTCAATTGGGTGGGTCTGATTGATTGGGAAAAAAGCATTCAAAATCCTTCGCTAGCACTACAATCGCAGACATTAGGCCAGCCCTGTTTGAGGCTTTATATTCGGCCAAATGAGTGGGTCACTTGGGAAGAGCGAGCTCACCATAGCAGTAACATACTGCGAGAGAAAATATATATATATATATATATAGTGAGAAAAAGACGATTAGGAAACCTAGTTAAATACGAAATATGAGTTATTTATTTATATATGTGTTGGTATTCTGCCTGAGACAGCTTTGACGGGACGAGAATGATAAAATGATAGCCCCAGTTCATCGAAGCCGTCCCAGGCGAAATATCACCCGGCATGAATAAATAACTCTTACATATATTTGTCTCGTTTTCCAGATTGTCTTTTTTCACCATTATGTCAGATACACAAAATCCTTTAATACATCATATATATATATCCTTTAATACATCATATATATATATATATATATATATATATATATATATATATATATATATATATACATATTGCTATCTCCACCGTCTATGGTCCTATTGCTGTTGAAAACCTTTTCATGAATCTTCGTTTGAGAGGCCAAGCCATATATATATACATATATATAAAAATATGTGTGTGTGTGAGATGAAGATCCATGCAGGCTTTTTAAAAGATTCAAATATGTAAATAATGTTTTTATAAATATATATAAAAGAAAAAAACAATATACAATAATCATAACCTTAAACACAAAATTATATCTATTGTCTGATTATGAAGTGATTGAAAAAAATCAAAAAATGCTCCCCCCCACTTGGATCCGCTCAAGTATATATATATATATATATATATATATATATATATATATATATATATATATATATATGTGTGTGTGTGTGTATATATATATATATATATATATATATATATATATATATATGTGTGTGTGTGTGTGTGTGTACATATATATATATATATATATATATATATATATATATATATATATATAAATATATATATATATATATATATATATATATATGGTTATTTAGATGACAATATTGGATCTTTATCTTCATATCATACACCCCAACACAGGAAAGCCTTTTGCCCATACGTTTCAGAGTGGATTACATAATTTATATGGATAGAAAATCAAATCACCACCCACATTGAAACTGATCCAAAATTCAGTAAATCCTAGATTAACAATAAATTCATCAAGTGAAAAAAGTTGTTCTTTTTATGACTGTCAAACTTACTAAAAGTGCTTGAAGATAGTGGAACTGTAAAACACAAACTGGAACTTGATTACGAAATCAAAAATGAGCAATGAAATTCCAAAACTAACAAAATATATGGAAAAAGAAATATGTAGAGTTGTACCCCACTTTTCGATAAGAAGGTAATACCTAACTTCGATAATATTTCCTTGGATCTAGTTGAAAAATACTTCTCACCGAACAATCAATAACAGATTAGAATTGTCATACAGTTGCAATTCCGTAACCACAATGATGCAATTCTGAATCCAAAAAATGAAAAAAAAATCGAATAGAAATCCAGGTGGAAATTACCATAGAGAACGCGTGGAATGCGTGCTACAAAATAATTGTCTAAAAACCAGAAAGTGTATATAGAGCACAAATATGCACACAGACAGATAGAAGTGATTTTAAATTCTACGTTGGAATCTCCAGATTGAATTTCTTGAAAAGTACAGAAATGACACATCGATGTCTGTTCATTTGTGGAAAACAAGGGGAAAAACCCAAGAATAGAATGGAAAATTAAAAAGAAGGAAAACATGCGAAGAAACCTCAATTCAAGGTACAATTTGAGCCTCAAATAGAAATAACAAATTTCAAAATTCAGAGAAAAAATAGATCAACTGTAGGCCGGAGGTCGGAAGTCGGTGTCAAATGTTGTCATCGGAAGAGATACACTCTGAAAAAATGAAAAAAAAACAAACGAAAAAATGAATTCAGAATGACAGCTCATCCCAACCGGTACATTTCAAACCATAGTGGAGTTTATTTCCTAAGGTTCTGTTGCATTGTCAGTCAGAGTAGCTGAATAATTTCATTCCATGTCAATGCTCTTAATGGTACACTTTACCTTAGATTGCATTCATTGAACATGCAAAAACATTCAGATAAAAAACCAACAAATAACTGCATCAGATTACATATATATATATATATATATATATATATATATATATATATATGTGTGTGTGTGTGTGTGTGTGTTGGCTCTCTCTCTCTCTCTCTCTCTCTCTCTCTCTCTCTCTCTCTCTCTCTCTCTCTTATGTGGGTCTCTGTATAAATGGAAAAAGCTGAATAGTAAGAGTGACACTACGTTGAAGCAACTACCCTATCGGTTGCAAGTTCGATTCCTGTCGCAGACCCATTTTCTTCAATATTCCATTCTATACACGTTGCGTAGATCAGATGATACATTCACATTCTTATTACGGGAGATCATTTAAGATATAGTTTCAATATGATATAACGCAATTCATAATCAATCAGTTGGATCATGTATCCATTTCTTAAGAACATAATCGTGGCGTTAAAAATAAAATAAATAGAGTTGATTTAGACCGTAAATAAATAAAATAGGAATAAGGAGTTAGCTATTTGGGCATTAGCATTACCGGCAGCTGTTTAGCTCAATGATAAGAGCAAGGCTACGTTGAAGCTGCTACCCTGTCGTTTATTGTTTATTCTATTTACGCTATCTAAGCTAAATTATACATTCACCATATTCACAATCATATTAGTAACACCCACCTATAAATATTTGTTCCAGTGCTCGGTGAATTAGTGCTTTCCACGCATACTCTAAAGAAACGTTTCCCTTTTTAACCTGATTAATAAACAATTATGACAAAAAACATTCCGACCCGTCTTAAGTTTTAAACCACAATAATATGGATACAAATTTACACTGTGTTTTATCAAAACAATCAACAACCAATCCTTTAGGAAATACTTCCAGTCTCCAGCATTTTTTCCTCTTTTCCGTTTGCAAAAGTAAATATAGCCAGTGATCTTTTCTACATCCTGAATACAATACAGCAGCCCAAGAGTTTTTTTCCTGCGAAAAGTAGACAGAACATTTGTGGACAGTCGATTTCCTTTTTTTTTTTTTCTTTAAACCTACACATCACTTGAAGAATAGATGTATCTTTCCGTGACATTGTCGCTTAAACCTAAACGAAAATGAATTCATACGTAGCTTTAAATGAAAAAGTAAATTCCTGAATCCACCCAAAGAGTCAATTACATCTTCTTTGGCGCATTGCCTAACCATCCAGAAAAATTCCATTCATAATATCTGAGGATGATGTGTGGACTTATAGCTATGTGACAAGGGAAGTAACTGTGTAAGTATTCCTGGTACTGAACCCGAAATATAATCGATTCTCTCGTAACCAATGGCCCAATATTCCATGAAATGTTATTGAAATTCACAGAGAATTGTAAGAGATATCGCATGCTCAGAAAAACAGATGCATAGGCAGACAGATAGGCATGAGTCATTAGCATTAAACCAGCTTTTCGGACTTATTGTTGTTTTTGTTTTTGCTCCAACATTTCGACCAATCATTCTCTGGTGTTCTCTGTGTACATTATCTGCATTCAAAGAGAGAGTCTATTTTCCAGGAGGTGTAAAGTTTTTAAAAAACCGTTGCAAATCGGAAGAGAGGAAGGCCGTAGAATGGACACGTTACGAGAACAAGAAGAATAACGAAATGAAGATAACGCAATGAAAGTCAACACAACGGGTGAATAGATAGATGGAGAGAGAAACACGAGTATATATATATATATATATATATATATATATATATATATATATATAGAGAGAGAGAGAGAGAGAGAGAGAGAGAGAGAGAGAGAGAGAGAGAGAGATAGATAGATAGATAGATAGATTGATTGATTGATTGATTGATTGATTGATTGAAAACGATTCTCTCCAAATCTCCAGCATCTTCCTCGGTATCCTTGTAGTCCCGAACACTGTCATGTTCTGGACAGCCATTGTTCTAATTATTCTTGCCATGAGGAAAAAAATCCAACAAAGAATGAATATGGTCAGAATGAATCTCAATTATGACATCACTGGCATTTTCCACTGGATAACATTTAAAACAATGTTAGAAACAGTTGTTATTAATAAACCCGTCAGAACAAGACAAAAAAAAAACTGTTTTTAGAAGGGGTCTAGTGGAGTACAGATGCCAATTTTTTACTCATAGACAAAGCGGTATGGCCAAGAGTGCTGAAACGCACCAACACATAAACACACGAACACATGCACGTATAAAAGAAGGAGGGTTAGAACACTTCACCACTTTTGGTGACTACGGTTGTTGAAAAATTGAGCCGATGGGGATACAATTAGCATAGTTGGTTCACTTAACGCTGATGCATTTCGGGAAGGCATGAATCCATCTTTCCTCTCACCCTCCCCCCACCAGCTATTGGTACAATATTTAGACAGATCAGGCTCTCTAGACTTGAGAAGACTAACAGGCTAAGGGGACAACAATGAGTTCACCCTGAGGTCGGCGATTGGAGTGGAAAAGGAAGAGGAAAGGAGTAGTACCCTCCCCTATTCGAAAGCGTAGGTCCCCCCGCCTACTGCTGGCGTATGGTGTTTGACCTCCAAAACCCAAACAAGCACTTTCTTTGCAAAAAGCATAACAAAAGATTTTCAGGTGGTGCCCAGTGGTATGATGCACCCACTTAACCACAATACAATTCTGAACAAAACAGGTCTCGTTAGTCCCCCCGGTAGAAACTGTCACGCGACCCGCTTCTTTTGGAAGCATGCTGTTTTAGGGGTGATCAATTGAAAAATGGAAAAAGTGGTCAATATTGACAACTCTGAACAAAACAGGTCTCGTTAGTCACCCAGTAGAAACCGTCACACGATCAATTTCTTTTGGAAACATTTCATGGGGGGGATCAATTAAAAATGAGAAAAGTGGTCAATAATGTCTGATTTATTTTGTTTTCTGTTGGACGGTGATCACAAAAAAGCAAGCGTGAATGCAACCAGGAACAACGAGAGGGATCAATTTAGCATAACCTTACATTGCAAACTAAACCCACAAACTAGAAACCTGATAAGTGGTTGATTTTCGAAAACGAAAAAAAAAAGTTATTTTTAACCATAATAAGGAGTAATTGTTCAAATTTTCAGCCCTCTAGCTGCGATCTCTACGTGTGATACATACTCTCATACATGTGTACATATAGTCAGTTGAATAGTGTTTGTGCAAAAAATAAAGAATTCCTTCCGATTGGGTGTTTTTAAGCCATGATAAGGAGTAAAAGTTTTGAATTTCAGCCCTCTTGCTCCATTTGTGCGGCTTGTATGCATGATACATACACTTAACTGAATTGTTTTGGCAAAAAACTAATTCCTTCTACCTAGGTGTTTTTCTAGTTATCATCATCATCATTATCAGTCTTTCATCGTCCGTTATTGGACATAGACCTTCCCCAGGATTTGTCACATCATTTTATCATGGGCGTCGCGGAGCCAATATTTTCTGATTTTGTGTAGTTCGTCTCTCTATCTGGTATTCTGCCGGTCTCAGTTTCGCATGTGATCTCTGGGGATCCAGAATTCTTTTACTCTAGATTCTAGATGTTTTTTTCTGTGGATCCATGTTGTGGGTCATGGTGCCCATCGGTTTTCTGCCATCCTTGCAAAATGACCGGTTTATTGTGATTTAATTTTTCTCGTAGATGTCTCGGACTCCTGTTCTCTCCCTGACATACTGTTGCTAACTTGTGGTCTCTCCATGTGATGTTGAACATGATTCTCTCATGCGCACGTTACATGCCTCTCGGTTTGCAGGTCTGTCTCTTGGCTAGGTTCCATATTCCATGTTTAATTTCCAACCTCTGAGCTGTATTGGCGTTACCTGTTCGTGCAGTACATACGTACATACATGGCCATCCCGCTGGACTGACTCGAAAACTGAAGAAACCTGTGTTGATAATTTTGGTGACAGTTTTCGTTGACGATTTCTAATATCCGGCAGCGAGGAGTGATCGCCAATTAATCCACCATTATTTGAGAGCTCACTGACCGAGTAGCTTTGAACAAATAAATCGGTTAGAGCTTGTATCTGGAACAGAAGGTACGATTGTATTTCTAGCTCATGAATTAACAACTAATTACTGTGATGAATAATATGTTTGAAAATGTGTGAAGAATGGGAGGGACTAAATATATATATATATATATATATATATATATATATATATATATATATATATATATATATATATATATATATATATAAGTGTGTGTGTGTGTGAGATTATGAATTCCGTTATATTATATTAAAACACTTATTCGAAATGATCTCCCGTCATTACACGGTTGATGTATCACTCACACTAGACAACATAAATAGAATAAACAATCAAAGAAAATGGGGAATCGAATGTGCTACCAATTGCGAAGTCGCTTCAACAAAGCGTTGCTCTTACCATTGAACTAAACAGTCAACGATAAGGCAAACTGTTTTCACTGCAAATTATCATAATATCCCGTCATTACAAGATCAATATATCATTTGGCCTACACAACGTAAATAGAAAAAACAATTAAAGAAAATGGGGCTGCTGCAAGATTCGAACCTGGAACCGATAGGGTAGCCGCTTCAACACCTGTGTGTGTGTGTGAGAGAGTTACGAAATATATGTGGGAAAGTTATACAACAAATATGTTTATTTATATGAATGTGTGTGGGGAGGTGCAACAGTGAGCTTATAAAAATCAAGTATATTCAGTTTCAGTATATATTTACCAAGTTTAAGTTAGTTTGACTCAAGGCCACTGTAGTGGACGTCCATTGGAGATCGAACTTATTTCAGTATTAATAGTCAGCTTCAGAAACTTGCAAATAATAACTACACTGATTGGGAAATTTGTAATTTCATAAAATTTCTAAAATATTAGGAATTAACGTATATATATATATATATATATATATATATATATATATATATATATATATATATATATATTGATTTAAAATCAGAATTTTCTATCCAAAAGTTCCCCATATTTCGATTAAATTTTGAACCTCAGCGTCGTGGTCAACTACTCTACCGATTGAGCCAAACTTCAAGTACGAGTCCGAAGATACACTCTACAAAAACCACAACGTTGCTAGGCGCGATGTAGATAGGAATTTATCTAACATTATGTTTTTGGACTGGACAGGATATGGTGATGTTGTTGTTGCGATTACATTTTTCCCATTTCAACTTTTGAGCTGATGAGAGGAAGAAAGTTTAGCCAGTACAAAGGATCGGCCAGAGAAAGGCCAACCTTTTCCTTTGTCCACTTCCTGCTATCGCGACCTTGAAGAATGGTTCGCTCCACTTCGTCCTGAGACGAGGTTATTATTAATAGCAACAATTGGTTGACCAATCGCCCACTTTAGTGACGCTAGTATCGACGTACGTTTGGATCACCGCTTAGTGTTGCTTTTAGTTACTGAATAACCACTCTGATGAATGAAATCGATTGAGTGACTTGTGTCTACTGGACCAATTTAGTAGTTTCAGGGCTAGAGTGCAGGATGATATACAAATGATTACACGGGGATAGGACTAGGGTGAATGGTATTATACGAATCGTTGACGGAGATGGGCTAGGGCACTTATCAGGAAGAGATGAAAACAGATGGAGCAAAGGGGAAACAGACTGGTGCCAGTTGGGACAGTGAAAATTCAGTTGAAAATAAGACGGGACATAAAATGGAGGGATGAGATGGAAAGGTTTGCCGGTGAGGCATGACAGACGTTAGAGCGATCACAGTCATGGATGGAGTCGGGGAAGGCTTTTGTCAAACAGTGCACAGACAATAGTTATCGTTGTTGCTGCTGCTGTTGTTATTGATGATGATGATGATGATGATGATGATGATGATCTTTTTTTCCTTCAACGTTAGTCTGTGTGCGTCGTCCAACTTTGGCTTATGTTGTACAGTAATTATTTCTCAGGTAAGAAAAAAAAACCCTCGGATATGCTTCATTGAGTTGATTTATTCAAGAAGGGAAACTAAACGAGCCATGGCGGCTGCGGGGTCGAACTCCACCCTGACTTATATTCGTGAGTAAGAAGTAAGGAAAAGCCACAAAGGTTGGAGATTATTTCATGTTTAATAATTTGGATATAAAAAAAGATAAGGATTTTGTGTTCCTGGCTGTATTTATTTCCGTTCTCAGAAAATATGTCTCAGACCGTTTTCAACAAGTTTTCCAAAAGATCTCATTTGCCATCATTCTCTACAAAGCAAAAAATATATATATATACACCGGCACGCACACATTACATACACCCACACAATATGAACACCATGAAAAAAAAAAGATCCCTCAATGCTAAACCATTTCTACAACGATTTGAATATCTGTTGGTGAAAGAAGGTAAAAGGACTTTCTTGTTCTCTTCTTAATGTCACAAACTATCAATGCCCACAACTCACCAGACAAATCTCAATCTATGAGAGAATAGGTCCACTTTTCTCGTTTTTGTTAGATCACTGAAAAGATTGAATTTTCTTGAAAACTGCGGCCACGAATAAGTGACCAATTTAGCGTAAACTATCATTGTAAATTGAACCCCCTCCCCAAAAAAACTATTATAGGGGAAATCTAAAAAAATAATAGAAGTATTTTTTTTCTAGAAATATTAAGGAGTAAAAGTTGAAAATTCCAGCCCTCTGGCTCCATTGGTGTGCCCTGTAAGCATGATACATACATTCATACATATATACATAGTCAGCCAGCAGGACTAACTTGAGACCTGAATAAACCTATTTCGACAGTTTGAGTGACAGTTTTGGTTGACAGTTTCTAATGACGAAAAATCTGTAAAATCAAAGGAAGAACACACCGTTCACAGCCTCGCTCTCAGAAGTAGACACCCTTCTTGGCTTTCATCATTTTCTGCTACGACGAACTAACAGCAATGGGAAAGTTCAGATTATTGCAGTTTTCATCAATCTGTCTTATAACACATTCATTTTTTTTTTTTCATTTTAACTAAGGTTTGTTTGGATCTAGCTCCAGCACTCAATCTATGTGTTGTGCATTGAAAATTAGCAAAAAAGAGGACCATCAATGGTTAAGTATTAATCCAGGTGATATTGAGCACACAAACATATATATATATATCGCTTAAATTCAACCTATCTGTGGATGAAACAACACACACACACACATACACACACACACACACACATACACACACACAGACATATATATATATATATATATATATATATATATATATATATAAATTCAACCTGTCTGTGGATGACACAACAATATTTATATATATATATATATATATATATATATATATATATATATATATATATATATATATATATATATATATATATATACATATATATATATATATATATATATATATATTATTGTTGTGTCATCCATAGACAGGTTGAATTTTAGCGATACTTTTACTCACGCATATATTCCTCATCCACCAGAATGCTCTATTCCTTAGTTGGAAGAGTGTTGCATAAGCTTATAATGAACGAGTTACCTCACTTAAAATGTGATCAACCCTAAATAAGGGAGCGTTAATTATTGTGTCATCCACGTTGTATTATATCTCTTCAGTGTGGCTATAAACTATCCATTATCCCACCAAGTATATTTACTCATGCATTTATTCCTCATCCACCAGAGGGCTCTATTCCCGCGTTGGAAGAGCGTTAATGAAAAACATAAAACTTGGTAAAAATATCTCAATAAGATATTTCATTCCTAATGAGATCACCCCTGAAAAACAAGAATCATAAATTTATCGATTGCGTGATTCATGTATGGTTGCTTTAATCATGAAAACGTACACAAAGCAATCAGCCAGTCACAGTGGTAACCATAGGAGCGGGACCAGCAGAGAAATCAGATAATGTACGTTAAAAAAATGATTACATTTCCATAGGGTTGAAGCTGATCCGATGAAATGAACAGATGCAAATGTGAGGGGTCTTTCTTTGATTTAATTGTTTCGTATACTCGTAAAATATTGTTATACGAAATACTCTGCCAGTATTATTTTCAATAAAAAAAATGGTCATTCTTGGTGTTTGGGGTCATTTTTGGCGTTTGTGGGCCATTAGGGGCTTTTTCTTTTTCTTTTCTTTTTTTTTTTTAAATACAGAAATGCAGACCTTGGATATTCTAATATGGCATCATTATCAGCTGGCATAAAATTGTTCGGAATAGATTTTCATTTGATGACATAACAGCTCTTAATGATACACCTCGTCCTTCAAATTTCTGTTGTTTGACGTTACTGGAGCCGACCGAAAAGAGTCAAATAGAGATGTGTGAACGCATTGAAAGAAATGGACACATTTTCTTTTATCTGATATCGAGAAAAAATTAAGAAAAAAAAACAGCGGTTTAGTCCTTAAACTCTCGGTTTGGGCTTTTTTTAATTTACCATGACCAATGGAGCGAGCCAACAACACAAAGCCTCGTTGCATGAATATCCAACCATAAATCACTGCTCCTGTTGACTTGGATGGGTTTGCTTCTGTAAAAACATACGTTAATAAAAGTCCCTCGGTCCTGTTTTGAACAACACGAGACCGAAAGATTACATCATTTGCTTTTTGTTCTCGTGTTTTTGTAAGATATCAACAAAAAATCGAGAATCAACAAAAGTCAGCCCTGCTATATTCACTACTGTAACAGTTAAGGTTGACAACGATTGTATTCAACGGCGTATATTTACCACAGGTCCATATTATTGTAATCAAAAGAACAAGTCAGTTCTAAACGAGGTCATATAAAAACAAATGCACGTCACCATGTTACCTTTTTTTCGTGTAAATTGACGACTAAAGTGCGCTTTGGTATGTATATTGCTGTACATACCTGTCAAACTGGACCATAAATATGAGTAATATATCCAAAAATGTGGCTTGACCACAGAACATAGTATTTGATCGCAGATTCGACACAAGGTCGATTTAAAAATTGCCCAATCTCGGCATCTAGTGCTGCGAAGGTACCAGGGCGAGTCTGACCCTCGTTTTTCAGTGCAATGGGGAGGTGCTGCCCAGAGACAGCTGATACCCTGAGATTGAGTATACTTCACTTTTTGACACTGCAGAACGAATCCTAGGCCAAATTGCTTGAAAAAACACGTCAGTTTTATACACGATAAAATGAAAGCAAGTCACGTAATCTGACTGTGTGATTTATGTATGATTACGTGGTTTCAATAATTAAAACGTACACGAAGAAATCAGCCAGTCACAGTTGTAAGCAGAAGAGCAGGAGCAGCAGAGAAGAAAATGAATGTTGAAAAAATGAGTGCATTTCCACGGGGTTGAAGCTGATCCGATAAAATGGATTCATTATTTCACAGAAAAAGAAACCTCGTCCCTTGATCAATCTCTCATTCTCTCTCGATTCAAGCATTCAACTGTCGAGTCCATGAATCGCTTGAAACCGCTTCTAAACACAGTGGAATTCTTCAAGGAATATAATTTCTTTTATAAGTAACTCTTTGGGGTTATTTTTGAATTACCCTAAATGCAAGGGGTGTAAATTATTCCCCGGGTAAGAATTTAAATTTTAAAATGAAAAGGCAAAAGCTAAATAAAAAATGCGAAAAGCAACAAAACAATTTGGGGGGGAAAAATGAAAAATCCTTTGAAACACGAAATATGGAAAAATAAAAAACATCTCCAGATGTTGTTCTTTATTACATGGGAACAAAATCAAAGTCTGTTAAAAAAAGAGAAATAAAAAATTACACTATGCAACTTCCTTTTACTTTTTAATCATTTATTCATTCTTTTTTGTTCCTGGGTAATAAGCGTTATTTTCTGACTGATCATGCCTCAAAAGTATAGAAAATATGAATTATTCCTTTCAAACTTTGCTTTTGAGACCAGGATAGTGATACACTGTCCTAGCCACAAAAGCAAACTTCAAAGGAGAAAATAACTATTTTCAATATTTTTTCGACATAATCAATCGGAAAATAACACTCACTAACCAAGAACAAATATTGTGTTGCATGGTGTTATCAATGTGAATTTTTATTTCATGAAAATTAGAAATAATGTCTAGGTACGAAGCAGTACAACTTCCAGTCATTGTTGAGTTTGTATTGATATTTCGGCAGTGAAAAATTCCCTGAAGCAACAGGAAGCAACGAGAAGCAACAAAAAGGAAAAAAAAATTTTTTTAAAAACTTTGAACAATTTGAGGTTAGGAGTTAGGGTTATTCATCAATCAGAAATATTGTTTCTGGTAATAAATAATATCTTTGCTCCACTTCTTGGTGCTTCCCGTTATTTCTCGCATTTTACCACGACCATCGATATTCTTTAAGCTTATCTTGTTACGGCAAAAAGTCAAATATGAGAATACGAAGACAGTGTTGCGTCAATCTTCCAAATGGAGAAGGCCTGACTGCCTGCTGTAAAAATCAGCATTTGGAATCCTGATTTTTACCTGAGTTCGAACACCAACCACTGGCGCCGTTGAGAAACGCACAATAACTCCATACATCGAATGGGCCTACTGAGCATTTTGTTATGAGATCCATGGTTTAGCAAAAAAAAATCTAACACGCGTTATTCGTTGATATTTGGCAAAATATAACTTGATGTATTTATATAAGTGGATAATTGACATACTTCGAGGTTTTTATCGCATATATCTGGCCCACCGGCCTCTCATTAATACAAGATCTGACCCCCAGAGTAAAAAAGGTTGCCGACCCTCACTCAGACTGTGAATAGTTGGATTTCTCCCAATTGAAGTTTTGGAAGTGTTACGAACGTAGAAAGTTATGATTATACCAATGTCAGGTAGATTAATAGAATAAATGTGTGTAATGAGGATAACGGCCGTTAGCTTTAAATTGAATTATGATTATCTCCCCTTTGAAGAAAACAGATTGTTATTACTTTGAATGAATTGAATTGTTACATTGTTTCACTGTTTTTGAGAAAGGTGGATAGTCGTTAGTTTATTTTTAGACGAACAGAGATTATCTCCCTTTTACGAGTGGATTCTGGGACTCAACCAAACGTCATTATCTAGTAAGAATTGACTGCTCTTGCTGTTAACCATAAATCTGCTGCATAAGAATGAATTGAGATTCTAGAAGAAATTTGCTTTTTTAACTATATATATATATATATATATATATATATATATATATATATATATATATGTGTGTGTGTGTGTGTGTGTGTGTGTGTGTGTATTTGTTTTTCTAACAAAGATCCCATCTTTCTTGCTTTATTAGTCCTTCCAACTGAGGTCCAGTCCTCCTCCGTAGGGGCACAGGGATTGCTGGAGTAGCTGTGTGCCCTCTCGGGAAAAAAGAAAGTGTAAGACATACCAAAACAAATATTTATTTCTAATCACCTCTAAAAAAAAATTTTCATCACTGCAAAAACATGTTCACAATAAAATAAAATCTCTGAATCATTTTGCTCCTCTATACTTCATAACTAGAAAAAATTTCCACAAAACCAAACTCTATTATTCAAATCTGTAGACTAACGTGCTTTTGTGTTTCGTCAAATTCATTTCCTCTGTCATCATCGTCTTTTCATCTAAAACTGAAGCCATCGAATACAACAATGTTCTTGCAAGAACACGATTGAATAGTCAACTGCTCTGTTACAGACAACCCAGTGTTGCCAAATTACTCATTTCTCGGCTAGTTCTGGCAGATCTTTTCTTATTTCCAATCTAGCCGATAAAAATCTACAACAACCAAAATTCTAGCTATTTTCTAGAATAATTAGTGAGTTTAATAAAACTAAACGTTTTATTCTTATTGAAATTTGTCCTGGAGTCTAAGTAATTTTATTTAATAAGTGTACTTTAAATGAGCATATAAAACATTTTAGCAATAAGGTTAGCCGGAAATGAAAAATAAAAAAGAAGAATTTCAAAACGATTTCAGCCATTTCCAAAAACTTTCTTAAGTCCTGCCGCCCAGGTTCATCCAAGATATTATTTAATCGACAAGCTACAGTTGATGAAGAAAAAACACCTTCAAATTAGAGGCAACAAATAGAAAGTAATTTCCCATTTTATATCCCATTAAAGAGAAAGGTGTATAACCAATGCATCCTCCCAGTAGTCACTTATGGAGCTGAAACATGGAACCTAACCAAGAGACAGATCTGCAAATTGAGAACCATGCGATGTGCACGCGAAATAATTATGCTGGGCCTCACATAGAGAGACCACAACGCAGCACAGTACATCCGGGAAAAGACAGGAGTCAGGGACATCATAGAATCTTTTAAAAAGCTCAAACGGCACTGAGCTGGCCTTGTTGCAAGATTGGCGGACAACCGATGGACATTGCAACTCACGACATGGATCCCCCGAGATCACATGCGCAACCATGGCTGGCAGAATATTAGATGGAGAGATGAGCTCGACAAATTCAAAAAGTACTGGCCCCGCGACGCCCATGAAGGGGAGTGTGGCAAGTCCTGGAGAAAGTCTATTTCTGACGACGGACGTTGAAAGACTGATGATGATGATATCTTAGCATCTACAACACTCTATTTTTGCACTCTTTTGAAACATGTTGCAATATCTAAAAATCTTTTTGAAAGTTTAATTTTGGATCTTTCTTTTTTTGCGGAGAACCTTCATGATCTCCAACTAATGCTAGATGAAACGAATGGAGAAAGCAATAAAGTCGGCCTCAACATGAATTTCTGTAAAACAAAGGTCGTGTGCAACAATCACATCAAGAATAAGCACCCAACTATACAAATCGAAAACGCCAAAGTGGAGTAAACCACTGCATCTACCTGGGACAACGAATCTCTATGAAATCCACAAAAGATGAAGAAATCAAGATAAGAATCACTATGATGCAAGCCTTTGGTAGAACAAGCTTAACCTTTAAGAATAAGAGAATCCCATTAGTCTTAAAATGAAGGGTCTACAATCAATGCATCCTCCCGATAGTCATGTATGGAGTTGAAACAAGGAACTTACCAAGAGACTGGCCCTCAAACTGAGCAGGATGTAACGTACACGTGGAAGAATAATACTCAACTTAACATGGAAAAATCACAATACAGCCAAATATAACAGTGGTAAAAAGCATCATAAAATCCATTAAAAAACTCAAATGACAATGGGCTGGTCATGTTGCAAGAATGCAAGACAATCGATGGACAACATGGATCTCCAGAGATCACATGCAAAACCGAGGCCGGTAGAATACAAGATAGAGAGATGAATTTGACAAAGTTTAGATGAAGTTCAAAAAGTATTGGCTCGGGGACGCCCATGATAGAGAGAGATCTGGCCAAACCATAGGAAGGTCTATGTCTAACGATGGACGATAAAACATCTATGATGATGATGATGATGATGATGATAGATTCGTGGCCCAGCCATTCACCATCTTTACTTCAAGATGGAAGTGTAGTATCTGTTCCTCTCACGTCAACGGAACACAGCAATAATTTCCTGCTTTCAATTTTAAACTCTATTATAACTATAATATCGTTGTGGACTCTCAGGGGTCTACAGTTCCCTCGTTGAGAACCTCCCCACGCTCTTTTGTCGTAATCTGGAAACCTCACAATAGGGATATTTGTTGTCAATTTCCTTCTCTGAAAAGCTATCCCTGCATCAGATTGCTTCCAACACAACTGTTTCTTCGTTCATTAGTTTTTTCTAAAATCAAGTCTTTCTCCCGTAAACAGGTCAAAAAGCATCAAGACCAAACACATCAGCCAAACAATGTAGTACGGACTACTGATAGTTATAATCCTGTCCTGTCAAAAGGCATCAGTCGATAATGATAGCATAGTAATACAAATACAAAACCGAATGCGATTGTTACTTGCATTTATCCGTACTACAATGTCGTTATTTTGGCTGATGCCTTTTGTCTAGATGCTTTTCGACTTGATGCCTTTTGACTGGTCAACCTTTTCCCTTAGTTTGGTCTCATTGCTAAAAAAAAAAAAAAACTCGATTACCTTTTATAAGTCTCCTACAAAAATCTAACGTCAATAATTTGAAAATACGGAACCCTTAAGGGAATAAACCTAAAAGTTTGACCATAAATACGCTAGTTCTTTTTCTTGTGTGAAGATCTAACAAGGACAGTGATCGACTTTTGCTTTCAAGTTTACATCTAAAATTGAGGCAAAAACATCTTAAAACCCCTCGAAACATCTACATTTCCCAGATAGACATCTAAAATCTAGATCTATTACGTATTATTGAATGCGACAGTAATCTTCATCATTTGTTTAATTGGAATGTTACTTAATTTATTGAAAATATCACATCTTTTGTCACTATAGATTATATAAAAATATTAATTCATAATTTTTTTAAATCGTCTAAACAGCAATTTATGACATTTAGACTCAAACAAAAATATCTAGATTTTGAACAATTTGGCAATACTGTAGAAAGAACGTAACTCAGTAACATCTAAACTGGCAACGCTGAGCAAGGGACGTTACTAACATTTCGTTTTGTCAGTTAGTGACGCAATCGATGTTAGAGGTGTTCACGCATCTAAAGAGGAATTAAGGAAGAGACCAAAATTTTCAACTAAATTTTCAAACTAATACACTTGACACTTGCAAAAACAATTACCAGAATGCCTGGCCTTGCTCAAGCTAAGGAGTGTCCATTAAAGACCTTAATTTGTTGTTAATGAAGGCATATTCAATATAATGAAACATGACTGGATTTTCTATGAAAAAATATTTCTCATGTCAATTATGAAATGACATTCCCCTACGTATAGAGCAGTCTGGTGTCTAATACATTCTTCAAGCTAATGCATTTTAGGAGTACTTCAGTTAAATACTTCTGGCTAAAATGCAGCGTTTTAATCAAGATGGACACACATACAAACTTTTACGTATATATATTACACATGGACATAGATAGATAGAAATCAGATGAGAATTACTAGGCTTGGTGTGAGCGTAGACACCCCACAGATTATTAAGTTGCAAATCTTTTTCTTTTTTTTTTTTTTCCTTTTTTTTTTTCTTTTTTTTCTGCATTTTTTTTTTCTAAGTGCATTTTAGGGGCACTTTAATTCAAAACCTCTGGTTACAATTCTACCTCTGGGAGGAGAAGATGAACACACACACACACACACACACGTAGATACCCAACACGAACTTTTTCGAATATATATTAGATGGAAAAGCTCAGTTTCATGATGATGGTAATGGTGGTGCCGCTGGAATATTACCATAAGATCCTGGATTTAAATTACTGGTTTCGATCGAAGAATCTGCATCTTGAAAGGACGAAGGGTTAAATTGTACCTGTTTCGAAGCGTTACCGAAAAGATCCGCCATAGGATCCTCAGTACCATTGCTGCTTAAACGGAATCGAGAATTCTGTTTCAACTCATCCGAAGCGGCGTAAGAGAACTTGTTTCCATTAGTAAACGAAATGTCCGTGTTGGCAACCTCTTCATCCATGATTGAGCTCGTATCGTAATCAGGTGTTACTGGACGTTCTGCATCACTGTTGTCCTTAATTTCAAAATCTCTTTCGGGTGAGTCCGCTCTCTCAGGGGGAAGACTCGTTCTTTGTGGTTGTGTCGGATTTGGTTGCTGTAAGTAGGTGAGCGGAAAACCGACGGGTTCGTACGTTTCCGCTTCTTCTTTTGACGTTCCATCCTTAGCGGTGAGAAAGTACCGAGACTCCGGTGTTTGTGACCCAGGCTCCGGTCTTGAGAATGATTCCCGATTTCTGCTGAAGAGTGAGGTCAAGGTGTAAGGTTCGTTCGGTTTAGATGAAGACTCCTCTATTTGCTTGAAAGAGTCCTCTTTCTTTCGGAGAATGAACTGAGACTCCCTAAGCGTCCAGCTGTTGAAGTCTTTCAGAGAGTTCGCTTCGATACCAGAGAATTCATGACTGTACTTCGAATTGGACACCTGTCAAGTAAGAATGAAATAAGTAAATAAACTGTTTGAATAATCAAATTGCAGGTCTGGTTAAGTATTCTATAGGGATTGTGAAGTGACCAAGTCTTTTGGCGGCAAGCTATGTTGGGAGTGATCAATTAAAAAATTGGAAAAAAGTGTTGATAGACGGTGATCACTATGAGAGTCTGTATATTTAAAAAAGACGAGCGTAAATACTGCTGGACACGAACCAAGTGATCAATTAAGTATAAAATTACATTACAAATCGAACCCCTCCTCTGAAAAGCTATTCAGAGGTGGGGAATTTTTCAAAAGACAACGATTTTTCTAAACATTATACGAAGTAAATGTTTAGATTTAAATTTTCAGCCCTCTAGATCTATCAGTGCGGCCTGTACACACCATACATATTCATCCAAATAGCCAGTCGGTCAGACAGTCACACCAGCTCGAAAACTGAGAAAAAAAACATATGTTGACAGTTTTTTTTTTCTGTGATCTCTAGCGAGCGTAGGATCACGACTCGAGGATTACGATGAAGAATAACTGATATTAAGATCGAAGAAATAAGAACGATTCTACACTTTCCCTTTAGTAATACTTCTCCAATTTCACTTTCTTTTCATCGCAACTCTCAGAACGTCATTACTACGACCGTTTGTAAGGAACATGGATCGGAAATAAAGAACCTATCCACCGTGAGACTCGAAATCGCACCTCTTTTTCCCCCCAGGATGCCTCTCTATGTACAGCAGATGTCTTAACGTTTACGGTACGGAACCGTCCAACGGACAGTCATTCAGATCTAATTATATAACCCTTCTTGGTAACCTATCAGGCCACTGGGTTCTTACCCAGTGGCCTGATAGGTTACCATGAATCAATTTACATAAATAGGTAGAGTCAGAAATAATCAAATCATCGTAGCCCCCAAAATGGACTGCCCGACCAACCAGCCAAGTCAGCGACAGATTCGTGTTTCTTTGCTCGTCCGTGTGTGGGGCAACAAAATTACAATTAGCATTCAAAGTTAATATAAGACTGTGTTATAATACTGCTACCAATAATAAACAGTCATCATCACAGTCAATGATTGAGCAAACGTAATGTTAAATTTGAATTCATGTAAAATACAATAAATATGGTCAGGATAAATTGTGTTTTTTTTTCTGGTGTTTTTCACTGGGAACAATATAAATTGACCAAAAAATAGCAAATTTTTTGTGCCTTATTCTGACGGGCTTGAGGTCATTGTTGTTTTTTTTTAACTTCAATTTTTTCAAAGGAAAACGTCAATGATATCATGAATAGAATTTATTCTGACCATATTTATTCTTCAATGCAATTATTTCACATGACCGCAAATTTTGACGCTACGGCTGGTTGATCATTGACTATGGCGTTTTTTTTCTTTCAATTCTATACTGAATTTTATTTTTAGTTTAAAAGTTCACAGAACGCTTAAGATAAATTACTTACCGATTGTTTACTTCGGGACCTGCTTTTGCTGCAAAAGATTTTGAAAAAACAAATTGTTAAGATAATATGATTGGATATGTTTTCATGCTGCTTTGCACCAAATTCTGATGAGTCTATCAATAGCACTTAGATTCTCTAGATTCTAGGGTTTGTTTTTTTTCTAAATGTTGTTTTCATACGATTCTAGATATGTTTTTTCCCCAGCAGAAAACGCCAGTAATGTGATAAATAGAATTCATTCCGACAATACTTATTCTTCGATTGAATTTTTTTTGTGACAAATTTTGACGCTTCGTTTGTTCAATTACTGACTGCGATGGTAAGTTTTATGTATATTTATATACTCAATAAAGAACCCAGCATGGTACCACTATGATCTTCTAAGTCATGTGATAATTTTCTTCTTTTGGAATTGAACTTAATATATCTCCGATAAAATATCGCACTTTCTGTAGGTTTTAAAATTGTTCATTTTGATTGGCTAAGGATATGGTTATATATCTGCCTTGTGTGAGCAGTCAATGATAGTGTTCATTTTTCTATCTCTATAATGAGTGGCATTACTCTTTCTGTTGGTTCCTCTGACCAAAATAATGGAGTATTCCTCATAAAGCTAACGATTTATTTCACTTTGATCTGCTTTAAAGCTTTTTCAAGTGTTTTTTTTTAGCAGAGTTTATAAATTGTTTATTTTTTTCGTATTTAATTCTTATCAATAATTATTTCTAATTTTTTAAATCCATATTTCTTAGTTTTATTTTTTATGGTTTTACATCTTGTTTTTTGTAACCTGTACTACGGTGTTTACTAAATTTTTATTTTTTCATTATCTTAGTTTTCATACTTCATTTTTTTTTTTTTTTAGAGTAAATCTCTTCTTGTGCCGACATTTGACCCCAATCACTGACTTCGATTAGAGTAATTTATTTTTAACCCTAAATTTTAGAATGTGTAGTTTGTTTTTTTTTTCGAAGCACATATTGTACCTTGAATCAATGTTTCTACACATGTCGTTTTTTTCTAATGTTTTCCATTCTATCGTTGGATTTTTTCCCCAACCCCCAAGTTTCCAGAAATTAGCAGACAGTGAAGTGTCGTTTCCGTACTTTTCAAGATTAAAGGAGATATCATGGTTACCTGATCTGCTCTTGAAATTTAATTCAGAAACTCCTATGTAGAGTTTAGAATCAATTTTATCTGTCTACGTATGTATTTGTATTATATACAATTTCTGATATCGGGCAATTGTTTTGTAGCACGAATTTCACGGGTTTTCTATATTTACATTTTTTTAGCTCGATTTCTATTCAATTTTTTATCACTGTAGTTACAGATTATTCTTTCCATGTTATTCGTGTAGCTATATGCTGTGTGTTTAAATTCCTTTAAGTGGAAAATTTTGTATAATCCGTTGTTCGGTGGGAAATATTTCGAAATAGATCAAAGAAGATTTCACCGGCGTTTGTTATTACCAGCTAATTGAAGGTTGGGGTAAACCATATTATAATTCTTTTTCTGCACCTTTCGTTAGTTTTAGTATTTTCTTTAATTTCTTTTTTCATTTCATTAATAAATTCTGGTTCATGTTTTACAAATCTACTCCTAGTATTCAGCACTGTTAGAATAAAGATTTTCGGAATAATATATACAACTTGTAATATATATTTCACATATATATCACGGTTTTCAACTAATAAACGAATGTCCCTTAAAAAACAATATTTCAATATGAAGCAAAGTCTTCAATTTTGAGAGAGAACTTACCGTTTCGATTTCCTATCTTCTATGAATTTCTCTGCAATAAAAATAAGATTTTTATGTTTTATACGGAAGTGTTTGTTTCAGTAATAATAAAAGTTATAGTTACTATTCGACGAATTTGTTGTAATGACATAATATGAAATATAGGCTTACAATGTTTATTACACCACCGCTAACCGTAATGCTTAATGACTGAGTAAATATGATTATTTGATGTGTGCTCTAATATACAAATTGTATACTTTTCTTTCACACAAAAATAAATGTTAACTGTTAAAATACTAGATGTCAAATCATAGCAGAAGAAAGTGATTGTTTTGTGCGATTTCTAATCTTAAAGACACTTACCTCTTGAAGTCTGTTGCAATTTTCTTGGACGAGATGTGTAATATACCATCGGAACTGATGCCGGTCTCTGTACAGGCATGTGACCAATGGTGGACATGTGGGATATCATTGGTATTTTGGGGCGTATTTCACCGCGTACTGTCGTATGGTATCCGACCATAACCTCTGGATATCCGACCATTGTGGGATGGCGGACTGATGCCGCCGGTATTTGTCGGACGACTACCGTGCGATAGTCAATATCATTACTAGTTTTCATCACTTGCTGTTTTTTAGATTTTTTCGACCTCTGGGACCTGGATTTAAAGAAAGATACGTTTTTGACGGATCTGAATCATATTACATTATTCGGAAAATGATGTCCGTATTATACCAACGTTCAGTCGTGTCCTACAACATAACGATTATTTGTAGCCTAAAAGCTCTATATTTACTAATCACTGTTTATTTCATCTGTAGACGGTGTAACTCTTAAAGCCAAAGATGGAGGGGGAAAAAAAGAAATGTCTTATATAATTTAAGCGTAAACTGAGTCACAGAGCGTTTCAAATAGCTTCCAACATTCACTTAGCATATGATGAAGGGACTGCTTCCGATCGTACGGAGCGGCGTTGGTTTCAAAGATTTTGCAGTGGAGTCTTGAGGCTCCAAAATCAAGAGGGCAGAGGACGTCCGTCTCCAATTGAAAAAAATAACTGAAAATGCTGGTCGAACAAAATTCACGAATATCACGAATATTGTGTACAGACATTGCAGCCATCTGAGGCAAATTGGTCAAGTGAAAAACTTGTTCCACACCAACTCAATGAAAACCATGAGGAGGATAGCTGTGGCTCGATCTCTGCTATATACTATTTCTGAGAAAACGCAGGTAAAAATATACATATATACGTATGTTAAATCATTAAGAAAAAAACTCACTTGATAATCCAGTATACTATTCCAACAATACCGAGAACCAATAAAATGAATGCAAGGATTGAACCTGCAATAATACCAATCATTTCTCCACTAACTTCTGAGGCATTGCAACCTGCAAGAGACACAGAAATAGAAATATAAGTACACAAGCTGAAGTAATCGTTTACACCGGGTAAAATATCAATAGAGTGAAAAGGAGAGAACTTTCAGATTGGTAAGAAAAGTTTCCTTCCATGTTTGTGCCCCGAAAGAATTATATATTTATCTGTGTATATATTCATACAAATTAGTATGCTTATTTTTATAATTGTCCAAGTTCAAGTATAACCTATAAATTATAAAAGATTGGTCAATGCAGAATGAAAAAGAGAAGTTAAAATCAATCATCATCAATCTTTTAACGTCCATTGTTGGACATGGACCTTCCCCAAGATTTGCCACACTTCTCCATTGTGGGTGTCACGGAGCCCGCCCTTTTAAATCTATCTAACCCATCCCTCCATCTAATACTCTGCCGGCCTTGGTTGTGCATGTTATCTTTGGGGATCCATGTCTTCAGTCACAATGTCCATTGGTTGTCTGCCATTCTTGCAACATGGCCAGCCCATTGCCATTTGAGTTTTTAATAGATTCTATGATGTCTTGGACTCCTGTCTTCTCCCGGATGTATTGTGCTGCCTTGTGGTCTCTCCATGTCTTTCATGTGCACATCACATGGTTCTCAATATGCGAGTCTGTCTCTTGGCTAGGTTCCATGTTTCAGCTCTGTAGGTGACTATCAGGAGGATGCATTGATTGTAAGGGTCGTAAAATGTGATTATCTGTTGCCATTACAATAGACGGGTCACAGAGACGCTGACAGTTCGAAACTAAAATAAGAGAAAACAGACTGAATTCGGAAGTGAAAGGAAGAAAGAGTCATCGAGTTAGTGAGTGAGTTGAAATAAGAGAGATTCATGGAGTGGGTTCAAGGAAGAGAAGAAAGATCCAGTGAGTGAGTGAATTTTGTTAGGGAAAAATTGATTTTTAACTTTGTTCATTCGATCGAGAAAAAAAAAAAGAATTTGAAAAAGTTTCTACTACATTGACGTAGAATTTCTTTTCACATAAGATTCTTAAAAAAAGAACAACAACAAACATTTTTCTCATCTTTGGCTCAAGTTTTCATCTTGCATAAGAACAAGTATGATTTTTCTTTCCTTCATCTATTTCTTCGAACGAATTTACTGATATTATTCTTTTCTGGAAAACTATTTATGCACCACTTTTTTCGTTGCATAAAATTTTGTCTTAAGACTTTATGTCCGATCACCCTTGAGTTTGGATCAACAGCTTGAGTTCAGACTTGAAAGGAAAAAAATAAATTTAGAACACTTGAATTATTAAGAATAAATTACCTAATAAATAAGCATTAGGCACCCTAGTGCCGATCAAAACATAAACAATCCCATTATTCTCTTACAGCTATATGTGAGTAAACATATGAAATAAGAAGATATGAATAATGTATAAATGTCTTTAGAACGGACAGCAAAAGTCCAGTTTTGCATTATAGTTACAACGTAAATAGAAGTCTAGTTTAAAATGCTTTGATTTTTTCTCAAATCTTTTTACTTTAAATCCCCCCCTCCCGGGTCCATTGATTATGCATGTCAAATTTGGTTTGGCTGCGCCCATGTTTAGGGCTTTTTCATGACGTAACAGACAAAAAATAGACGGACAAACACCTCTCACTCATGAATACAAATAAGATGATTTTGAATAGCAGATTCCCTCTGCTATGCGGATGTTGAGCATTTCAATAAAAAATCTTCCGTGAGCCGAATTGATGTAACGCAAGAATGCAATCGCCATTGATTCATGGGGGGGGGCATTTGTTCCTATACCAATCAAATGGTTATTATGGTATGTTAGGCTCAGTCGTTAGAGGTTTGAGTGAAAGGAGGTTCAAGAGACAAGGGTTTGGGTGAGAGAAAGAGAGTGGGAGAAAGGGAGAGAGAGAAGAGGGTGCTTTGCATCTACAGCAGCTTGCAGCAAAACAACTAAAGAATGCCATTTTCAATTTTCACCCTTTTCCATGAAAACGAATAAGTGGCGTAAAGAGAACTTTCAAAAAGCAGAATATATATATATATATATATATATATATATATATATATATATATATATATATATATATATATATATATATATATATAATGAAATAGAATAACCAAAACAAAACATATTCGCCATGGCTATACTTATCAGGATACATATCTTGGCTCGATGAGTTGGTCAGTCCTGGAACAATGCTTGTAGTGAATATATGGTAAGGCATTTAAGCTAAGATGTAATCTACTTTAATAATGAGCATTGTGAAAAGTTAGAGATATTTATATAATGAATTAGAAGAACCGTGTCAATGTGATCAAAGCTTAAAGTATACAACCTATGCATAATACCAACAATGAATTGCGGATGCCAATGATGGAAACAAACAAAATGGACGAAGAAGGAACTTAAAATAGCAGAAAAAATTGGGGAAGAGCGAAGCCTGCGGGAAATCAACGAGATACAAAAGTATGAAAATGGATCAGGGGAAAGACTAGAGAGCAGAATATTATACAAAAAGTCCAGTAACAAAAAAAAATGGGAATGGGCGCGACAGTTGGCAAGATGAGATGACAGACGGAGTAAAAGGCTATTTGATTGGTGTCCAGCAAACTCAGTAGAAAAGACGGGGGGATGGGATAGGGGTTCGTTGGTGAAACATGGCAGATATTAGCACAGTCACGGTCGTCTTATAATGGAATTTGAAAGGTTTTTGTCCAGAAATAGACTAATAATGACTGATGATGATGATGGTGATGATGATGATGATGATGATGATGATGATGATGATGATGATGATGATGATGATGATGATCGTCCCATTCAATCTATAACACTTACTTTTATTCATGACAACAGGCAATTAATTTTTCTATCGAAAAATAATATATATATATATATATATATATATATATATATATATATATATATATATATGTGTATGTGTGTGTGTGTGTGTGTGTGTCATCCACAGACAACTGTTTTGTTATATTACAACTCTTCAGGGTGGCTATAGAGTATCCATTATCCCATCCAGTACCACGAGGCCGGTATCCTACCTCTGCGCTGGGGAACTGGACGGCTAGTAAGGCTGAATTTAAGCGATACATCTATTTGACTTATATTCCTCATCCACGAGTGCTCTATTCCAATATGTATATATATATATATATATATATATATATATATATATATATATATATATATATATATATATAGTAGAATATGGATTTACTACACAAACTAGCTCTCTCCGGGCCTCATCAAGCGAATGATTGTCTGTGTTATTTTGGTTCTAGTTTTGAAGAATTTGGTGAGAATGCTGTGAGTGTGGTAGTGAGTGGTATGGGGTTATTCATTTTATCAAGGGGAGTGAACTGGATCTAAGGGGCACCTCTGAAAGGATGCTTAGTAGTAATCGGGGAGTAATTTTTATCTTGACCTAGATATTTTGGCATATATATATATATATATATATATATATATATATATATATATCAACGTGTGTTTCAACGTAGGTTTCTTCAGTTCTACAGTTTTCTGGCTGGCTATCTATGTATCACGCACTCATGGCACATAAATGGAGTTTGAGGGTTGAAAATCAAAGCATTCACGCTTCTTCTTGTTGTTGAACCCCATGCGTTTTAGTAGCGTTCAATTTGCAAAGTAAGTTTATGCTGAATTGGTCCCTTAGTTTGTGTAAAACTGTGTTAACACTTGATTTTTGAAAATTGGTCCTCTTCGTAGTGATCACTGCCCAACAAAAATGAAATAAGTAACTTATTCATTGCTCACCCTTTTCTCAATCTTTTTATTTGATCACCCCCAACATAGCATGGTACCAAATGATCTTGTTCGTGTGACAGTTTCTATTGAGTGACAAATTAGAGTGAAATAGCAATTTAGAAGACTTTGTACAAATGAGATTTCTCACTTTATTTGACGTTTTGCTGGTTCAACTTAGCCTTTTCAGAAAAAAGTTATGGAAATACAAAACACTGTTTGTTATATACAGTCCATGTCTAATGTGGGGCTTGATGATAAGTAATCAAATTAAGTAGATATTAAGTGTCGGCAAAACTATAAGATCTTATTTGTCCAAAACAAGGAATTTTGAATCGTCATTTCACTCTAATATTGTCGGATAAATCAGGATCCATTCATATACTCCGGTTATGAGTGAATAACATATGTAAAGAGTTCTGAAACTTTTGTATCCTGTCGCGCCGCCACTGTAAACAATCAGAGCTCGATGCAGAAAAATCTGTTTTCAAAGTGCTTCTCCATTCCCAAGATCCACTTTATCAATATGAAAATGACTCCGGGCTCAAGTCCTTCGTTCCATTTTGTGACCCGACGGACTCAAATCTATATTAGCAGGCTATCAATATCCCTCTCATCTGGATATCATCGTCCGTAAACAACCGATGAAATCTTTTCTTTTTTCTGAGAATTCCTCTTAAGTAGGTTTTAATGGGTTGTCCAGTTGATCTCTTAGTTTGTGGAAAATAATGTTTATAGAACAATATCGCAATACTTTACAAGTACGGGAATAATTTGACTTCTTGCTCTCTGACCTCCTCCTCCTCCTCCTCTTCCTTGCTTTGTTACAACTACCACGGATGGTGAACGCATGGTTCTTGTTCTCAATATACTCATGATTTTCTACGGGATATCTCAATGGATTTTTTTAATGATATTTTGCAGAAGGGTGGACAATAGGCTATGAAAGACGTGAGATTGAATTTTCGGGCGGATCCATACGCGGTTACTTCCCTTGACAATCGCCTTGGCTGAGGTATGCGCTCTTTGAGTACTTTCTCGGATATCTATTCCGAATTTCCTTTTCTCATCATCTCGTGACAGGCAGATCACTTGACCAAAAACTCATCCATTAGATCTCTTTAGAATTTTGCTCATGTCTTGCCGACGGCTAGGATAGGATTAAATCAAGTATTGGCTTACTAATACGCAGCAACTAAGAATGATATCTTCAAGAGACTAATGTTAATTTATTTGGCAGATAGCATATAAATATTTCATTCCGTAGACAGAACACGGATTGTCTCAGCTTAAAATCTAAATACAAAACATGTCACAATAAAAGCCGTTACATGACAACCAACGTCTTCCGGAAGCGTATCATGTTGGGTGATCAATTAATAAATTAACTCTCTCTTTTGTTGGGCTGCGATTACAAAAGATAAGAGACTGAGTTGGGCAGAACTTACACTATAAATTGAATTGAATGGGGGTAAGTTCAAAAAATCATCCTTTTGGGGGGCTGTAGTTATAATAAAGAGAAATGCTCAAATTTTCAGCCTTTCAAATCCACTGGTCAGCCTGTATACGTGAAGCATACATAGCCAGCCAGGCAGACCAGCCTAAAAAAAAGAAAAAAACCTATTTTGACAGTTTGGGAGACAGTTTTGATCAAAGATTCAAAATTAAGTCAGCAGAAATATGGAAACTTATCGGGGAGTTAGCAACTACTCGGAGAAACGAGATATGACTACAATCACTTGCAGAAAATCAATCAACTTCCCTACAGGTTTAATCATAAAGATACATCTGTCATTAGCATCATCGGCAGCTTTTTAGCGTCCCTCGTTGGACATGCACCTTCCCCGAGATTCGCCAGACCTCTCTATCATAGACATCGCAGAACCAGTATTCCAAGAACTTGTCCAACTCGTTGTGCTATTTCATGTTCAATTTAATTTCGCATATGATCTCTGGGAATCCACGTTAAGAGCTGTGACATCCTACGATTGTCTGACATTCTTGCAACATAACCAGCCCATTGCTATTTAAGTTTTCTAATGGTATCTATGATATATCTGAGTCCAATCTTTTTTCTTGTGTTGTCTTGTGATCTTTCCATGTGGGGTTAGGCACGATTCTCTCCAATGCACGTTACATGTTTCCCAGTTTGAGGATCAATCTTCTGGTGAGTGGTACGTTTCAGCCCCATAGGTGACTACTGGGAGGGTGTAGAGCCTTCTTTTTAGGACTAGTGGGATATTCTTGTTCTTGAAAGTCGAGCTTGCTCTACCGAAAGCTTTCCAACTTAAATTGATTCTTCACTCGATTTCTTCTCCTTTCGAAGATTACAAGGAGATTTGTTGCCCAAAGTGGGTTTAGTGTTCTACTTTCCACATTACTTTACAAACTAATTCCGGTGAAGTTTAATCAAATGTTATTTATCAATAATGTAATCAGCATTATTATCAATGAAAGACGAACTGGAAGGAAAACACTTGATTTCATGTCGAAAAAAATCTGCGCATTTTTTTTGGGGGGGGGGCGTTTTTTGGAGGGTGACCTTTAAAGTCTCTATCCTCCACGAGGCGAAACTTTCCCATATACGATAAACAACACATTGCTGGATAAATGAGACGGTGGACTGAATACAGGCGTAGTTTCAAACCATTAAACCTTGGTATTGCCTTAGTTGGCTAATAATTTATTGCAGTGAAATACGCATTTATTTCCCGAAAACCCTAATAAATTAACTATGATACAGAATGTTATTAACTGATAATTCACGGGTAAATCAATAAATCTGTAGCTCACTGGTTGGAAAAAAGTTTCTATCTTACACAACATATTTTTATTTTCCAACATCGTCACATTCCTTATCAGTACGCTCAAATCAGTGTATCTCCATTAATGACATAGACTTATTATACAGAGAAAATTCGAGGAAAGTATAACAAAAAGAATGATATTGTTAGGCTAACCAGGTTGATATTAAAGAATAGGGAGGAAATAAAAAAAAAACTGGAATCACAAGGGGAGAGAATGGGATCATGGGCGTCCGCTCATGCCCTGACCCAGGACCAGGTCTTCACACCGAGGGCGAGGGGGTTTAGAAGTTGATACCTTACGGTAAATAAAGGATATTACTGCAGTACAATCGTCCCATGTAACCTCAACGTGATAGTCCCATATGAAAAGATGGTACTATTCGCCATCAGAGTCAATACCTGAAAAACATTTGACGTCATGTACAAAAAAAAATCCATCTAAGAATGAATATGGTCAGAACGAATTCATCTCATGACATCACTGGCGTTTTCACCAAGAAAACATGTAGAATAGAATGAAACATATCTGGAAAAAAAGAGAACCCTTCGCCAACTTTGGTTGCAATGGCTGTTCGAATATTCGCTGGTGCTCGGTCTATCATGGATTAGGTCATGTGTATCTGTTAGGATCTTACAGGTGATCCTCTTTGCTTACACTACAGATAGTGGCAAGTGCATCTTCACCACGCTCAGAATGCCTATCGGGCAACAGGGTTGCCACTAAGGTGTTTTCCAGATATGTACCTCTTCACCCTTTGATACAACAAGGCTCTTGATACGGTACCATTCAATTTGTTCTATACTATCTGGTAAGATCCAAAAATCATTAAAGTTCTTGTTATTTTCAAACTTAGACACTTATTTTACGAATAAATTATTCAACTACATTCATGTACTACACCATTATGAAGCATGGGTTTCGCTTTATTTATTTGAGCTGAAAGTTTTATTTCCACGGTTTATACTGGTTTATATGAGGCTGTCAAATATGGAAAACAAATTGAATAATTTAGTTGTATGAGTTCCAAATGGAACGTAAACCAAGTTAAAGTGCTCACAATCCCAACCAAGGATTTATCCTGGGGACTGATTCCAAACATTTCGACGAGAGCTTTGAAAATTCAGTGATACTCAACTGAGTGCCATGATTGAGGCAGACCTACGTAAAAAAAACAAATAGAGAGGTTTCATCGGAACTAAGTGATCATCATTCAACGGTTGTTCGACATATGCACTGAATTGGAAAAGCAAGAAAGATTGCATGTCGAGCAAATGACACTACAGACATTGAACGATTCACCTCACCTAGCTTACTCACCAGACCTCTCTCCGATCGACTCCCCATTTTTTCAAGAATTTCGACCATTCCCTGCATGGGGGGGTCTCCAACAACCAGGTAGCTCAAAACGATTCTGACAGATTCCTCAGTTCAAGGACCTCAGAATTTTATGCTGACAGTATGAATGGACTTGTTTCTAGTTGGCAAAGATGTGTAGATTCTGAAGGTTCTTATTTCGATTTATAACTTTTATTTTAAGCTGATATATATCCCGATAATCCTAAAAAGAAGAGTATACAACTCATGCATTCTCCCGATAATCACAAACTGAAACATGAAACCTAACCAAGATGCAGACCTGCAAACTGAGAAGCATGCAATGCGCGAATGAGAGGATCTTGCTCAACCTTTCATGGAGAGATTACTAGACAGTACAGTAAATCAGGAAGAAAACGGGAGTCCAAGACATTATAGAATATAGTTTTAAAAAATTAAATTGTAATGGGCAGGCCATGTTGCAAGAATGAAAGACAACCGATGGACAACGTGGATCCCCAAAGATCACATGCGGAACCGTGGCAGACAGAATACAAGATGGAGAGATGAACTAGACAAGTTCAGAAAATATTGGCCCCGCGACGCCCATGATAGAGAATTGTGGTGAATCGTGGGGAAGGTCTATGTCCAAAGACGGGCGTTAAAAGACTGCTGCTGCTGCTGATGATGATGATGCTTTAAATTTGATGATGAAAACTGCAACTACTTTCGCCCCAACCTAATACATTTTCTCTACCTTTCGTGTTTATGTCTCGTAATATAAAACGAAATCCAAATCGCCATTGCTAATATAAAATGTTATTGATCCATGCTTTTTGAAAGCTCGACATTCATGTTAAGTCATGCATCGTTGATGAGAAAACTGCAATTGCCTCACAAAACTCGCAGTTTATAAGAAAGTGTATTGGCAATACAGGTACCCTTCCAAGTGAGATGCCTGTGACCTATACTTGCTCCTGACGTGGGAAATAGCAACGACAATGTTTTCAGGTGTAGTTACGAATCAGTCATGAATCACCTGGGATTGTATTTGCTACCACCCGTCAGCCCATAAATAAGTTTCGTTGATTAATTGATATACCTGTAGTAGAAATAATTAGTTTAATCAATTACTATACTTGAACTCATAATACGGACAATTATAACTGTGGGGATCCAGTGAGAATTGATATCACCAGGAATCTGATTTTAATGACACAGCAAGCACCAAAAACACATATGTACACACGTATATATATATATGTATAATGGATTCAATATCCACATGGGTGAACACTTACTAGAAGTGACACAAACAGCGTGACACGTCTATAATTATACTTACTGATTTGTTATCGTAAATACGTAATGGGGTGATTTACGTAAGTGAGCCCTTTTTCAAAAGAATTGAGTAATGTGTAATGTAAAACAGCATCCATATACAAAACATACCTTATGGAACATAACAAACTGTGTGTATGGCATTAGCTATGTATTAAAATCATTGCTGAAAAAGAGATGGTGTTTAATCAGTACTACTAGGGTGCCACGTTAATATAACTGTTTTGTCTTCAAAGATTCCCGAAACAAATACATGGTAAACAACTGATGATCCCAAAAAGAGAAAATTTACACATAATAACACAGTATATGTAAAACATAATAAAAAATGAATAAAATAAAATAAATTATATCAACAGATATTGGGAAACAAGTGACTGAAGTGACAATTTTTTTGCTAATGCATTTAGTGTTTAAAGCTGTAAAGTTTTCTAGACTATATATATATATATATATATATATATATATACTACAAATCAGGAATACAGTATAATATGATATAATGCAATATCCAATGTGCGATGGGTTTATTTCATAAAGAGTTTGATACATTCAACATTAAACATTGTTGAGTTAGTGTAGAGATTAAAATATTATGGAATAAAGCATTCAGTACACGAACACCTTTATGTTCCTGTGTTGTTGGAGCTTCTTCAAGCGAATGATTCGATTTATTTTAGATCCCTATTAAGGGTATTTTGAGGATGTGATGTATGATAAGTTATGGATTTTAATACCCGACAATGCAAAATGAGGAAAGACAGTTTAGGAAGAAAATTTTTCTCTACCTGAATTATTTACGGTCGGGTGAAAAACGACAGCGATTATTTATTCCTTCGAATTCCGATCATCGCAGTTTCACTTACAAAATTTAGTCCCGAAATTCTCTTTCTCATATACACGTATATATATATATTACTGTGTCATCCAAAGACAGCTGTTTCAATGTATTACATCTCTTTAGTGTGGCTATAGACTTTCTATTATCCCATCGAGTACCACGAGGCAGGATTAAAACCTTCGCTTCAGACCCGGAGAACAATATCCTACCTCTGAGCTACGGAACTGGACGGTAAGTAAGGCTATATTCATTTATGCATAAATTCCCCATCCACCAAAACGCTCTATTCCTTATGGAAGAGCATTATATATATATATATATATATATATATATATATATATACATGTATATACATATACATATAAATATACATATACATATATATGCATATGCATATACATATACGTATATATATATATATACACACATATATATATATGTATATATATGTATTATATATATATATATATATATATATTAGCAGTAATAGTAGAGTTAAGAAAAATATATATAATCAGACAGAATAAGTATATACATGCACACACACACACACACACACACACATATATACGTCGATTAAATGTAGAAATTAGATCTCTAACAATGGGTGAACCCTTGTTCAACAATGCTTAAATGAATGTATTGAATGGATTCATATCACTTTTGAATTCAGCCATGAAATGGATACTTAATAAAATAGTATTTAGAAATTTTCCAAGATAGATGTCATGAAAATCTAGATAATTCTGGACATGATTTGAGGCAATTAACTGATGACGTCGGAATAGAATATTTCTCACTCTTCCCTCCTCTCTCTATCCGTAATTAAAAACTTTTAACTTTTTTGTCCTGAATCGAAGTCTGTGCGTTTTATCGTTGTTAGCTTCAGAAAATAGTCAGTCCAGTAGGAGTTCGACAATACATTGTCTAGACATAAACTGTAAACTAATGTCCGTAGTTTTCCGTCTTCATTTCCTCTCTTTATTTATCTTTCTCTCTCTCCCCCTCTCTCTCTCTCTATATATATATGTATATATATATATACACACACACACACACACACACACATATATATATATATATATATATATATATATATATACATATATATCTGTGTATCTTTCTTTATCACTTTTTATCTCTCTTTCATCCTTTCTTTCTTTCTCTTTTTCGTTGATTGGTGACGTTGGAAGAGAGTCTGCCTCTCCCTCTCTCTCTTCCCTTCTCTCTCTATACCTTACTCTTTATTCTAAACAGGAAGTCTGCACGCATCGTTGTTATTAGGTTGGGAAAATTGAATCAACTCACTGGAAGTTTGACAAAACATTGTCTAGACAGTATTCTTAACTTCAAACCAAGACTAAACTTGTCCACAACCTGATATTGTTACTCTCGTTCGTATGTACATATCTTTTCATACAGACCTCGCTCGATACATCAATTGAACCTTCACAAGTAACCCATTTTTTGCATGAATGATTCAATCGGTATGAATAAAGTTTAAGCCGTTCAGTTCAAATGAATAAAGCCAAACAAAACTTTGGATATACCCCAGCTACTCACACCCAGTCTCGGGTGTAGTCCTCGTTTTTGACACTTGCAATAAATAAATGTATTCATCGCAAGTGACTATCTTGTCCAAAAATGACTTTATAGGTGCGTCAAACGCATCTCTATAAGATGCTTTTTGTTTGATTTTCTCTGCTTTCTTATGTTGAAACGGGGTCTAGAGATTCGGATGAACAATCCTCGTGCTCTTCTTCCTCCACCTCCTCCCCCTGCTACCAGGGAGTGTGAACGCATCGTTGAACTTGAGGTCCTTGTTTATAGGATCCCTGGATTAGCGAGCCTGTTCTAGAAGGGGAAGTTGCAGATTTTGAGACTAGCAACATTACGCTCCGTAGATACAGAGGCATCACTCATTATCAGAATGCATGAGTTGACACTCAATCTTCCCGACAATCCAATAACTTACAAGATCACAGATTCAGACGCTACAAGTTCTATGTAAACAAAGAGGGCTGTAAAAAAAAAAAAGGATATCAGGAGATTCTCTTCCAAGTGCCGAGAAACTGAGCAGTTGAACAATCTTCCCAGGGTAACAGTAGAAACATCAAGTTCACCTACATTGAAAAAATAATGGGTTCGAAAAAAAAAATTATTCACGAACCTGATATAGATCTTCATGCAATAACATGAGCTTGCCGAACGAAATACAGCATATGTTAGAACCTCGTACAAGGGGGTCATCTATATACCAGAATACCATTAATATTATTATTATTATTATTATTATTATTATTATTAATTTTCACACCAGTTGAGAGACAGTAAGTCTCCTCGGGTCTCCAGCCCTCCTCTCATTTCTCCCTCACCCATTACAGTAGCGCTGTGATTCGTATCTCAACCACTATTTTTTCTTTCCCTTCCCTTTTCTCTTCTCCATGTCGGGCCATTGCTAACAGCTAGGGGTCGTAGATCTCATATTTATAGCACTCTCCTCAGTATCCGTGCAGTCCTTAGTAGTACTGTGGTCTGTACAGTCTCAATCCTTCCTCTTATCCCCAGTTCTTCCGGTCTCAGTGTCTATGGTACAGTTCCGAGCGCACCTACTGTTACTGGTACTACCCTGACTTCCATGTTCTACACCGTCCTCGGCTTGCTTGCTAGGTCCTGGTATTTTCCGAGCTTTTCACTATTTTCCCCAATTACTCGGTTATCCGCAAGCACGGCCAAGGATCTCCTTTTCTTGTCCACGATTACTAGGTGCGGTCTTCTTGCTTGGAGGGGATGGTTATTATTGCAATGTTTCATACAAATAAAAGAAAGACTCGTCTGTTTAGTCACTCGGAAGAAACCGTCACATAACCAAAATATTTTAGCAAAAGGCTGAGTTGGGGTTATCAATTAAAATATTTGAAAAATGGACCAATGAAGAAGTTTTCTTTCACATTTCGTTTGGTGTAGATAATTGAAAAAATCTGAATTTTCAAAAACAAACCTTAATGCTGCTAGGCACTAACTAAGGGATCAAATTAGCATAAACGTACATTGTAAATTGACATCCCTAATAAAAAAAAAACTAAGCGAGAGATCAAAGAAACAAAAGAATAAGACGTTTTTTCTTGGAAATACAGAGTAGATACTGAAAGTTTTCAGCCCGATGGCTACATTGGTGTGGTCTGCGCACTTGATATATATACATAGCTGGCCAGCCGAAACAATTTGAAAACTGAAAAAAAATATCATGACAGTTTTTTGTTTGCGGTTTCTAACAAGTTTATACACGCTGTCTGATGTTCGTATCCGTGACTTCATGCGGGACCTATTTTGTTGGTTTCAGGGCGTTTTCTAAGGCTAGTGAATGGACTACTGCAGTTGAATGATTTTACAAGCTAAGAATAGCCAAGTAAACTTTAATAAGGTTTTCCCAACATAAAGTGAAAAATAATACCGGGTACCAAGGCATTAGCCTAAGATACGATCCAACACAACACTTTAGAGGAAGTTTGTTTGATACCGTCAACCAGAAGAATGAATGCCAGTTTTCCAAGTTGAGAGTCAGATGACCGTAATTCGAAGCAGTCGTTTATTCAAGAGTATAAGGTTAACCACAGTGTTGAAAATGACACTATATTTTTTCCGAGTATAAAAAACAAGGTAACAAAAAAAAAAAAAAAAAAGGGTGTATTACGCTTTGCAGGGAAATAATCTGAAAAATTTTCAGTCAATGAAAATGTTGAAAATACTAGGAATAATAATCACTGATCACATACACCTTTGATTTGGGTATTGATTGAAATTACATTAACAGGGTGATTGAGTTCGAAGGGCAGATTGTATTACATTTGTGAAATGGGAAATTGTTTCAAGGAATTAAGCTTACTATTTGATTAAGGGATTTGTTAACGAATGAAAGTGTTTTCTTGGAATTGAAGTTTTCCTGAAAGGGATCGAGATTATGAGTTTACTCATTGACCAATGGTCTACAGAGCAAATTGAATCATTCACCAAAAAACCCATGATCATCATAGCTCGACCCTTACCAAAGGCCCTCCACATATATATATATATATATATATATATATATATATATATATATATATATATATATATATGTATGTATATATATATATATATATATATATATATATATATATATATATATATATATATATATATATATATATATATATAGAAACTGACAACAAAAACCGTCACCAAAATTATCAGAGTGGGCTCTTTCAATTGGTTGGCAGTGTATGTATGTATGTATCACGTGTGAAGACTGCACTGATGAGCGGAGAGGGCTGTATTTTTTAATATTCACTCCTTATTATACTTAGGCAAATGGTATTTGTGTTCTTTGAACCTTCCTAAATAAGTTGCTAAGCGGGGATTCGGTTCAATGTGAAGTTATGCTAAATTGTCCCCTAGTTTGTGTCTTACTTGTTCTAGAAAATTCAGCTATTGCGTTAGTGATCTCTACTCAAGAGAAGTACTTCATTCATTGATGCCTTTCTCTCTGAATTTGTATATGATCACCCTTAACATTGCATCCCGCCAAAAGACGTTGGTCACGCAACGGTTTCTATTGAGTGACTAACCAGACCTTTTATAGCTTAAATTTCAGATGAAAATTTTTTTATCTACATTAACGTTCGAAGGGCGTGTACTGTTACAATGGCTGAGCATTTGAGGCGTGGAAATAACATGACGCAAGAAGAATGCGCTCCGAAAGGGCATACCCGCCCCCACGTCATATTCGTGATAAACTGAACGATCGGGTAACAGATCCCTGGCTATGTCAAATTAAGCAAACGACAGAGAGGTAGGCGATTTAAATGAATTATTTAGATGTTTTTAGATGATTTGGAGGGGGGTGCGGCTAGGTGTCAGAGATCGCTATTCAGAATATTTTTAATAAAATATTCCTATTCATGTCTTTGACTCTATTTTAGATGTTAACTGGACAATGAATCTGATACCAAAAGGACATATGAAGAGAGAAATACAATCTTTCATCGTGACAGCCCTGGACAAATGCATCAGAACAAACAATGTCAAAGCTTAGATCGAAAAGACCCAGGAAAACAGCACATGCTACCTCTTCGGGGGAAGGATCGAGACTGTAAACCACATAATCTGAGAAAGTTGCTAACTTACCTAGAAAGAGCACAGGGATAGGCACGACAGGGTAGTAACAATCACACATTGGGATCTATGCAAACAACTAAGATTAAGCAATGTAGACAAATGATACTATCACAAACCAAAGACTGTCCTGGAAAGTGGAAGTCTAAAATTACCCAGTGACTTCAATATCCCAACCGACTACTCCATCTGAGCAAGAAGACCAGATCCGGGGACAAAGATAGGAGGACCTGCAAAATTATAGATGTACTAGAAAGTACCTGAAATAGTAGGTTCACTAGAATCTGCATCAAAGACATTGAAATCAAGATTGGAGGAGTTGGATGTAACAGGAAGGGTTGGAACTATGCAAACCATAGCGCTGCCGGTGTCTGCAAGAATACTGAGGTGGGTATTGGCTATCTGGAACAAGCGAACTTTTGTTTAACAACCCCCCTCAGTCACCAACACTGTCCTCGAGCCGAGACTGAACATTGCATGAATCTTAAAAAGGGGGTGTAGGAACAGTACAAATCACAGTGTTACTGTGATTTATGGGGATGCTAAGGGGAGGGATGGAGACCTGGTGAGACTCGCTATAACTCAACCCACAGCAATGATCACCAGACATTTGATGATAAATTTCAAACCATAGCTGCGGATAATGGAAATGTTGAGAGTTAGGCTGGAGACTTGCTATCACTTATTCTTCAGCGACGGCCACCAGACACCTGGTGTGAACATGCAGACATATGGTTACGACTACTACTTCTACAAATACTACTACTACTACTACTACTACTACTAATAATAATAATAATAATAATAATAATAATAATAATAATAATAATAATAATGGTAATAATAATAATAATGAGTAGTAGGATACACAGGACCATTCCTTGGGTGGACAAAGGAAGAACTCCAATCAATGGACTAGTGAACAAGAAAGCTGATGACAATTCACAAGGCCTTACACTCCAAGGATGACGCGGATAGATTGTATGCAAAGAGGAGAGAAAGCAGTGGAGGACTCATCAGCATAGAAGATTGTGGCCAAAAGGCCAAAACAGGACTAAAAAGTATGTGCAAACAATTAGTGAAAACATTATGAAAAGCGCCCGAAGCAGTGCAACGAACAACAAAAAGTAGCAAACAGAGGAGCAGCACATCAAACAAGGAGAGAAAAATGGGAATAGAAAAGACTATACGGAGAATTCAAAAAACAGATCCAGGATGTTGCAGACGGTAGGCGATGTACATGGCTACGCAAAGGAGACTTGGAGAGAGAAACGAAATCGCTCATCATAGCAACCCAAAACGAAAGTATCAGGACAAACTGTATCACGGCAAAAATTGACAGAATACAAACAAACAGCAAATGCCATGTATACTGGGAAAGGGATGAGACCGTAAATCGCATAACAATTAAACGTAGTCAACTAACACAGAAGGAGTACAAACACAGGAACGATAGAGCAGCAACAGTGATACACTGGGAACTGAGATCATGAATGGGATTCAACCATGCAGGCAAGTGGTACCAGCACAAACCGGAAACAGCCCTGGAGAATGGAAGACACAGATTATTCAGTTCTTTGACATCCTGACTGACCATCTCATCCAAGCGAGAAAACTGGACTTGGTAATCTTTGACAAGAAAAGGAGAACCTATCAAATGATAGACGTGGCTATGCCTGCAGATAGCAGAGTAACTACGAAAGAGAGTGAAAAGCTGGGAAAATACCAGGGCCGGGTAAGGGAGTTGAATAAGGTGTGGAACATTTAAGACAGGGTAGTCCCAAGACAGTCCAATAGTCGGTGCACTCGGAACCGTACCAAAAACACTGAAAACGAGATTAGAAGAACTGGGGATAAGAGGGAGGATTGATACTATACAATATCTACGACCTCCAGCTGTTAGCAATGGCCTAACAGGGAGAAAAGATGAGGGGAAGAAAGAAGAGAAAAAATAGTGGTTGAGGTACGAATCACAGCGCTGCTGTGATAGGTGAGAAAGATATGAGAAGAAGGCTGGAGACTTGAGGAAATTTACTGTCACTTAGCTTTCAGCAATAACCACCGGCCAACTGCTGTGAAACTGTAGACCACAGCACTGCTGTGGATTTCAAGAGTGTGGAGAGGTGGACTGGAGACTTGATGAGACTTGCTGTCACTCAGTCTCCAGCAAATCGAAAAACTACTCGAAAAGTTGATATTTTCAACGAATGATGCATCATTTGTAATTATTCAGACCACAACACAGCACAATACATCCGGGAAAAGACAAGAGTCAGGGACATCATAGAATCCATTGAAAAGCTCAAATGGCAGTGGGCTGGCCATGTTGCAAGAATGGCGGACAGCTGATGGACACCGCGACTCACGACATGGATCCACCGCGATCACATGCGGAACCGAAGCCGGCAGAGTATTAGATGGAGAGACGAGCTAGACAAATTCAGAAAGTACTGGCTCCGCGACGCCCATGATAGAGAAATGTGGCGAATTCTGGGGAAGGTCTATGTCCAATGACGGACATTGAAAAACTGATGATGAAAAACTGATGATGATGATGATGATGATGATGATGATGATGATGATGATGATGATGATGATGATGATGATGATGATGATTTATTAACATTAATTTTGACTGAAAATTTCACAAAAATTTATTTTTATGCTCTTTTGTAATGGATTTACACATATAATTCAAGTACAATAAGATAATAATTAAAAATATTAACAGTGTAAAAAAAAACACTGCTAAATATTGAAGAATCCTGTAGAAAATTGATATTGTCGCTGTTCTCAATAAATCATTCTGTTCGTCTGCAATGTTGAGCTGTGTGTACTTGACAAGAATAGAATATGTCAAGGTGCAGGCCCCCTTTTAAGTGTGATACCCAATTGAGAACAATTAGTCCGTTACTTTTTATCGCAATTTCTCCGGAAATGAGTAAACAGGCAGAAACTGTTGCAAATTAATTATAATAATAACATACTTCATCGAATGATAAGGAAAAATTGAAATTTTTAAAAAAAGTATATCGATCATTCCTGTTCATCGAATTAATTTTCAATCCGTTCTTATTTATTCGCCTGCCGCATATTTTTTCATTTTATCACCTTTTTTTTTTTCAATTTGCTCGCGCTGTTTTCGAATTTGCTTGCTCTATTTTTTATTTTTTTCTGCAGTGGTTTTTTATGCGGGATAAGGTGTAGACTTGGCAAGACAGCTGGAAAAAATGTGAAACATAAAGGTGGCAACAGTGCCCATCACTATTGGAATACTTGGAACAATCGTGTTGCTGAATTCAAGAGAAGGGAGGTCATTTCCTACGCTTTACATGATTAACAACAGCTTGATTTGTGAAATTTACACATTAAACAATTTTTTCAATTTTCATTGTTTCGTAAATATTTTGTCAATACGTTGTATATATATATATATATATATATATATATATATATATATATATATTTATATATATATATATATATATATATATATATATATATATATATATAGAGAGAGAGAGAGAGAGAGAGAGAGAGTGAGAGAGAGAGAGAGAGAGAACAGTAGTTGAAGTCAAGAGTAATGTTATTTAACGTGTAGATCTTTTCATCGAGGAAAACGCTATTTGGGAACGTTATCATCTTATCAATACATTGTATATTTACAATTTCTTTTATCCTTTGCATGAGTTTTGGAAGGCATACTGTTACCTAGAAAAGGAATTCCTATTCATAGCAAAGTTTAGATAAATATAGCCACTCTTGGCCATCCTGAATAGCCGATTAGAAAATGGTCTTACAAGAAATCCAAGAAACTGCGTTATTCAAAGGTTCGTCTGGTCACAGATATTTGTACTTATTTGATAAATCAGTTCAGATATTAAACAACTTTTATTTTGAATTATTACTCTTTCGAGGCATACGAGGAAAAAAATGTGTATGATATTTTCTACTTGGTCCTTACTACTGCGTCGTAGCCACAAATGCAACAAGAGGCAACAGTCTCAGCAGCTATATAAGTAATTTTTTATAAATAGGGGTATGGGCAGGGGGGTCATGGAAGGGGGTACCCTCCATCCATTCGGGGAAAAACAGTGGGGTTATCGCAGGCAATCGATATTTTTTTGCATCCAAGAAAGATTTTTAAAAACAACAGTATTTCTTTTAAGTTGCATGTTATGCGATTTGAACTCAGTGTGTATCGTCGATTGATATAGACTATTTATTGGAAATTAGTTCTTGTATTTTTAAGCTGTGTAAAATTTCAAATCTGGGTAAGACTTTGGTTAAATCAAGCCTTCTGACCCCTTGACCGAAGGAGACCCCATACGTCTACGTAAGTACTCTGTCGATGAATCAGTTTTCAGATTTTCAACAACGTTTATTTTGAACTATTGCCTTCAATATTCATCACACGGTCCAAACCACTGCATCATAGCAACGTAGAACTGTGGCAATAATCCCAGTTGCTATGTAAGTAATCTATTATAGATATCTATTAGCCCGAGTAAAGCAGAGGGGTAAGACGTGGGGCTAGCGAATCCACCTGGTTAAAGCCTTCTTGCCACTGGAACCACAGAGGAGTGGTTGAAGCGTGATGCTCCACAGGGATTCCACCAAAATAAACAAACATTAAGGGTCTGGTTGATCACTCAATAGAGACCGTCACGAAAGAAACGTCTGTGGGCAGCAAGCTGTGTTGGAGGTGATCAATTAAAGCTTTGGAAGAAAGGGTTAGCCGTGCATGAATTACTTCTCTCGCCTATTGTTGGACAGTAATCACTAAAAGGTCTGGATTTTTTTGAAAAAACGAATAGGGACCAATTAAGAAAAAAAAAACTTACATTGTAAAGTGAACATTAGAGAAAACATTTTTCGGGGAATGAAAATGAATAAATGTTTAGATTTTCAGTCCTGTAGCTCCCTCGGTCTGGACTTTACGCGTGATACATACATACATACATACATACATACATACTTACATACATACATAGCCAGTCAGATTGACTTAAGAAACCTGCTATGATATTTTTGTTTTATAGATTCTAATATATATCAAACTACAATCGAAGAAATCTTTATTTGTGTGTGTATGCACTATGATTACTTGACAACTGGCCAGTTTACGAAGACGACATTCGCCAGATTTCCTAGTTATCACATAAGGTAGTACAATGTCGTGTTCGAACATTTTTGGGTGAGTGGTTCTCAAGAAATCTAATACAATTAATAAATCACAGATTTTGATTCTGTTATCTAAAATTCTAGATTTGAATCTGGATATAAAATACCTAAATTAGCCATAAATCGAAATTTAGGCGTAAAGTGATGAGCAAATATTTGAATTTTCAGTCCTCTAGCTCCATACAATGAGGTATGCACATGTGATTCATACATACATAGCGAACCAGCTATACTAACTTGAAACATAAAAAACCTATGTTGACAGTTTTGGTTAAATCACTTCTAACAAGATTAATAGATTGAGAAAAAGAATTGTAATGTTTTGATTCTCAAAGATCAAATTGCCCACAAAGTTTGATCCCAAACTGACACAATGAATTTAGTCTCTTTTCGGCAAAATTAACAAAATTCAATTTTATCATTTTCCAAAGGTCGACGATGGAATTTATTCATTTCGCTACTCGGTTATAAAGTTTGATAACAGATCTACCTGTTGGTATTTATTTGGATGCGGTTCGCAAAGAAAAAAAAGGGAGTTAACTGTCAACTACGGAACAAATGAAAGCAGATAACTGTATTATTTAATATACATGTATATCATTTAAGGTTAGTGTTCATGGTTTAAGTTTAGTATAAGGGTTTAGAGTTATTGTTTTGGGTTACGATTTCGGTAACGGGAAGGGTTAAATAAACGGAAAGATTAAATATTTTTTCATATTTGTTACAATAAAATTAATTTACAGTTGGAGTTGATATGATAAAAAGTAATAAATGTACTTCTTTGTCATTTCTAACAGTATATCTCCTTACGAACTCATGTAAATAAGAAGTGAACAGTCTCGTATTTGTTCGAAATTGTCTGGGTAATTTACTCATTTTCATGTACAGCGTCTATTGTGGTTACCTCCCTTTTTTTCTCTGTGAACCTCGTGCGAACAATTACCCCCATTCGTTTGTGTTATTTTGAAATGTAATCAATACGTAAAGGAAAATAATAGTTTTTTCTGATCAATATTCTTACTCTAAACTGATTTGCATAAATCATATCACACAAACATGTATTTGCTAGTCTTACCTTAGTCTATCCCAAGTCCGAGTGTGAAGTGTGTTTCCTACTTTCAAAATCTGCTTTCGAAATTCTGAACATCGACCAGGTAGGTAAAACTAGTCACGTAAATCTTTACTACTGAATTTTTTAGTTCTTCTTGCACTGAGGACACCAACACTCGTGGCCTTGTGCCTTACTAAGTTGAGCTTAATGAAGATAGACAGATATGACTGGACAGAGATAGATAGATAGATAGATAGATAGATGGATAAAGATTAACAGATAAATAGATAGATAGACAAATATGAACAAAGATAGGTAGATAGATAAATAGATGGATAATGAATAGATAGATAGTAAGACATATGAGTAGATAGATAGATATATAGATAGATATTGACAGACTGAGATAGATAGATATTGACAGACCGAGATAGATAGATAGATAGATAGATAGATAGATAGATAGATATCAACAGATTGAAAGAGATGGATCAATATGAACAGGTAGATAGTTAAGGATAGATTAGGGTGTATAGATGATAGATTGATAGATATTAACTGACTGGGATACGGTAGATAGATAGATAGATAGATAGATTATATATAAGCAGTCAGACACAAAAACATGGATTTGAAAAATAATAGAAAACAAAGTTTTCAACAAGAGGTGAGAGCGTACTCTCTTCCTAACACGTATAATTTGAACGGCATAACCTGAACATCTAATAAAGCCCCTTATATTAATAAGGTAATTTTCTTTTTCTATTTCTATTCACATGACTAAATTTAAAATTAAGGAGAAGAAAAAAGGAGGCAGTTATGGTGTTGTTACTGCATTAGTAGGATTCTTATTTTATTGGGTCAGGCCTTATACAAAGCCGGTGAGTGAGACTTAGAGTCTGTTCGTCGCTCGTAACGACCAAAACACATGATCATAAATAAAACAATAAATGGATTAATTATACATAAATTTTTTAAGAAGAAATTATGATTCAGAAAAAAAAGAAATAATGATGATAATAATAATATAGGGTCTCTCTTGCTCACCTGTAATGAGATAAGTAAATACAATAAATGTGTCCAGGTAGATTGGGTGAGGCCAATAAGGAGACCAAGCCATGATCGTGGAGACCTGAAATTTCGTACACTGACAAGTTGGATGAGGTAGGGAGTGGCTATGAATTTAGTTTCTCTTCCTTACTTCTATTCTTTCTTTCTTTCCTTTTTTCTTTCGTTCTTTTTTTTTTTTCGTATCCGCCAGAGTTGTAATCATTCTCTCTTTCCTCCTTTCTTTCCTTTCAATCTTCCACTGTGATAATTGTCATGTATTTCTTTCTTTGATTCGTTTCTTTGTATCATTCACTGTATTATTCTTTCTTTCTTTCTTTCTTTCCCCCTTTCTTTCTTTTTCTTTTATTTCATTGTATCTTCGACTGTAGTATTCATCTTTTTTCTTTCTTTCTTTCCCCCTTTCTTTCTTTCTTTCTTTCTTCCTTTACGTATTCTCCTCTGGTGTATTCTTTCTTCCTTTCTTCCATCATTTCTTTCTTTCTTCCTTCAAGTGTCCTCCTCCGTAATATTTATTCTTATTTTCCTTTTTTCTTTCTTTCATTTTATTAGTTTTCTCCTCTGTAATATATTCCCTTTCTTTTTTTTTCTTTCTTTCCTTCTCTCTTTAAGTATTCTACTCCGTGACATTAACTCTTTCTATCTTTTTTCTTTCTTTCTTTCTTCCATTCTTTCTCTAAGTATTCTCCGCTATGATATTTGCTCTTTCTTTCTTCCTCTTTTTTTTTTGTATTCTCCTCTGTTATATTTACTCATTCTTTTTTTCTTCCTTTCTTTCTGTGTCCTCCAATGTATTATTTATTCCTCACTTCTCTGTTTTTATCTTTCTTTTTCCCCTTCCTTTGACATGAAAAGATCGAGAAAAAGAAGCTAATGTTTCCGTTGTAGTCCTCCTGCACATGTTAGACAGGGAAGCGAACCTTCCCATTCTTTTTAGCTTTCGGCGAATACCTGCCACACGATAAACGAAAAAGTAGTAATCAAAATGATAGGTTGGTGGCAAAGCGACTTGTTGGATAGGTGGGGGAAGAGACTCGTTGGATAGGTGGGAGAGACTTGTTGGATGGGGGTACGGAAGACGCAGTGACCGCTGAAAGCACAAAGGTGTTCGTCGGATTGGATAAAAATGAAAGCCAGTGTTTAGGGCAGGTGGTTCAAGAACAAGAAAATCCCATCAACCCCCCCCCCAAGAAGGGTATACAACCGATGCGTCCTCTCGATAGTCACGTATTGAGTTCAAACATTGAATCTAAGCAGAAGATTGACCCTCGAATTGAAAACCATGCAACTTGCACAGGAAAGGGTCATCCGAGGAAAGAGTCATGCAGTAGAAAACATTAAAAGATCACGAGACAGCACAGTTTATTAGAGAAAAGACGGGAGTCGGAGATACATATAGCCGGAATCCATTGGAAAACTCGACTGACGATGGGCTGATCATGTTTCCAGAGTGTCTGGCAACCACTGGACATCACGAATCGCATCGTGGATCCTTCATGATCATAAACTGTGTCTGGCAAAATATGAGATGGCGTGACGAACCAAACAAAGTTCAGAAAGTATTGGCTCGGCATCGTCCATGATAGAGAGGTCCAGCGTAGTTTTGAAAAAGTCTCTGTCAAACGACGGACACTAAAAGACTGCTGCTGATGATTAGTGGACAAGGACAAGGCATGAGTTAGATCAGAGATACCCAACGTGGGCACTGCATGCTTTTGGGGCACTGGGGGACTCTCAGGAGCGCTGGAAGGAGAGGGTACTAGGGGATATGGGAAAACTAGGTGATGCGTCAGCAAAGCGGAAAGAATAACAATTCGATACCTCCTACGTATGAAGTGGTATGTCTGAAGAACTCATTTTACGAAAGGGCTGTTTGGAGTTCAAATATTCTAGCTAATAATCTAATTTTTCGTTTACTGTCTTTAACATTTTGGGGGCGAGGGTGTGAAACTTTACCATCAGGTTAGTCGGTCAGTCTATTAATTTCAAGCCGAAAAATCAAACGTAAATAAATCAAACTCCTTGGTGATAAGAGGCATGAAACATATTTTGTTGTTATTCTAACGGAAATTGCGAATTTACACCTCTCATCAAAAAAATTAAGGTATATGAAATATGATTGAAACTATTTTCTATAGTTTTGAGAAGGGTCATTAACCTTCAAATCTTTTTTTTTTTTTCGGACGATTGAGGTCCTTTTTGGTTACTTGTGTCGTTAACACGACGTTTCAGTCGACCCATTCTACGGCCTTCTTCAGGTGTGATATCCGAATTTTCTTTCTTTGTAAGGCCTAGATTTCCATACCATGTCCTTTTTAAATAAGCTTTCAACATTTTGAAGTTTGCTGCCCCTTTGATTTTTTTGAGTTTCCAACCGCGTTCTCAGATAATAATCCGGACTTTTTGCCTGAGAGGATAACGTCCGCCCCCCTCTTTCCAGGTATGGTCAGCCATAATACAAAAGCGAAATAAATTTTTGACTTTATCAGGAGAGACACACGCGAAAACTATCCTTTGTACGAAAGAGGCAGTGTTCCGTTTACCACCAACACATTTGGATAGTGCAGCTGGATAAGGCCGTAGAATTGATCGCCCGAAACTCTGTGTCAACAACACAAACAACTAAAAGGGGGTGGACTTTACGGAAACTGGATGATTTAAGCTATTGAAACAGAACAGGGGAAGGTATACTCGATTGGGAATTTAGGCTAGCATTTGTCCAAAAACAATAGGTCATACAGAATAACTAAGAGATTTTATACATGAACTGCTTTTTTTCCCTTTCATATTCACTAGTGAATGTCTGTTGCTTTGCTCATTGTATACCTGAAGCTGTGTCCCTTGGCAGTAATTCAAAAAGTTAACGCAAAGTATCATAAAACCTAACCAAAAGATAAGCCATTGAACTGTGAACCATGCAATTTACTCAAGAGAGAATCATGTTCAACATCACATGGAGGTATCATGAGACAGCGCAGTATATCAGAGAGAAAAACAGGAGTCAGAAATATCATAAAATCCAGCAGAAAACTCAAGTGGCAATGGGCTGGTCATATGACAAGAATGTCATTCAACCGCAGGACATCACCACGTTGGATTGCTACAGATCACATGTGAAACTGAGGGTGGTAAAAAAATTAAATCGTGTGACGAAGTACACAAGTTCAGAAAATATCGGCTCTATGAACCCCATGATGGGTAGCGAATCTTGGGGAGTATACATGTCCAACGATGGACGCTAAAGGCTGCTGCTGATACTGCTGCTGATACTGCTGCTGATACTGCTGCTGCTGATGATGATGATGTTGATGCTGATGCTGCTGATGCAGATGATGATGGTGGTGGTGGTGGTGGTGGTCAACGAAGATTCTTCTATTCATTTTGGGTAAGAACAAAATTTACATTCCAGCAGGGGCAACAGTAGTAGTCGTAGTAGTAGTTGTGGAGGTGGTGTTGGTTGTAGTTATATCATCAGCATTCAGCGAACGAACACACCTTAACACACACAGCAGTACAGCCAACTTTGTCATCGTGTGTTTTCGCAAATTATTTCAAAGACTTCCTTTTTTATTCACCTTCAGTTCTCTTTCTACAACATCTGTATCTTTCTTCTCTTCCCCCCCCCTCTCTTTTTCACTCATTACTCTCTAACTGGAAATCCCGACCGTGTTGAGTGTTTTCAGCTAGTTTAAATAATCTTTCAATTTCACTTGAAAAATTCTTTGAAATCAAGTTGCTCTGGATTTTCTTATCAAGGTTCAACCAGAATGAATCCAGATTTTCACGCATTTTCAACAAAAAATATGAATAAAGAAATACGGGAAATTACTCCATAATTAGCAGTGAAATTTTATTTCCCTTAACAAATGTTACACAAAATATATTGACACATACGTGATGTATTGTATAAGTAGATATAACTTGGAGTAGATCGTGTAACCTCTCAGCAATTAATCCGTTACACTAATCATGAAGCCAAACCAACGAAAAACGAGTATAGTGAGGTTTACTTGAGTTACCTACGTGTACATATATATATATATATATATAAGTGATATATATCTTTTTCTGAGGTCAAAGAAATAGAACAAAATTTGAATACCGTGCTTCCTACGACAGTATCATGCACCAATGATTTTAAATAGTTGAGTCATTTCCAACCTGAAAGAAAATTTCTGTCCTATTTTGGGGGTTGATTTATAGCGATTGTTAGCAGGTTAGCCTCGCAAGCTATTGATAGTGAATGAGATCCACACTGTGCACTTAGCTGTTGTTTACTTTCATCATTGAATTTTAAAGAAGTATTGTGATTATAACACACAGCTTTTTCGCGGTTTTGAACGAAAATTTCAGGGATGCGTATTAGAAACAAGAACTAAATATTCCCTTTTTTTCCATACTCAGGATAGCATGAGCGAAAATATACTTATGATTTCCGCCAACTGACGTGAAACAAAGAGTTTAAATCCCTAACCAAACACTGGAGTTGTTTGAAATATTTTATTTACAACGAAACAACAGATAGCCCCCCTCCCCAAAAAAATTAAATCAAAAAGTAAAATGAATAAAATAGAGAGAAAGAAAAAGAAAGAAAAACTCAAAAGGAAAGACAACCTAACCCGCTGGATAGGCCATAAAAACATAAAAACAACGATATCAAGTACATTTTAATCTGCTTCACAATTGTTCGTGTCCAAAATAAACGTCATGACGGCCCCATTTCTGCCACTGGTCTCAAAACTTTGATTACCAAGGGAACCCTTTTCCGTAATTAAGTTCTATGGGGAACCCTTTCAAAAAAGAATTCCTCTTCAGCATATATTTATATATTTAAATAAGTATAAAGCCATTAGATTTAGATTTTGTTTAATGGTACTATGTAAATGTTCGTAACCATTAAAAAAGACATACACACGCGAATTGAAAACTGAAAAAGCAACTTACTGACAAAAAATAGGCGTGTAAACGAGTATTAACTGAACTGTGTCTGTGTCGGTAACTTTTTCTTATACGAAAGGTATTGCTCGTGTTAAAGGAATATAATAAAGTTGTGTAAAAGCTGTGAAGGAATTATTTTTGAAATTGTTAAGTATATTGCAAAATTGCCACTTGGATTTGCAGAACCCCTGGAAAGTTCCCGCAGAACCCTGGAGTTCCTTGGAACACAATTTGAATACTGAACACAATCTATTTGAATTTGAATACAATTTACATATTCAATGTAGTAGCTGTCTTGGTCATGTTGCTCTCGTTTACAAAGTCACCTTGCCCTTGCTTCAGAGTCGGATATTGCACCCAGAACATGAATTCAGTCGTGTCTGTTTGTCCATACAGTATATCGTAATATTCTCGATTAATTTCTATTAAATTTTGTGGAAGGCTAGGCTATTGACTGCGGGGTGATTGATTAATTAATTTGAAGGTAGACCATTAGTTTTCGATTGAGATATATTTCTATCATTATGTAGGAGAAATCAAAAACGAACTATGAATAAAAAAAGCTGACGTTACATTTTTAGAGAGGTAACCCCAATATATGTACATTTAATGTTCTCTCTATCCCATGAGATTTATTCAAGTTTCCGATCAGGGTAAAGTGTGGGCAGGCATATGCGCTTCCTGGGTGCTTCCTAGTAGATTTTCATAAAACTGGGCTAGGTCTAATATGCATTCATATTTACTTCTTTTTAATTCTGCTTTGCAGTGTGAAAAAAATCCATGAACAATAAATTGTAAATACTGAAAAACATATTTACTTAATGAAGATACCCACACAAATTATTGTACCGTGATAAACAATACAGATATTAAGATAGCTCGTCTCTTAGCACGTTGTCAAACCAGTGCCACGGATGAGATAACTCGTGAAACGATAGTGTGTTATTTTTTTTTCTCGTATTCATTAATGTGTATATTACATTTATTACGTTATCTGTGTCACATATTAGTTGATTAGTACGAAAATAAAACTGTTTTAAACAAACCATAAAACCTATTTTCATCAATTTTTTGAAAAAACGAGAAAACACTACAAAATAGTTACAAGAAAATATACTTGGCAGTGAACAGGTTAAACCAATGGTTTCAAAACTTGGGTCTGTGGACCGAAGAGTGCCTGACAAATAATGTTCAGGATCCGCAGTAATGTTCCTTCTGAACCTGACGATTGCAAATCTTGCAAAAGACAGACAACTACTACCACGGTCGGTGGACGCGTCGTTTAACTTGTGGTTCTTGGTTTCATTTCAAATAATTGTTTCTAGTTGTGATGATAGTAGTCGTAATCCGATTCACTCACAGTATAGAGCCATTATGAAGCCCTAGTGTGGTTCAAATTAGAAACCATCAACCAAAACTGTCACGAACATAGGTTTCTTCAGTTTTTATAATGATCTGGCTAGATGGCTGACAAAATATTTACTCCAAATTATGTCCAAGGAAAAAAATTACCCGCATTCAAATGGGCTTTTAGTGGGAGGTTTTAATTTACAATGTCATTTTATGCTAAATTCGTCCCAAGTTTGTGCCCGTTGGTGTTCACGCTCGTTTTTGTTTTTGTTTTTTTAAATTCGGATTTTTTTGTTGATCCTCAACCAATGAATGGCGTCAGAAGTAACTTATTCATTGATCACCCCTATTTCTAATATTCAATTGTTCATCCCCAACAGGGCATGCTGCCCAAAGACGCTGGTCACGAAACGGTTTCTATTGACGTGACAAACAAGATTTATTTTAATTACTTTAGTTCAATGAATGATCATAGTTCTTCATGAAGGGCAGTGCGAAGCATGATTAATCTATTCATTCGTAATTCAGCGATAAATATGTTGTTGGTATTGTTTATCAATTATCATATTACTAGCAAAGTGCATGAAAAATATATCTCAGGAGCGATCGGTATTTCTCCCTTGGATCACAACATCTTTGCACCCAGTCTGGATTGAAAATGTTGCTCACCTAAACGTCTAGAAATGCAATAAATTATTTCACACACCCTTCTTACAGATTGATTTTATAGGTTCTGAGCACTTACCATGAACCAAAAAGCTTTGTTCCTGCTGGGAAGAGCCGGTAACTGAGCCGACACCCAACCACGCTAGCTGATCCGTCTTATGTACGTTACATTCAATCACCCTAGGGGAAAAAACAAACAACACATTTTCTGACCGTCGGCAATGTTGGGCCCAAAGAATGATTAATCATGCCCTTTTTTCCAGGTTTATTATGCGAATAACGAATAACTCAGAAAAAACACTCCCCCTAATTTTTCGTGATTTGAGTGCGAGTTCCGCCATTGAATAAGCTGTATTTCTAAAAAAAAAAAAAAAAGGTAGCTTTCTGTTGCTTTTTTAAAGGGTGTACCCACGGGCATTGTATGATCTTTCAACAATGTTTTGACAAGTAGGAAGAAAGAACCACTTGAATTTCAGTTTAAAGTAAGCTTTATTTCATTCGTTTCCGTGGTCACACAAGTGAAGCGTATAATATTTCGTGGGAGAGTTTTAGTTTACCCGAAGTTTTTACAGTTAAAATTTCAGTTCAAAATCTCAATGCAATAAATAAAAAAGTTATTCTAAGTTTTTCATTGTTCGAGATGTTATGAAAATTTCAAACTGAGAATTGACTCATAATGATTCTGTTTTTGTACTAGTCATCTCATGACGCTAATATGTAATGTCCTTTTGTCAGACTTATAATGCAAATTAGGAATAACTAAGATCAAACACTACCCCTGACATTACTAGCTATTTGGGTGTGTACTTATCAAGGTAGCCATTGGATTGGCTGCGTTTCTGAGGAAAAAAATGACGAATTTATTACCCATGACTGGTGTGTCCCAACAGAGTCACGAACTTGGAAGGCAGTTGTCGAGTATGTGAAATGATGTGTAACATTGATAAATAAATGAAAAGTATGTTTTTTCTTCTCACAACGTTGCAGGGTATTACATACCCAAGTACGGGCTCGGTGGGATATGTTGATTTCCCAAGGTCACAATCTGTTTTAGCGAAACGGCCATAAGAGTAAAGTTGTGGTTATGAATAAGTCAAGTACGGCGATATCTTTAGTCCAAGTACAGGGGGACACTGTCATTGGAAAAAGTGCTAGATATTTTGTTGCTTTTTTAAAGGGTGTACTTTGGGGCATTTGAAATAGGTACTCTTACGTTAGACCAGTGGTGAATGTAGACGGAATTAACCCTCATCCATCGTTGGGTAACAACCCACTAAACCTTGGGATAAGGAAAAAAATGCTCTTTATGATGGGATATCTAATGTAGAACTGCTATATGTACTAAAATACTAGTTATTAAATTCACTTGCAATTGTATGGGATTTATGCTAATTGAGCAATTATTGGGGTCATTAAGGGTCAAAAGGTCACATGAAATCTCGTAGAAATAGGATACTACTGTTTCTGTCGACCGTGATAGAAACTATTCTTTCGAAATATCTTCGTGTTATATCAGACTGCACAATGCAACCAACCAATGTGGCTTTTCCTAACTATTTGCTCATCCTTTGTATTTTTTACCCTCTTGTTAAATACTAAATCTATATATATATATATATATATGTATATATATATGTATATATGATATGTAGAGAGTTAGACAGACTCGGGAGTGAAGTGTTTTGAAGTTAGGTTTATTTATCCGTAAATGTTTTTTGTTAATGGTATATATATATATATATATATATATATATATATATATATAGAGAGAGAGAGAGAGAGAGAGAGAGAGAGAGAGACGGAGAGAGAGAGATACATATATATATATATATATATATATATAGAGAGAGAGAGAGAGAGAGAGAGAGAAAGAGAGGGAGAGAGGGAGAAGGAAAGAGGGAGGGAGAGAAAGAGAGGGAGAGAGAGACCTATTTAGGTCTTGTAAGAGATTAGCAATTACCTTTGCATTCATTTATCCCTCTTGTTGAATACTGGTATATATATATATATATATATATATATATATATATATATATATATATATATATATATATATATATATATATATATATGTATATACATATATATATATATATATATATATATATATATATATATATATATATATATATATATATATATATATATATGTATATAATAGGAACTGCTGCAGAGAGTGAGACAGACTTGGGAGTAAAGTGTTTTGAAGTTAGTTTATTTATCCGTAAATGTAAATGGTGTATATATATATACATATATATATATATATATATATATATATATATATATATATATATATATATAGAGAGAGAGAGAGAGAGAGAGAGAGAGAGAGAGAGATACCTATTTCAGTCTTGTAAGAGATTAGCAATTACATTTTAATAGAGCACATGTACCTCTAATGTTGTTGCTTTTGACTGAATATGTATTCTGCATTTTTTCATATTGACCCCCGACCCAAAGATAGTGTTCTGTATTTGATACACACCCTTCTGAATTATACAAATTGCAACATGAATGAAATCAGGGGACAAAAACATGATTATGTAAAGTTTTATAAATATTGAATCTAGCAAATAAATTTGTTTATTACCTCCGTGCTTTAGTAAGCGGGGCCATTGGATATATATATATATATATATATATATATATATATATATATATATATATATATGTATATATATATATACATGTATATATATATATATATATACACGCATATATATATATATATATATATATATATATATATATATATATATATATATATATATATATATACGCATATATATATATATAATAAAATAATTGAGTCATCCACAAACAGCTATTTTGTTGTATTGCTCTTCATTGTGCCCATGGACAATTCATTTTCCCATCCAGTACCAGGAGGTAGGATCTTCGCTTCAGATCTAGGCTGGCATTTTCACCTATATACACACACACACACACACACACACACACACATATATATATATATATATATATATATATATATATATATATATATATATATACATATATTTATATATGTATATATATTTATATATACATATATATATATATATATATACATATATATATATATATATATATATATGTATATTGCTGAAAATAACTACCAAACTCTGTCTATATGATTTTTTACTTTTTATTGATGTCATCAAAGTTCTTTTTTAAAACTTCCCGAGATCTTTCGACCATCATCAGTCATTATCAATAAAGAGTGATTGTGGTATTTAAAGAGTAAGTAACATTTTTTGTTCATCATGATTCCACATTCATATTTCAAGTGCCGTCAATTTTTTTATGTTAGTGTCTGTTTTGAAAGAATAGAAAATGTTCTCATGTTAGGAGTGATCTGTTTACAATCTAACTATAATGCTCACATGAACCCTTACTTTCTGTCCATAGTACGATCATTCGGAAGAAAAATTTTCCGAACACGAAAATTCATCTGAATATAGCTTCGAATTAAAATTTTCTTTACAATGAAAATAATCAAAATACTTCAAAGCCATAGTTTCGTATGACAGACGGAAAATAAAGGTCCAATTCAGTAAGGCACCCTTCTTAAGGTAACAAGGATCTTATAGATTGAATATTCAAAAAAAGTCTTTGGCAAAAAATTTTTTTTTACGGTTTTCATCGATGAAAATGAATCTCAACCGGTTTTTTTCTTTACAACTTAAGTCTGGCCATCAATCTACCACAATAAGTAATCAGCGCAGATCAACAATAAAGAATAAATTTTTGGTGTGAATCAGTTTTCCAATTGTTGCATTTTTTGTAAAAAAAAAAATATTGAAGAACATATTTTCGGCTGTGTTGTGAAATTTGAAGTTATTTTCCCTCAGACTACACCAGATATACCAGTTAGTATTTGTAATAAACCATTATCTAAAGAGAAATGTGTTACTTTATCTAACATATTTTCGTCAAAATTCACATAACTTTCCGTACTGTTTAAAACCACTCTCTTCAAGGTCTCAATTTAAATGGTTTTCCAACTTCTACTCACTCAAATCAGAAGTACATTATTTAAGTTGTAGCTCTACAAGTCTCTAAAGTAGGTGACACCATCGTATATCGCGTGTGTGTTGTGGTTTTATTTTCAAGTAGCTTTTGTTTACGACTTGTTCCACTTATAGACCCATGTTTCCTAAGAATTCTTTCAAAGGGAATTCTATGAAGATACAACCACTTAATTCTTATAAGAGCCTCTCAGATTCCGTTTCACGTGGACGGGAAAAGACTTCTTGTATGTCCTTTTTTTTTTCCTTTCAAGAATAGTTCTTTTGTTAATGCTTATATATTCTCATCAATCATATTTGGAAGTAGGAAAGCCCAAGCCAACGCAGTCTTGTGTCCGATCACTTGCAGCGCCAATCTTACTTGTGTTAAAAAACGAAGGATAAATCCAAACGAGATTTTAATACTAGTTGGGGACCTGTCCCACGGACGATTTAATCAGTTGTTTTTTAATGTTGAACAACCATAACCACCAAAGGTGGTGAAAGGTATTATCCCTTTTCTTTTATTTATTTATTTTTTTTTTTCGTGCATGTGCTTTTGAGTTCCAGCGTTTTGTCCACAGGCTTGAAAATTGGTATAAGTGCCTCAGTAGACCTTTCCTAAAAATGTGTTTTAGTATTATTGAAAAAAGGCTTCTTTTTTTTTAACTCTTAGGAGGCTTTTTAGATGGTATTGTTGTTAACAACTACAGTTGTTCAGTTAATGACTGTGTCGGTGAATTTTATTTATTTTGGGTTTTACTTTTGAATCTGTATCTTTATAATCTCAAATATTCACACGTTATCTTGCAAAAAATGGATACGGTGATTTATCTCTGGCAAAGAAGATGAAAAGAGGTATGTGTATTTGGTCAAGCCTTATCGTCTGCCCACACATTATCTCCGAAAGTATCAAATGGATTCCATTCAAATTCGAATTGGACAACTGTGTTATAAACAGTCAGTTAATTTGATGGCATATCCAAGGATTATTTATTGATTAAGAGATATATTTTCGTTTTTCACATGAATCTCCGCACGATATTTTGCACAGTTTTCAATGAATTCCATTGGCATTTTAAGGACGAGTGGACTAGGCTACAGGGAATCTGTTTCGATTTCCAAGTAGATCCTTGCATACTTACCATCTTATGTTGTGGTTATATGTCCAAAGTACATACTATCTCCCAAATGTCAAATTTGTTCACCCGGTATCTTCATAGATTCTTCAAGGAAGGTTGGGCAATTCGCAACAGAAGAAACGATTAAATCTTCGTGCAGATCCTAGCACAATTACCTCCGCTACGTGGTAGAAACTAATGGTATCGCCAAATTTTCTTTCGTATCTGCAGGATATTTCTGGAAGTTATCATTGAATTTCATTCAGGTGTTGAGGACAATAGGATATTAAAGAACTGATTCAATTTGGGAGCAGAACCCACCATGATTACCTTCTTTTAACTGTAGTTATGTGTCAAAACCACATAATATCGCAAAAATTAATGACTGTCACTACGATATCTCTCAAAGTTCTCAACGAATTTCAATTATATCGTGAGGGACAATGGACAGTATGCTATTATAGAATTGATTAAATTTTGGAGTGGACCCGTTTACAATTATCCCTCACACACGGACGATAGCGTTGGCGGAGGTATGAGCTTCCTACTCTTTTCTGTTTCTCTGTCCATAGTAATTGACTCTTCCACTTGAAGGTATCAATTTTGCTTATGAAAATATCTTCTACCCACCAACTGAAACACACACACACACACACACACACACACACACACACACACACACACACACACACACACACACACATATCAATGCTGATCAAACTCAGGAATGGAGTATTTTGGTAGATGGGGAATCGTGCATAAGTATTATATATCGCTTTATTAGGTCCAATTGACCATCCAGCTCTGTGTAGGGCAGGGATAGAACGTCTACCTCTGGGTCTGAAGCGAAGTTTTCTACCCTACTTCGTGGCACTGTAATAGAAGGGATATTGGATAGTCTATAACCACACTGAAGAGTTGTAATACAACGAAACAGCTGTCAGTGGATGACACAATTATCAATCATATATATATATATATATATATATATATATATATATATATATATATATATATATATATGTATATATATATATGTATATATATATATGTATATATATATATATATATATATATATATATATAAGTGAAATAATACATATATGAATAAAATGATATACAAACATATATTATTTTAAGGAATTATGCATACATACTGTTAATATTGAATCAAAGTATTTCTTGATAGAGTTGGTTTCGATTTTTGATTGTATTTATTTATTTGCTTTGCTGCATTTTTTAGATGATGATGATGATGATGATGCTGGTGCTGGTGGTGGTTATTTCGATTCTGATGGTCATGGGGTAATGGGTTCACAATAGACGTTGCTTCCAAGGTCTGGGATCGTAAGAAGAAAAAGTTCGAGAACCACTGGTCTGTACCAAGATATGTTTGACCTCTTATATTTTTTAAAATTTTTTCCAAATTTTTATTTTGGGTTTTACTCTTGAATTTTTATGTTTATTGAGTCGAAATATCTATATTTCATAATTAGGAAAATCAGACCTAATCACATGTTGACTGATCTGGATAAAAAAGATGAAATGTAAGCATGATTCTAAGCAAAAATGATTTTTTAAAACTAAATAAAGTATTTTTTTTTTCAGCAGGACTTTTTGCCGAATTGATCTGAGGGTGGTAAAATTTTAGATATTTTTTTTTAGCAGGGTTCAATTCAGAATTTGGACCTGGATAATGTGTAAACATGAATGCTATGCACTGCAGGACAGAATGTAAACTTCCCTGCCCCAGCCATCCATACATTATTCAATCACAGGGTATGAACCTCACTAAAATCCTCAAAAGAAGAAATCAAACGAAGAATCACTCTAGACTGCCAAGCGTCCAATAGAACCAGCTCAAAGTTCAAGAACAAGAAAATCCTATTAATCTCAAAAAGAAAGGGTTTTAACAACCTATGCATCCTTCCTATAGTCACCTGTGGAGCTGAAATATGGAACCAAACCAAAAGATTGCTGAGAGCAAATCAACGTGCACTAGAGAGAATCATGCTCAACATAACATGGAGAGATCACAAGACAGCGCAGGTCTGATATCATAGAAACTTTTAAAAAAACTTACATGGCAATGAGCTATCCATACAGTAAGAATGTCAGATATCATGACTCACAACGTGGATCCACAGAGATCATATGTGAAAATGCAGCTGGTAAAATATGAGATTGCATGACTATGGCGAAACTATACTTGTTCAAGAAGTATTAACCAATGATAGATAGATTTGGTGACTCTTGGGGGAACTTACTGCTAAAAGGTTGCTAATGTTGATTATGATGCTGATGGAAGAAACCTGGCTTTCTCTTCCTCTCCACTATGACTCTCTCTCTCTCTCTCTCTCTCTCTCTTCACGTTTTCCCTCCCTTCCCCTCTTCACTTCCTTTCTTTATTTCTTATCTTTCATCTTCTTGTGGTTCCATCATTGTTTCGTGTTCGTGTATTCGTCAAGGGCAAGTAAAGTACACTTACTTACGTTGGCTCCATTCTAATAGGAGTTGTGCCTGATTCAGATTCGTATAAATATAATTCTGTACGTTATTCTGCTTGCTCCAGTGTACACTAAGAAAGCTTGTTTTTGTTACTCTTTCCCCGCTGCTTACAAAGTGGGTGAAAAGGCAAATAGTCGATTCCTGTCGACAGGAAATTAAGCATAGTAGCCTACAACAATTAAATCTAATTTCCTCTCATATCTTCCATCGTGTCTTTTTTCTCTCCTTGCCCATAATTGCAATGTTATGAACAAGGCTAAAAATGAAAGCAAAAAGGGCTAAGGCTTCATTATAAATACCATTCATTACTTACTCCTCCTTCGAAAGTATGAAGTCTAAAATTAAGTTATAGTAGTTGTAGACCTACAGATTGTAAACATATAACAAAAGTAGTTAACAATAATAACTTATATATATATATATATATATATATATATATATATATATATATATATATATATATATATATATATATATATATATATAATGACGAACCACATGCATGACATAAACTATATAATAAGAAAGGGAAGTAGTGTTTTATCAGCACTGCTGGGGTACCATGTTGATATAACTGTTTTGTTTGTTTTTTAATTCCCTAAACGGTTGCATGGTAAACAGCAGTTTCTTCTCACTCACTGTAACACTTGATAGTTCAATACTTCAAATTCGAAATGACCATTGTTTCGAATGAAAAAAAATCGTTACCCTCAAGTGAAAGAGTTGATTGTTACGGACAGAGAAACAAACGGAAAAAGTCACCCTGTTCTCTTCAAAAAGAAAAAAAAGGAATCGGAACTTTTCTCACATTTACTGGCACAGCCGAAGCTGTTGGTTGGGGAAGATAAACATGACGACACCCAGAGGAAGCATACCTCCACCAGCACCGTACACTAACTAAATATTGCATGAACAATTCTAACCTTCAAAAACAAGGAAGAGAACTTTAATTTTTACAAATATTGATTGACTCCTCTCAAAATGTAAATCTACCTTTTTTATTAGCTATCCTCTCTGAAATTTAATGAATTTTCCTCTAGGCCCATCGTTTTAAAAAATTCAATGAAAATTTATCGAGAACTTTTGGAGATATCGTATGGACAAACACGCAGATTGACCGACACGTATGAATTTTTTTGCAAAGGTGAATAATTAAAATTAGTTGGGCTTAGTTCTTTTTTGTACTTTTTATTTACATCCAGTGACCAAGGTACCTATTCTGTCTTGACACAGTCATATATACATTGATTAATCATATTGTAATAAAGCTAGGGTCGTAGTTGGAAATTTGTGATCCCGGGTAGCTCGGCTCTTTGAGGGGTTCTTTTCCAACATTTACTGATATTTCTTATCGTATAATTTTGGTAGTATTGCACTGGGTGAGCTACTATTCATAAGGCTTTCGGGACCCCCCTCTATTGGGGTCCTGAGGGTGATTTAAAACTGTTCCACTCCCCACTTCCGCTTTGCCCCTGAATGAATTTGCTCTCAATTACAGAAACAACATATTTTCATTGCATTCTGGTTTCACAGATATAACTTTTAAGTTGTTCATCAATTCAAATGAATTGTACACACGTACTTTTTCAACAGTTCATAGAACAATGCTTCATCACAAACTATCTTTAAATAAAACAATATTAGGAGATGTATTCAAGTAAAACAAATGTCATGTACAACAATCATGTTGAGTACAAAGACACAAAAATCATAATCAGATAAGGAGATCTGAAATAACTACCTTGGACAACTAATCTCCATAAAACCCTCAAAAGAAAAAGAAATCTGGCGTAGAATTGCTGTAGAATGGCAAGCTTCAAGAAAAAGAAGATCTCATTAGTTTTAAAAAAAAAGTCAACAACCAATGCATCCTCTCGATAGTCACCTATGGAGTTGAAACATAGAACCTAACCAAAAATTGATCATCAAACTGAGGAACTGTGAAACGTGCACATAAGAGAATCATGCTCAACATCACAGTGAGGGATCACAAAGCATCAAAGTATGCTTGAGAAAAACACTGGAGTCAGGGATATCATAGAATCAATTAGAAAACACAAATAGTAATGAACTGGTTATGTTGCAAGAATTTAGGAAAACCGCTGGTCATCACGACTCACACCATGGATCCCCTGAAATCATATGCCAAACTGTAGCCGATAAAATACAAAATAGGGTGAATAGACAAGTTCAGAGTGTATTGGCTCTGCGACGCCAATGATGGAAAAGTCTGACGGGAAGATCTATATCCAATGATGCTAAAAGGTTGATGATGATTACTTGGAAACCAGCTTTTACCATCTCTTTCAATTCGGTGACTCTCTCAGGAAGTCGCTCAACTCCAGGCCTGTCCAATCACTTTCCCTATTAGCCTCTCTTTCAACTTCCTGAACTGCACCTTGCAAGATTGTCTTGCCTAGGGCGAGAGCTGTTTTTTTTTGGGGGGGGGGTCTTTTCTTTTTTTTTTCAATTAGCTAGCATAATCTCGATTGTATTCGGATGTAGGTTGAAGTCGAGGGAGTCTGGTGTCCGGTATTTCGTGGCGCCAATCTTATTCCAAACAGGACTTGAAATACAAAACGAATGTTCGTTTTACGTCCTCATCGAGAGACCTTCCCATAACACTCTATTTTGTGTTCATGACTGCCGACATGAACTTCCCTAAAGCCTTCTCGATGAATTTCAATGATATTTGTGGAAATAGGAATAAAGGTTAATGAAAGAAGTGTCTACATTTGGGGTGGATCCATGCACAATTACTCAGCCCCTACGTTGTACTTATATTTCAATACAACGTAATATCGCTGGAAGTCTGTGTCTGTTCACACGATGTGTCCAAAAGTTATCAATGAATTCCGATTAAATTTCATGGAAAGGTGGGCAATGGGCTAAAAAGATCTTGGGTGCACAATAACTTCACCTGACAACATTGTCAAAAGTATGCACCCTTCGAGTGCTTTCTAGTTGGAGAATAGTGACTTTTTTGCAGATTTTGGGTGTTTACATGTTCATTCTGAAGGTCGATCTGCGGTCGGCCCGAGGTACCGGCAACGAAGATAGTTACCTAGGGCGCCAAAAGTTCAGAAGTGGGCAGTTGTATGTCCGAGACAGAACGCAAAAATGTCTCAAGATGGTCTTCGTCAGTAATGTAAATGGACGCTCCAACCTCCTTACAATAATTAATTAATTATATTAATCAAGTGATTTTCTAAAACTCTGATGTTGTATAAGGATTGTTTTCTCAGTATTTATGATTATTGTTATGGCTTTTTTTACCGTATACTTTCTTGTTCAAAGTCGAGCATAAATAGATGATCAGACCTGGTGAGCGGCTCAACAGAAACCGTCACGTGACCAATGTCTTTTGCCAGCATGCCGTATTGGGGCTGATCAATTAAAAAAGAATTTTTAAAAAAGGGATGATCCACGACTAAGTTACCTCTCAGGTCTTTTGCTGAACAGTGATCACTAAAATGTCTAGAAAACTAACGTGACACAAACCATAGGTTCAATTTAGCGTAAACTTACATTGCAAATTGAACATATTTGGAGTATAGGGTCAAAAAAGCAAAAAGGTTTGGGTTCTTTTAGACATAATTTGATATGAATGAGTAAACTTTTCATTGGTGCAGCCTGTACGCGTCATACACAGCAGGACCAACTTGAAAACTGAAGACACCTATGTTAACAGTTTTAATAGATGGTTCTTAATAAATGAATAAATGAGATACTACCATATTTCTGTTCAAGAGGTTAAATGTTCAGCTTGCCTGGGGCACCAGGAACGCTTAGGACAGATTTATCTCTTTCAATACCGAAGGAAACAACATGCACTCCGACTATTCACGATGTTTTAATTTTTATTCTTTGAGTCTTAGTGTTGAGGTATAATATAGTGATAAAAAATTCACAGAACTAATACTTTCATCTTTTATTTCAGTTCAAACAATCAGCATTGAAAGATTTTTTCTTCGACTTCTCATCCTTTGTGTTCGTAATTCAAAACAGTCCAACTAGCGATTTAGGGATTAACATCAGGTGTTATGGTTAGAATGTTCTTCTCCATTAAATTCACAGAGAGTTTTTCCAGACGGCAGATATATTTCCCGAGTGATGTTGTCTAAATAATACTCGAACACAGAGCTGCCAATGAGATTTTAAGGACACCCCTCTTCGATCGGTCTAAAAAAAACACTTAGAAGTCAAGAAAAAAGTTGTATAAAAGTATAAAGTTTAATCATGGAATATAGCTGTATTGAAGAATCGTAGCCGTCTACGGGGCCAAAGTGCATGTGTTCGTGTCTTTGTGAGTGTGTGTGTTCCAACGAAAAAAACTTTTTTGGCCTTTTTGTGACCTTACTTTTAATAATAACATCTAGATTCTGGAGAATCTAGATGTTTTACATAATTTAATTGTTTCCCAGTGGAAAACGCCGGTGATGCCATACCTTTGGTGGGAACGTTTTAAGATGACTTCAAATTTTGAAGCAACGTTTATTCAATCATTGACTGGAATGGCGAGTTTTAAATACTTTTATGTGTAGACCACCACAATTAAATCCCATTTTCTTCAATTCCTCTTGAAAGTCTCAACGAATTGCCATTTTCTTTCAGTCCCTAATTTTGCTTACAACTCCTTCTTTCAAATCTTTGATTAATTTTCTTACGATTGCTGCGTAGTGTATTCCAAACCATTTCTTGTAATAGATTGCTTTACAGGACATCTATTTTGTTCATTCTCTTATGTTACAAGATTAGTCATTCTTGTAAATATTAACACACCAGTTATTTTCAAGAACATATTTATTTGAGGTTTGAAGAAAAAAAAACATCTTCCAAATTAAAACCCATGAACCCTGATGGCTGGTCAAACCCTTAGATCTGGGGGTAGAGGATCTCAGCTTCAGAAGCCTTGCCAGGATATCCAGTATCAGACTTCTGAGCGTTTTAATTCTTGAGGGTCGCTGACACCATCACACTTGTTAGATTAGGGTCCGTGAAAAGCAGCCAAAAATAATTTCTCAGCACAAAACCATTGTTGGATCTAGGGATTGATTTAGTATTGATGGGGTTCAGTGCGTAACAGTTCCCTTAACAGGGCCATTCTATTTTTGTATTCGGCTGTTATTTTCAAAAAAATTAAAATAAAAGTGAAATATTCATAGAGTATAATGTTTAATTCAACGTTAAGTCTTTTATGAATCAAATATCTATTTATCTATCTATCAATCAATCTCTCTCTCTCTCTCTCTCTCTCTCTATATATATATATATATATATATATATATATATATATATATATATACATATATATATATATATATATATATATATATATATATATAGATAGATAGATAGATAGATAGATAGATAGATAGACAGATAGATCGATAGATAGATAGATAGATAGATCGATCGGTGGATAGATAGATATGTACCGTAAAAATAAATCCTCAAATAAATTGAAACACCGAAAAACATACAAATTGAAGAGAAAAACAAAAAAATTCTTGATATGGTGTCCCCAAATTCTGATGCCGTGTACAAAGGCACTATTTGCTTTGACTTGAGTTGGGCCCCTGGATGGATTTATGAAAATATTGCTGAACCGAAGTATATTGTAAAAATATTTCAAAAATTACCCAAGCCGTCAATAAATAGAATATATAGATACATTGCATTCCATACACATGGCAATGAGCTTGGGGAATAGCCTTCTATACACACTGCATTTTATATACGTGCATAATACAGATTTGCATTGCAGTCAGCTTGGAGAATAACCTTCTATACACTTTGCATTTTATATACGTGCATAATAGAGATTTGAATTGCAGTCAGCCAGGAGAATAGCCTTTTATACACATCGTATTTTATATATATATTATACGTGGGTAATAGAGATTTGCATTGCAATGAGCCTGGAGAATAGCTTTCTGTACACATTGCATTTTGTATACGTGGATAGTTGAGATTTGCATTACAGTGAGCCTAGAGAATAGCATTATATTGGCCATGAATGGAATTCTTTTAGAATTTTGATTTTATTACTTTTTTTTCATTTTTGTATGAATTCAGAATTTTTATTACGTCAATAAAACGTGAAATTCTATTTTACCACACCAGGTTGCCTCACAGGGTACAAATACACGGTTCTGATTATCATATGTTTGTATACCTTTCCATTGTAGCCCACAACTTCACCTGAAGATGATCAGAGAGTCTACCGATCGAGCAGTCACGGCTGAAAGACATCAAAGGTATACGTCAACAATACGAATGTATAAATCACTCTATTCAAGGTATTTTTGAGGCACCTAAATAAAAGTATAGAAAAGAAATAGTTAGAAAAAATGTTAATATTGACCAAGAAATATTCGATTTATCATTTTATTCATGAATTTGAAAGTGTAGAAATTTACGAATATTAAACTGCAAAGGATTAAACGGAACTAATAATAAGCTGTGTATACTCCGAGAAATATACTTATATTTGATGAGTAAAGGATATGCATAAACGCAACTATAGTTAGTCAATCAACTAATTACTGGCTACTGTTTCTACTGAATTGTTTTTATTCTACACAGTATCACATTTTCGAATAAACAACTATATATATATAGGTATGTCCATAGCTAAACTGAACTTTAGAAACCGCTTGCAAATGAGATGTTTTTCCGTGCTCGTAACCGGAACTTTACGAAGCAGTGACCTTGACTTTTTAAATAAGAAAACTGTATCAAGCTACATTGGTTAGTTTCTGAGCCACACATCCAAGACTGAACGTGTGTGTAGAGATCGTGCTGTTTTTTTCCAAGTCGAAGAATGAAATATCTTGAAGACCAATGTATGCGTGTGTGAATTTCAGTTCCAAAATAGAAAGAAAAAAAATTGGAGACTTTTTTTTCACAGGCCAATAGGGAGGAGTATCTGAGCTGTAATCGATGTTACGATTAGTACCAACGTTTCGACTCAAGAAGAACATTCGCCAAAGACAATGCCGAGTCTGGACGATTTTTTTTTACGCCGATGGACGATGATCACGTAAAAAAAAGTGCGTACTTCAATCCATAGTAATTGTTGTCTGACTCTCTGAGAAGTTTCTGGGGAGGTGGGATTCAGTGACTGATCTTACCAGAAAAACTGACTCCAAAAAAAAGCGTCTGCTGAAAAATGACCAATTCCTTTGGCAAAGCACAATGCATCACCCACCCCTGCCTCCTTACTCTCTGCATTTGACCTCAGCAGATATGTTTCGTTCCTTAAAACTGAAATCCACCCTGAAAAGTCGTCGATCTTAGCTGATAGAGAGAGAGAGGTGGGAGGGAGAGAGAGAACATACACCGCCAGACCTGCATAGTATCCATCAAAACAAATTCAAGAACTATAAATAAAACAATCAGGTGGAGAGGGCTACTTTAAAGGGGACATGTCTCATAAGATAGTACATAAAGCAAGAAAAAAAATCTTCCAAAAGGTTCGGTTCATTTTTTTTTTAGCACACTCGGCATAAGTATATATATAAATGTGCATGTGTGTGTGTGTGTGTGTGTGTGTGTGTGTGCATGTATGTGTGTGTGTGTAGGTGTGTGTATATGCGTATACAAAGAAATTTCGATTATCTGAACATAAATTATCTGATTTTCGGATTATCCAAATGGAGATTTCGAGGTCCCGTAATTGCGTTCAGTACGGATTCCCTTTTTCATGATTTATTATTCATCCGAACTGAATAATCCCGGCTCATCTCGTTCGGATAATTTCAATTTCTTTATATATGCGTCAATGCATTTATAGGAAATAGCAGTAGGAATCATCTCTAAGTTCGAAACAATTCAATACTTTGATTTGAAAGGTTCTTGTACAAGTATATATATATATATATATATATATATATATATATATATATATATATATATATATATATATATATATATATATATATATATCCCACTCTGTTCATTTATCAATTTTTATTTTGGGGAGGGAAGTTGAGTAGGGAGATTAAGTCAGTCATTCCACATCAGGTATAAGGGGAAAAAAGCAAAAGGAAGCGTTGAAATATCTTAACGTTCAACACTTATATTCATTTTTTCATTTCATTTTATTTTTTCCAACCAGTACTAGTAGTCATGACGTCACACATCTTAAAATAGTACCTGCTACGTCACTAATCTAAAAAAAAATAGTGGCTGTGACGTTATTAGTGAAAATAATAGATGTGACGTCAAAATCTGACAATATCGAAATAGTCTGGCGAACGTTCTTAAGTAAAACAATAGTCATCGTACATTTTATTTATTTTTTCAAGATCAGTGGTGTGGTGCTGTAGGAACGCTTGGGAACGACGCTCCCTTATTTTGTTTGAGAATGGAAACGGCGTTCCCTCACTATCTATATACTACTAAAATGATTAATCTCTTTATATGTTATGTACCTTCAAATTAGCAGCAAAGGTGTTTTGTGGCTATATATCACGGTACCCCTGAAATATATGAAAGAATGGGTAAAACAAATCCTGGTGTAATCGGGCCTATATTCTCTCACTTTTCTCTTCAGCACATCACTACTGCTAAAAATATACTTTTTATGCTCAAAGCAGAAAGGTCTGTTTGAATAATGTTCCTTGCTGCAAAGGGAGATTGCTTCCTGAATGGTTAGTTATTTTTTAGAGAAAGATAAAAGGAAAAAGTGCCTTTAATACATTCTGGAATAAACATACACAGGGTGTTTCATAAAGGATGCAACCCTAAAGATAAGAGAGTAGAATTTACTCGAACGTAAATTTTAAACTATAATATTAGTCATGCGGCACCACTGTACTCACAGACAACAGTGTTTAGCAGTTGAAATGATTGCATGATACGCTAGCGTCATGTGGGCATCCATTCTTTTGCGTTGTATCAGCTATGATGTTTTCCGATGTAATGAAACGTTTATGTAATGAAACGTACAGGAAGCTGCACTCAGGTTAAAGGAAATCACTTCCACCATCTATAGTAAAGCTAAAATGTATGTGTAATTAGAATCTTTCTGTAATATACTTGTAACTTGCACTTTCAAAAATAGTTCTTCTTCAGATTTCAATCAGTTCAAAACAGTGGCGGCGCCAGCGTTTTTCACAAACCCTGGCAAGGCTCATCCAGAAAAGAAAACCATGAGGACGGACAAAGTTTTTATATAGGTAATAATGTTAAAATCTTGCAAGGCACGGGCAAGGCTATTGGAAGCCCGGGCAACGCCTCGGTTTGCCCTGACCTGGCACCGCCAGTGGTTTGAATACAAGCTGTGAAAAAAGAAGGTTGCATCCTTTTTGGAACACCCGGTAAGTTATGACGAAGCTGAAATGTCGCAATCGGATCGGCCGCAACATCCGGGCACTTTAGATTTTACAAAATGACGACATCGATGTCTCCGTTGGATGGTAGAGCTGCAGGAATTTCTGTCTTTTCTTCTCCAATTTCTTCGATTTCTTCTCCTGCTTCTTGTGCTTTTGTCATGTGGTTTGCGATGACGGTACTCCCAGTACTAGTAGGAATTGACATCTCTCCAGTCTCTTCACTGTGTAGAGACTTCTTCGAGACGTCCAATGCTGCCACGTCTGTCAGTGGCACTTCATCAAACCCTTCTTCTCCTAAATGAATTTCTTTACTCTGAAAAGAATGAGAAGAGAGGAAAATTGAGTGAAACATTTCTCAATTCGAGTGATCATAGAAATATAATGTTCAGAATGAAAAATAATGAAATAAAGTATTAATGTTACAAAAAATTATTCTGCTTAAATAAATCCTAATTTTGTTTGTTATTTAGTCCTTTTATCAGTTAGATATTCGAATGATGATACCAAGATTGTGAAAATTGACTCACAAACGAACAATTTTTGTACTTTCAGAGATTATAAGCATCGTCCAATAGATCTATCATTCATTTTAAACTAGACATTCAATCTGTGATTTCAGCTTGAAAATATAAATAACAGCAATAACATCCTTACTTCTGGTCTTAATGAAATGAAATTTAGAATATAAGGGAAATTTGACATGTCCAAGACGATACATCGTCCATGATAAAAATCTAATCAACCATTACATAATTAATTTCTAAATTACTTGATGAACTGCACTATAGAAAATACAAATAAATGACCCTAACTTACTAATTCCACATCCTAATCAGATGGAATATGGAATACGATAAGGTTATGGCATGTCTATGACAATGCATGATTCATGACGTAAATTGGAACAAGCACTGACTGATTAATCAATTAATTAGTTGATTTAACGCATCAAAAGGCCGAATCAAAAGGCCGAATAATGACTATAAGTTCGTTATTTCCCATCCTGATTAAATGAAATTTGGTATAAAATGAGCGTATAGCATTCCTAAGACAATGCGTGGTCAATAACACAAATCCGATCAACCACTGAGTAGTCAATTACTTAATGCAATACGGTAATTTCGATTATGTAAATAATGTATCTGCTACATGTTCCATAATCATTAAACTTCACTAATTTGCAGATAAAATAATAACTTGAACCTCTATTCTGGTCTTGTTGAACTGTATAGCCTTAAACAAGTTTTGACTCTCAATGCTTCGACCAAAGTTTTTGGACATTGTTAAACACGCACATCTGTGCATGGAATCAAAAACCATGCAACGGGGACCTGCCGTCTGAACAGTTCCCGACGGAATTCATATAAAAAAACACTTAGTAGACAATGATTTTACTGGTACCTTCTGCAAGGCAGTTTGACCGCTCAACAGAAGACTGCAGATAAAAATAGCAGACATGATCACGTGTTTTCTAACACCCAAACATCGAATCTATTTATGAAACAGCATTGGAGCTCGCAGTGAATCTAAAAATTGTCTCAATGTTGATACCCTATTCGCCAGGACTAAATTATTGAATAGGTCTTATTTATTTTTTATTGCAATTGATCAAAGGGATAATTGATTAAACCGTATTTCAGTGCACACGTTACATGAAAAGTAGAAATTATTTATCATTTTACCAGTATACTAAATGTCCCTTCTCAATCCTGGTTAAGATGTTAATATAACCTAAATCTTCCAGATGCAGATACTTTTTCTGATTTAGTGGCTGATCCATTGAGCTATTTATGGACAAGATTGCCACTGTAGATATTTTTGTTTTCTTTCTTCGAATTCATGAGTCAAGTGTTGACAATATTCAGAGGATTTTTCAATTTTATTTTATTTTTCAAATTTGAATGTAATTGCCACAGCTTGAAAAATGAAAAGGCACGTCTAAATTGACAAGCCTCTTTGTGAATTAACGTTTTATTGGATGACTTTGAGCAGCATACTGGAACTAATTGCATTTCACGTAGGGATGATGATTATATTTTCTTCTTTGAGCTTGTGTGTTTTCTTTAGGTATGGAGCAATTATTGTAATAAAAATAAGTTTGTTTCTATATGTAATATGTTTGGGGGAGTTGAGTGGAAGAATACCTTTAAGGCAGCATCATGCATCCCTAACAGCATGTTTTTTTTTCTTAATTTATGTAATTTTCCTCCTCCTCCTCCTCCTCCTTCTTCTTCTTCTTCTTCTTCTTCTTCTTCTTAATCTCCTTCTTCTTCTTAATCTTCTTCTTCTTCTTCTTCTTCTTCTTCTTCTTAATCTTCCTCTTCAGCCTATCCCCCCCCCCACACACACACTGAATTTCATTGTGATTCATTCAGAAAGTTGGGAGAAATCGTGTGGATAGACAGGAGCAGATACGGAAATGTACGAAAAACACAAAAGATATCTCTCTATCAAAAACAAATTCCTGGATCTTGCTGAAAATTTATTTCCTTCTCCTTTTTTTTTTTTCGTGGGTCACACACCAAACTTTTGGGTACTACCTCTTATACTTACATATGATGCAAAAAAACAAAAAAAAAACAAATTCAATTCAACACTTACAACTTCTTCATACTGTCGGGTGTCGTTGGCCCTGAAAGAAAAAATTGAAACTCTATAAGAAAAACATGCGAAGTAATATGTATTAATTTTAAATGCTGGCGTCTTTATGTGTACTACTTTATTACATGTCAACATATCTCCATAAGACGCTTTTAGGTCAGTCAGTCGATCGGTCCCAATTATGTTAAACAATGGTAATAGGAAGGAAGGGAAAGGTTCGACATCATTACAAGGTGTGATGTCATTTGGAGAAATCTATTCCTATCATTTCTTTTAACCAGCTGCTAATAATGCCATAATGAACTGTCCGTGGTCCACATTTTTGTATTAATAAAAAAGCCAGAGATGCCCCCAAATCCAAAAAATGGCCATACAGGATTTGCAGAATACTTTCATATCACAATGCTTCACAAATACGAGAATCGATTGACCCGATGAAAGACTTCTTGCTCTTCTTGTTCCTCCCTCCTCCAACCTCTACTAATACTACAAACATGGACGGTGGCCACATCGTTGAACTTATGGTTCTTGCTTATCTAATTGGATGGATAAAAAAAAACTTCATATATATCAATTGATACTTGCAAGATTAGATTCGTTGTTTTGACAAAGCATTTTTCTATAAAGACATCCAACAAAAACCTCATTTAATAGCACGTATACTGTCTGGCACAGCGAACGGTACGGTGGAAAGAACTGAGACAGGTCTGGGTATCCCACCGTCGCATGTTCAACTGCATGTTGCGTTGGGGGTAATCAATAAAATAAACTGTAGGAAAAAGAGGTGTTCAATGAAGAAGTAACTTCTGTAGCTTTTTACTGGATCACTAAATAGTGACACAAAATAAGGAAAAAATCAGCATAAACTTATATTGTAAAATTGACCACCCTATGTTTTTGGGAAGGTGTGGGGTAGATTCTAAAAACCCAAAAATACAATTTTTTAGGCATGATAAGGAGTAAATGTTTAAATTTTCAGCACACAATCTCTTGCACGGCCTGTACACGTGATACATACAAACATGCCAGCCACGCCAACATGAAAACTGAAGAAAACTATTTTGACAGTTTAGGTGAATTTTTTCGTTGACAGTTTCTAAGAAGCCTGGGTGCTATAGTGTTGAACAATACTCCTACTTCTATTCTGACGGAAGATGATTCCAGCAACTTTGATATTATATATATATATATATATATATATATATATATATATATATATAATGAATGAAAAATATATAACGTACATTTCTGTAGATATGTAAGACCCGCCTGTTTGGCTCATTCGGTAAGATAGCCGCCTTGCGATCTCAAAAATCCTGAGAAACGGTTTCGTAGCCTTCATGATATTTCGGCAACCAATTTGAAGGGACATTACCATACAAACTAAAACTGACACTCTCTCGTGAGGTTACTCCGTCGGCAATGAGACGCCATTGAGTGATCTTGTGTACTGTGTGACCACTACATTCATTACATTGAACGAAAGAGTAGATTCTCCATGTCTCGTACAGGGATCTCGACAAAACATCGTATCCCTCAGGTCTATCGCCCTTACTACAGACCTGATCCCCTTCCTGCGGGTTCTGGCTTTTCAAAGCTGAAAGATTTCGAACTCAGGACGAGATTGAAAAGAATGGAACGAGACATCTGATGGTGATCCTGAAAAAGGACTTCGAAGACTGTTTAGAAAAGTGGAAGTTGAGTTTGGATAAGTACGAAGGATTCCAAAAGGGGTCCTTTGGGGAGACTGAGGCGTCATTGCCCTGGGTAGACTATTTGTTTTGTTTATATTAAATGGCTGGAAAATTTCCGTATAAGGATGATTGAGCAACGAAAAAGATTTTTTTCAAATCTTCTAGGGAAATTTATAGAATATTCCGTCAAAATTCTTTCTTCAAAAAAGTAAAAGATAATGAAAAATTTTACTCACCATTTTTTAATCCACGTGTCTAAAATCAAAAATAAACAAATAGAAAAATAGAGAATTGCATTAAAATATCTTTCATAAGCAGTAAAAATCAACGTAGTTAAAACCTTTTGAAAAAAGGAGCTAATTAATAAATTGCAAATGAAAATGATAATACCTATTTGATCCAGAAATACTCATTTTATCCAGATAACTTTTTTAAAATACCCATGCTCAGCTAAAACCCTTCTACTGCTTATACGAAATTACAGTCGAGTAAAGAAAAATCTACATTATTTTGTTTGCAAGCCCTTGCAGGCCATCAATAATCTCTACATTGATTCAAACGACTGCTCTGCTAATATTGCACCAATTGCTGTTCATTTTGAGCTTCCATATTCAGAGCTGGTAAGCACCTATTTTTGGCACCCATAATTTTGAAACTATGCCAGATTATCCATCTTGCCAAACCAATAGATATTACGTAATATTATTTCAGTAATGCATTTCAAACTCACTAATTATGCACATTTCATACCTCATGTCTTCTGATTGTTAGGAACTTGAATCGAGCAATATCAAATATGAATTAAATGGTTAAATGTAATGACCCTCATACTGTGAACCTTGCAACGTGCACATGAGAGAATAATGCTCAACATCATACGGAGAGATCACAAAACAGCACAGTATATTATTAAAAAAATAAGGACTCAGGAATATCATAGAATCCTTTAGAATACTCAAATAGCGATGGCCTGGTCATGTTGCAAGAATGTCCAACAGCTGCTGGACATCATGACTCATAACGAAAATCCCCAGAGATCATATGACCGCCACTTATAAGATGGCTTGAAGAACTAGACAAGTTCAGGAAGTGTTGGCTCCGCAGTGCCCATGATAGAGAGGTCTAGCGAATCCTGAAGAAGGTTAATGTCCAACGACGGACGTTCAAAGGCCGATGATGATGATATAGGTATATCAATCAATGGTTTTCCTTGGGATATATCATCAGTCTAGTCAAGCAAATCATTTGCAAGAGTTGTGAGTTCGACCCTTGCTGATTGCAACACGATTATAGCCTTGTGCTAATCTGAACAAAACTTACTTGATATCCACGATGTTGAGGCTGATATAGATACAAAAATATGTTATATAGGTTCAACTTTTAAAAGCCCCAAGAAAAATTGTTCTATATCGTCTGTTTTGAAATTTGGCACAATTTAGGTTACAAGATCAGGAGATTTTTATGAACTTGAGGCAAGAATCAAAGATTGTGCGATACGCCCGCAGATATCAGGAATGCTTACGTCGAACGCAGCCTCTGGTGAAGTGCTATGAAGATATTGGCTCAAATATTGAAGTCTAAAAGTGGAATATCTCACATCTGAATCGGCATAATTGAAGAATATTATTCTCCAACATTCTAATTTATGCCTACCGTTTTACAAAGGTTTTTGTTGTTATGTTTCTATTATTTTTTTTTTCTTCAAATAATTTTATAGAGACTTAAGATATGCCCCCGTATCATTTTTCAAATCTAATCGTTCCAAACAATTATGTAAAACACATTTTTTTTCAAACGGAATCTATCATCAAAGTTGCATTTTGCAAATTTTTCCGGGTACACTTAATAGATTTTTTACAGTCTATTACGAGTGGGCACGAAATCAAATTGAATTCATTTGTTTGAGTCAGACATACAGACTGAAAAGAAACAGCGTCTTGGAATAAAAAGTATATTTATTTCCAATCATTTTCCGCTTCTATAATCGTTACATATGCATGCATAGAAACATATTCATTTTCAACTATCGAGCAAGTTTACCATAACAAATATTTAAAAATTTGAAATTGTAACAAGAGCTTTGGTATTTATTTCAACAAAAACCCGTTGAACCCGTACTACTGGATTTCCACTCTGTGTCCGAATTGCGTTGTATTGATAAACCAGAGCTTGAATCTCAATTTTAAAGACTGTAAAATAGTTTTAAATATTGGATTCAGTGCGTTTAAGTGTTTTCGAATGGATCTTCTCGTCTAAGTTCTGCTTTTGAACATAACGTTTTGGTTGTTGCACCTTATGGCAGTGATTCGCATAGTGTGCGTTGCAGCAACCCAGGAGGCTGTGGATAGCTCACAGGGGCGAAAATGTAATGGTACCATTAAGTTAATTACAGAGTTAACATCGAAAACTAAAGACGAGAGATCGTCACCGTCAAAGCCTAGGGACGGAATGTCCCTATTTTGCTGTCTAATTTGTTGTTAACTCAGAATAATGCTGTTTTTCATGTCATGAACATGTGTCTGAGGCTGTTTGGGTTAGTGTTTCAGTGTTACCAAGTATCGTTTACTTCAACGCATTTACAAATAAATGAATAAGGGAGGCTACTCTGCAATTAGCATTAAATAGTTAACTCCTTTAACAAACGTAACATACAGAAAATATAGTCCATCACCTGGTTTATGATTTAAGTAGATTCCCGAGAAAGATAGACAGAAAAATCTTACCAACAGGGCGTACTTGTTTTTTCCTGGGTGAAAATCAGATGAAGACGCAATAACCAACCAACAGTGACTGCATTTGTCATGAATCATGTTTGGGTGAGTCTTGTGCTCAAGGGGACAGATATTCAGTGGCGGCTGACCGAAGAGTGGACCGGCCGCAATGGCCAGAGAAGACATGGTCAGACGTGGCTACAAAAACTGGAGTGACCCAATATCGTACTGATTTTGACTACTTTTTATCTCCATAATTTTCTTAGTTGTTTTTTTATTTCAATTTAATTTGGATCGTCCATCTAGGACAGTGAGTAAACAGCGTATATCAGAAATAAAGAATAAGCCTCCGGTGAGATTCAAACTTGCGCCCTTTTTAGTCAGAGGAAAGCCTGGTTTACGCCCACTTGCTCTAACCACTCACCCACAAATGCTTTCATAACTCGCAGAAGTCAAATTTCACCTTTAGACCCTTTCTTTATCCCGTTTATTACTGCAAGGTTTGTTGTTAATGTTCTCGTACTAGTAGTGCTATTAAAGCAGTTTTGTTATTGAACAACCGTAGCCACCAAAGGTGACGAAGGCTTCTACCCCTTTTTATATGTGTGTGAGTTTTCTCCTTGCCAAAACCTTGAAAATTGGCATCAGTAATTCACTGAATCAATTCTAAAAAAATTTTTTGTTTTTTGTTTTTTTTTGTTTTTTTTCAATGGAGTTTTTTAATATGACTTCAAATTTTGACGCTACGGTTTTTCAATTATTGACTGTTCTGATATGTTTATTCTTCTTATTAGAAGTATTATAACCTAATCTTTTATTATTTTTGAATACTTTCTATCTTAATTAAGTAGAATAATGGTCCAAGTTGAGTTATGATGAAAACAACTAAAAAGTTGAAGTTAAAATTAATACAATACTGGGTTACAATTCTTGATCTAATTATAAGAATAGATGATTAAACTGGGGCAACACGACTAGGAGAATTGATAGCAACCAGAAGCTTCCTAACTCCCATAAAACATCCCGATAACACAGCTTCTAATTCCAGACACACTGAATTGTACTTCGTATCGTAAACGCTCATATTATGGTTTATGCCACATTCGAAATCCATATTACATTATGTTTTTGAAAGCAAAACACAGTTTTTAGATAGCATTAACAATTACCAGGTTTTGTCTGTCTTTGCTGAAATAGTCGTGTATATGTATGTATATATATAAAGTAACGTTGGGCTCGCGTTCTACATTCATGCCGTTATGGACAAGGCAGATATGATTTAATTTCTATCATCTTCGTTTTTTTCTGCTATGGCGATTACAACACAGTGTTTTGAATGAAGGCTTATATCGAAATATATATATATGTGTGTGTGTGCGTGTGCCATATGTATATATATAAATATATATGTGGTGAATTCTATTGATATAGAAAGCTTGGCAACTGGGTAACACACACGCATGCATATATATGTGTGCGCGTGTGTGTGCGTGTGTGTGTGTGTATTTATGTGTATGTATGTTTTGCCATGTCTTACAAAATGGCTAACTAATTGTCAGTATTCGTTAATCATCCCTAAATGTTTAATTTTCAGTCCTGGCAGATGGAAGAGTTTCAACTTCAAATATTAGCGTGTACATATTCAGTTTCGGCAAAGATACAACTGAATGGCTGGGGTTTTCTTTTTTCATAAATATCTATCAGCACGATTATCAATATCAATCGATGTTAAGATAAAATCAATCTTGAATAGAGAACTTGAAATTTTGCCCGGGACCCCCCCCCCCCCCATCTCTGCGAAAGGCGTTGGCAAACTAGCAATCGACATGACTCACATCACAAATTCTTTACACCTTCATATATTTCAGTAAGATTGTATACGAAACGAAAATGTTTACATCGAAAAAGTCATCCTCCAACAAGTAGTAAGTTTGGGGCACTCTGTAAGGATCGAATTCATTTCAGTAGTAATGATAACCGATACTAAGTTCGCTAACCATTACTACATGGTAATATTTACGTAAAGACAATGGCAAATCTTCATAATAGATAAAACTCTTCTTATCTAAACTCATTTTCTTGGATTTTTAGTCTTTTCATTATTAAATGAATATATAGTTACATCATATTAAACAACCGTAGCCATCGAGGATGACGACAGGTTCTATCCCTTCCTGTAGGTGCCTGTGTTTGTTTTCGTGCGTTTGTGCGTATGTGTGAGTGTTCCTGCGCTCCTGGTCAGAAAGTTTTGTCCGGAAACTTGGCATCAGTACTCCCCTTCTAAAGATGTGTTGTTTTATTTAATTTTGGGAAAAAAGGCCTTATTTTGACGGGCATATTATTAAGAACTAGAATCATCAGAATCTGGATGTTCGTAGATGGTTTTTTTTCTAATCTATTTTAGATGTTTTCTACTGGAAATAATTCATATTCTCAAATTACATATTTTTTGTATTTGAAAATTCGCTGAAATACTCTAATAATAAACTTGGAAAATTCAAAATTTCTGTGTAAATTAAACATCGAAGTATTAAAGATCTGGCTAATCTGATCTGAATTCACTTAATGTATATATCAAAGACGTTAAGTAACATTTTTGTAAATGGTTCGTATGAGATGTGTAAACTTGTGGGTATATATATATATATATATATATATATATATATATATATATATATATGTGTGTGTGTGTGTGTGTGTGTGTGTGTGTTACGGCACGATTGTGAAAATAGTCATTTCATGTAATCCCTAGGGATTTTGTGCAACATTTCAGAACTTTCATGATATCCAAAGTTTCACAATCAGTGTAGTAATTAAGTTAGGAAGCTTATAATGGTGAGTATTGCCACCGTAAAGAGTTCGACCCTCACCACTAGCTCACCTGCTGTGGCCTGGTGTCAATTAAGTACATATCTGCTTCTTTAGGCTCAGCTTAGATAGATACAAGGCTACAGTAGCGAGGCAGCCGGTGAGCATTGAACTCATAACGGTGTACATGAAAACAACTACTTCTTTTTTCTCCCTTCAGAAAAAATGAACAAAATGTCCATATCAAATATTTTATCTATTTGAAAAAAAAATCCTTCGTTCCCACTCATTCCTCATATATATATATATATATATATATATATATATATATATATATATATATATATATATACGTTAGTGTGGTGGTTGTTGTGGTGGTGGTAGATTTCGTTTGATCTAGCATTTCATATCTTTTCATAATTTTCTAAAATGAATGGTTTAGAAGTGCTCCAGTAATTTTACGATAGAGATATTTTTATGTTATAAAATGCAATTTTAAGAAATTGAAAAATACCTGATAAATACTTGCCATACCTTCTCCCTCTTTCTTTATATATATATATATATATATATATATATATATATATATATATATATATATATATATATATATATATATATATATATATATATATATATATATATGTAAATGATTATAAATATAGGTAGATACATTTTCATACATAGATAAAAACATGTTATTATTAGTATAGCCATATTTGTAAAAATATACATATGTGTATGTATTAGCATGCATATCATATAGATATAAGTATGTATGCATTAACACATAAACACATACACACACATATATATACGTTTAGATATATATATATATATATATATATATATATATATATATATATATATATATATATATATATATATGTACATATTAGACTACTCATACACATATACATGATATATATATGAATATTGTTTGTACATGAACATACACGTAAGACTTATTTTTACTAAATAGTTTCATCATTATGTAAATGTTATTTATAGTTATTATAAATTATTATAAATTTTGACTATCTTTCCTTCACCTTTATTATAAATTGTTTTGGTTTTTTTTTGGTGGCGGGGGTCATCACGATTTGACCCAGGCGGTCGATTAACAGCAGTGCGAAATCAGATAATTATTATGAAAGAAAATAGTAGTCAGAATCCTTATTATGGAGGAAGAGTTCATATATATAACAGGGGGTGGACAACTTAAAATATCACGTAAATGTAGGAGAAAGTTATCTAATTTGAAAAATGAATAAACAAATCATTTCTTTTCATTTTTCATTGGTATTATTATTATAATAACTAGCGGAATAACCAGTCTATGGGATGGGTATTCGTTTTAGTTAAGAATAATGGTTCAAGATATTTCGTCTAATAAAAATAAGATAATGAGAGATAATTATTAGCTATAACTTTTTGTTTATCTTTTATCATTCTGCCATAGTAGTCTTTTCTGGTCGGGACTGCAAATCAGATTAAATAAAATGAATTATAGGACGTCGGCTGACCTGTGTGACTGTTCCGTGTATTCGACGTAGGGATGATCACACTGTTATAATTATTCAGTTCAGCCTTTGATTGTATTGATGTCATGGAATGATGACTTCTTTTCTTTTTTTTCTTCCAGAAACCGGCGATCCTTGGCACTTTGCCGCGACCCAAGCGAGACTGGTACTTGTCAAACCATCGATTGCTGCAAAAAACAAAAAGAGGAAACATAGATACGATTTGTTGGGTTATATTCGTATCACCATTATCAAGTCATCAAAGTATTTTCCCTGGCTGTACATGGACGCCCCTTTTCAACATATTTATGTATCCTAATTAAAATGGAGGTGTTCATCTTCATACATGTCCCTAAAGAGAAGTGACAACTCAAAAATATCATCTATATGAAAGAGAAAGTTAACTCTTTTTTTTTGAGAAAAAGAAAAAAATAATTCCCAATTTTTTTCATTTCATCATTTTAATAACTATCAGAATAAACCCTCATATTTTAAACCCTCAACATATTTTCCCTGGCTTTTCATGAACTTACGCAGTCTTTCAAGGAAAAGATGTATCCCATCATCTATCCATGAAAAAAGCCATACGTGAAAATTATCATGTTTATTTGTATGATAGTATGGCTGTACCTCCTGTTCAAGTCATGTTACAGCCTCAAAGTGATAATGGATTGGTCCTTGTTTCATAGACTAACATAGCCAACAAAAACGATTTTCGGGTTGTGATAAAATGAGAAAAGCTCTTTTGACATACCAATCAATAATACGTCACAGAATAGCTGGACGATTGAAACTAAAATAATAAGAGAGAAAACATAAAAATGCTTTTTAAAAATGATAGATCAGTCAAAATTGGCCATACAATTTTCCTGGTTATTTTGATATAGTGATGTTAAACATTTTGAATAAAATAAGAAATATTTTTTATGAATAAGTTTCTTCCCATGACTTTTTTCATACCGCTTGATATGAATATCGAATTTCTTTTATAACGTTTTGTCTTTAGACTTTATGTCTGATCACCATTCAAAACAACTTGAGTAAAGTTGCACAGAGGGTGCATACCCCTGATAATGGTGTACATCAACTGAAACCTGAATGAAAATCAGTTTATATATAACTGAGGTGCAGAGAGAGGTAACTACAATTTACGATATTTCGGACAATTGTTCCTTGGATTGACCGAAAAATTTAATCTATTCTTCCTCAGCCCATGGTCGATCCTTCCACAAAATGTCATTGAAATTCACTGAGAACGTTAGGAGATATTGTGTGGACAAACCTAATTGAATACACATTTCTTCATTGAATTTTTTTATTTTTTTTGATATCTCAATCAGAAAAAATCCTGAGAACTGAAGGGTATATTGGGTAAAAAGACAGACTGACACAAGTGAATGAATTGGAAGAATTAAACGGCAAATCTTCCATTTCTGCTTGGGGGATATTAAGTAGAACAGAGATCTGCAATTTCTTTCCTTTTTTTTTATTCAAGTATTGCCGATGGCCCAAATTATGTCATATCACACGTATAAATATTTTCCATCAGATCTATAAATTCTAAATATTTACTCTGCCAGTGAACAGAAAATTTCATCGAAATCTACCGATTAGTTAATTTTTGGTAGAATTTCAAAGTCTTGGTGTATCGACACGATTTGTCGGGGGTCCCTGGACTTGCATATAGTAGACTAATCATAGAATATAATGCTTAAGTGAGCAAAAATTAAACAAGTCATGACACAAAATACTATCTAGAATTGATTAACTGCCCATCAGCCCACAAATACATGAGATTTGAAAACAATTAGAAAAGGTCCTAGGCCAACGATGAACACCCTATCGGCCCACTAGTGAGCCGTGGCCTACCCCTTGACGACCCTTGGTGTTGAAAGATGGACGGAAAGATGGATATGAATCAAGCAAAAGATTAGTTGAGAGTGACAAGCCTTCGGCAGAGCAAGCTCATCCTCTGAGAACAGGGAAATCCCATTAGTCCAGTATAGAAGTGTCTACAACCAATGCATCCCCCGATAGTCACCTATGGAGATGAAACATTGAACTTAACCAAAATACTGACCCTCAAACTGATAACCATGCAACGTGCACATGAAAGAATCATGTTCAATCTCACATGGAGAGATCACAAGACAGCATGATATATCAGGGGGAAAACAGGAGTCTGAGATATCATAGAATCTATTAGAAAACTCAAATGGCTGGTTATGTTGCAAGAATGGCAGACAACTGATTGACATCACGACTCACAACATGGATCACAAGAGATCTCATACACAACCGAGGCCAGCAGAATACAAGATGGTGTGACGAACAAGACAGATTCAGAAAGTATTGTCTCTGCGACGCCCATGACAGATGGCGAATCCTGGGAAAATCTATGTCCAACGATGGACATTGAAAGACTAATCATGATGATTTTTGTCGGTTAAAGCTTGGCTAATTACAATTAATTCTTTTATATAGATGTACTATGTCAGTGGGTAAACCATGAAGATTGTAAATTTGAAAAATATCTTTAAAAAACAGGTCTTGTTAGTCAGTCAATACAAACCATGATGTGGGTGATCAACTGAGAAACTGGAAAAAAGGGTGACCAAAGAATAAGTAAATTCTTACACCTTTTGTTGTCTGAATTTTTTTTTAATTCTTTAAAAAAATTTTAGCAAATTGAGACCCTGTCGAAATCCTATTATAGACGAAAAAAACAAAAAAATGTTTTTTTCTTGTCAAAATGAAAAAATGTTTAAATTGGTCCTGCGTATACGCATGATACATACATATTCACTTAACCAGGCAGACAGTCAGCCAGACCCCCTTGAAAAATTAAGAAAGCTATGTTGAGAGTTTTTGTGTCAGTTTCATTTGACGGTCTCTAGAAAACTCCAGTCAGGACATGAACATGGAAAGCTGCCTTTATACAAGTTTCGCCTGTTTTTTTTGTTTTTTTTCGAATTCCTACTTACTACAACTGGCTGACTTTATTTTCCCAACCTAACAACACTGACAAATTCAGACTGTTGGTTAAGACTAAAAGTAGAAGAGTTTAAAATGATGGGGAGAAAGAGAGAGATATAAAGGAAAATAAAGCCAGATTACATTCCTCCGTCATCACTCAACAAAAGAAAGGATGAAAGAAAGGAGGAAAGACACAAAGAGAAAGAGAGAGAGAGAATGAGAGAAAGAAAGCAAGAAAGCAAGAAAGCAAGAAAGAAAGAAAGAAAGAAAGAAAGAAAGAAAGAAAGAGAAAGAGAGGAAGAAAGAGGAAGAGAGGAAGAAAAAGAAAGAGGGGAGGAAAGAGAGAAAGAAAGAGAAAGAGAGGGAAAGCGAAAGAAAGATAGAGAAAGAGAAAATGGAGAGCCAATTATCAGGATTCCTTTAATTGGAATTTTTGACTCTCATTTCTGGGTTTTTTTTCTTTACCTTCTCTCTATTCTTCCCAGTCCAAACTGTCCATTGAACAAACTTAAAATTTCACTCACATACTCCCCTCTCTGAGTACAGATAAAGGTTCAGAGGTTTTTTTTAATTCGGCTCAGTAACTGAATTATTTGCATTCTAAGTGGAATTCGACCCTGAAGCAGTCAGTCTTGTTCAACAGTCGATCTCAATCAGCGCTGTTAACCCACTGTCCTAGAGTAGCAGTCTGAGTGAGAACTCTTTCAATTCAGCGTTTATCTTCCTTCTTCTCTTCAGCCATATCCTAGCACGTATTATTTATGATTCATAGGATTTTTCCAATCGAAATAATACGATCCAAGCTACTGCAGGTCCAAACTCCAACTTCTTTTTCAAGGATGATTACTGTATCTGTATTATATATATGTAATGCATTATATATATATATATATATATATATATATATATATATATATATATATATATACATATATATATATACATATATATATATGTATATATATATATATATATATATATATATATATATATATATATATATATATATATATATATATATGATTCTTTTCTTAATATAAACCTATTTTATTATATCCAGTATTGGAATATACCTGCCCCAAAACTATAGGGTTCCCTATGTATGGATCGGAACTTACGAGACTTGAGCTTTTCAATTGGGAAAATTATTTCTTAATAATTCAAGTTTGTTTTTTTTTCTCAACTAAGACTATCTTAATGTGGGATACGTTTTAGGTCGCAAAAGTTTCAATGACGTAGTCCATGACATAATTTGTTGTATCATAATTGGAAGGTAAATAAACCAATGAGATGCGTCAGCGAGAGGCAAGCAGAAAATATGCAAATAAGCTCATTATATGCTTAAAAGATGATTCAAGTAACCTAATTTCAATTCGTTTGTTCAAGTCTCAATTAAACTCTATTTCATTTTATTTGATCAGACGGTCCAAGTCTCAAGATTTTCCTATGAAGTAATCAATGCCATTTTGTGTTGTAATAGGAAAGCAGGTTGACCAATGAGATGCGTTAACGACAAACAGAGAAGAAAGTTGCATATAAATTCATGATTTCTATGGATGAAGTTAGCCATGGTAGGGATATTGTCTATAATTCTGGGAAAACTCATTCACATTCAAAGAGTTTTCCGGACAACAAAATCAAAGAGAAAAATTGGTTCAATTGACAAAAACTCTATTATAAGTAAGGGAATTTTTGGTGACCAGCCTTTTGATCTGATCTACTCATATAATCAACAATGTTACTTGATCTGTTTTTCTGACAATAAAACTTGACTCTACCACTATAAGATAATACTTTTGCTGATAGAAATATCTCCTATCCACCATTTCAAACAATCAACTCTTGTAGTTATTTGTTTTTTTTTAAATAAATATTTTCACAGAAATTCACGTATATCTAAGCATAATCTAACAGGGATTGGCCAAGGATATCAATGAATAATGTTACTCACCAAGTGATTCCAACTATTATTACACCAATTAGTACAGCAAACATGAAAACTGCCACTGAGGACGCGACAGCAAGAGTCACAGTAAGATTTTCTTCGGCCAGCACCATGTCTGAAAAGGAAAGAAACAAACGAAATTAAAATCATCAAGCACATACATGTATTTCAGGGGTCGCAAACCTATGGCACGCATGTTCAAGGTGGCATGCGAAAATAATTGTATTGACTCGCTGGATACATAAATCTTTTGTTTGTGATTTATCTTTAAAATGTCGGCAACCTTTCATTTATCAGCTGTCATCTCTGGAGCGGTTGCATAAGTTCAGTGATACACTGCTTCTTTAAGAATGCTTTCAAAAATTTCGTTTGTTTGTTTGAGGTTTTTTCTGATAAGATAATCTGTAAAATAAAAAATGTAATAAAAAAAGGATAATTTGCTCAAAAACTTCCTATGGGAGATTTGGAAAATTTTTCTAAAAGGTTATCAACAATGTGAGCACACGCTCCCAAAGAGGTTCGCCACGTCTGTACTATTTCAATCATCATCATCAGTCTTTTAACGTCCGTCGTTGGACATAGACCTCTCCTAGGAGCCACAATTCTCTATCATAGGCGTCGCAGAGCCAGTATTTCCGGAATCTGTCTAGTTCATCTCTCCATCTTGTGTTCTGTCGGCCTCGGTTTCGCATGTGATCTCTTGGGATTCATGTTGTGAGACATGATGTCCATCGGTTGTCTTTCATTCTTGTAACATGGCCTGCCCATTACCATTTGAGTTTTTTGGACACTTGTTTTCTTCCTTATATACTGTGCTGTCTTGTGATCTCTCCATGTAAGGTTGAGCATGATTTTCTGATGCGTGCGTTGCATACTTCTCAGCTTGTAGGTCTGTCTCCTGAGTAGGTTCCATGTTTCAGCTCCATAAATGACTATAGGGGGGTGCATTGGTTGTATACTCTTCTTTTTAGGATTATTGGGATCACGGATGCGAAAACAGTAGTACTGTCAACAACGAAGCCTTTATCAGATGATAACCTTTGAGTCGAGTACAGTCTGTTCAGAACCTGCGACGTTATTTACTCAATTTTGGCAGAATTTGTTTACATTTGTTTCTAATCCATTAAATGAAAAGAATAATATTCAGCTGTTATAAGATTTGAAAAAGGTAAATAGACACTGGCTGATTCTCTTGAGGTTCACGACATATCCTTTTGAATCCAAATGTGTATCTATTTGTGTCCCCAATAAATCTACGCTTGTAATATGAGATATGTCAAATAATGTCTGGGTTACTTGAATTACGAACGCATTTTACTGGCATATTGTCATATTGAGAATTGATTTTGAAGACAGAATATGACGCATTGTGACGTCAAAAAGAGAAAAATAATCCTATTTCCTCGCCCTTTTTCTCTTTTCTTGTAAATGGTTTGAACTTTTTCAGATTTTTTTTTTTTTTTGAAAGAAATATGTTTGGGTTTTAATAAACAAGTCGACGTTCGTCGGAGGTAAAAAGAAAGTCAGGGGTCATCAGACTGGAGAATTATAGTTAATGTAGAAAGTCTCTCCTTTCCATTTTAAGGTCACGTTAATTGTTCAGTGTTTTGACCTGTATAAAACAGTGTTGAGGGGTTGGGAATTGGCTCCCAGGGGAGGAATTTCCTAAATGGAGGGGCTTTAACCTGGGAGCAACGTATAATGCTGAAAAATTCATCATCATCATCATCGTTCTTTCAACATCCGTCGTTGGTCATAGGGATTCGCCACAATTCTCTATCATGGGCGTCGCAGAGCCAAAATTTCCTGAATCTATCTAGTTCATCTCTCCATCTATGGTTCTGTCGGCCTCGGTTTCTTATGTAATCTCTGGGGATCCATGTTGTAAGACGTAATGTCCATCGGTTACTCGAAGACAATACGTGATGAATAGTGGAAATAAAAAATGTCTGTCACTTGCTCGTTCCCTCTTAGCCATCAATCCATCTCTATCCCTCCTGCTCTCTCTCTCTCTCTCTCTCTCTCTCTCTCTCTCTCTCTCTCTCTCTTTATCTGCCATTTACTCGCACCTATCCACCCTCTCTCTACTAATACTACTACTGCTACTTTCTTTCTTTAGGTATAACTCTGAACGCCCTTATTTTTTCTCAGGTACATTTTCAATAATACAGATTTGTGTCTACCTCCCATCATTAGAATATGTATTTATTCACCGACCAATAACAACATCCTTTGGAGCGGCGTTTTTTTATTCTAGTTTGAATATTCATTTAGAATGGCCATTAACTTTTGAACTGACAATCGTTTCGAGAGAGGGTCATTAATATTCAAAGAATATTTTGAACGGTTGAACTCCTTGTTTTTGGTGTAGTTAACACGACGTTCCAGCCGTTGCATTCTACGGCCTTCTTCGTGTGTGCCATCCAAATGTGATAGTTTTAAACTAAATTTTTGAATGGAAAAAGGTATAGTTTAGCTGTAAAAGGTAAAGCAATATCAGAAGGACAAATCAGCTATGATGAATTTTACTCTCAAATTGTTGTACAGTAGTTCAGGAATAGATTCAGATTAACCATCCATCAGATATAAGGCTCCATTGCTTATATTTAGTTTGTGGGATTTGATATTTGGTTAATTGATGGAAGAATATTCTGATCTCCGGTAGGAAGAAAGTTATCATTTCCCAATGTTCGAATCAGCGCTTATAAAATCTGCGATACACTATGAATATTGAAAACAATCAGCTAAAATCTGTCACCCAATTTGACAACATGGGTTCCTTAATTTTCAAGTTGTTTCAAAAACAGAAAATTTAAGCATTTACACTCTATGTCTTGAAAAAAATCCTACTTTTTATTTGCTTTTTTTTTTTTCAAAATTTTCACCCAAATTACTTTTTAGAGGAGTGTCTCGGTTTGCATTGTATATTTAAGCAAAATTAATTTCTAGGTTTGTGCCCGCTTGCTTTCTGAAATGTTCTGTAGTCGCTACCAAACAAAAGACAAGAGAAATAACTAATTCACCGACCACCCCTTTCTTCAATTCATCTGATTGATTAACCCCAGCAGTGAATGCTTCAAGAAGACTTTGATTGTGTGACGGTTTCCATTGAGTGGCGAATCAGACCAGTAAACTACTTCCGCATCCAGATAGTCATTCTTTTCTCGAACAATTAACACAAAGTGTGACATTTGACTCAACGTATATATTTGTCCATTGTGGCTGGGGCAATAAAAAGGGATCCCATGACACAACGGATTTGTGGGTCCATATATTAAGAACCTGTTCAATAGGAAGTAATCTATACCCATCCTGTCACAATAGTCGGTTTTTTTTTTATCCTTTTGTGTAACAAATTGTCTTTTCATTGTTTTGGTTCCGTTTTAGGTTGGGTTTTTTTTTCAGTTTTTTTTCCTCGAATAAGAATTCCTTATTTGCCTGAAAGGAAAGGAAAAAATGGGACTATTTTCAGCCACTAACAAATGCATTCGGCCATGTCATTTCTGGAAAAAAAGCTCTTATGAGAAGATCTTTCCTGATCCGTGAGAACCATGAACTTTTTATCTCACAGCCTTCAAGCAACTTCGTTTCTTTGCCCAAAGCAGATTTAATTATTCTTCGGGTGTTCTTTCTCACGTTTAACTCCAACCATTTTCTCGGTAATTTTGTTCTCAAGATAACCTTTTTCATCTTCCAGAACACATTTCTCTGGTCACTATGAGCATAAACACATGGTCTTTTACATGAATTGTACCAATAACTTCATACCAAATCCGTTACGTAACCAACGGTTACTGGCAGCATACCTTGATGGGATGATCAATTAAAACATCGGAAAAGGGGTTCATCAATAAATACTTACTTCTCTCGCCTTTTGTTCGGGCAGTAATCACTAAAAAGTTTGAATTTTTTTTTTCAAAAAACAAGCGGGCATGAACTAAGGAACAATTTAGCATAAACTTGCATATAAAAAAAATATTAGGGTTAAATACGTTGTGTTAAGACATAAGGGGTAAATGTTTGAATTTTCAGTCCTCTAGCTCAATTACTGCGGCCTGTACGCGTGATGTGTACATGAATAGACAGATGGACTAACTTGAAAACTGAAGAAACCTATATTGACAGTTCAGGTGACAATTTTGGTTTGCAGTCTCTAATAATTCCAATCTTTTATTATTATTATTATTATTATTATTATTATTATTATTATTAGCAATTTTGCACCAGTTGCCTGGTGGTTACTGCTGGAGATTGAGTGACAGCAAGTCTCCTCAAGTATCCGGCCCTCTTCTCTGCATATTCTTCTAATAGTCCACAGCAGTACTGTGGTTTACAGTTCCATACCAGTTACCTGATGATCATCGCTGAAGGGTGAATGGCAGTTATAAATGATGGCACATGACATATTATTTCGGACAAGGACATAATAGTTCCAAAGGCCCACTTATACTTTAAAATATAATCTGAGTCTAATTATGTACCTCATAAAACGGTATATATTGAAAATAGATTTGTACTCTCTGAGTTTAAGAATAAACTTTGTTGCACAATAAATTTCCACATGAAACAATTGTAACAGAAGGAAAAAGTTTAGCTTATTATAATTCTATTTATGCACCTCATAAACATGGACATATATGGGGAATTCATATTTATATAAACATGTGAATATGACTGGGAGCGCCATATCATTAAACCAGTCCTGTTTTTCAATACTTCCGAAACAAGGCAACGGTAAAACTGCCGATGAACCCCAAAATGAGAGATAAAATAATTAATGAATTATCAACATCTACAAATATGCACCAATATACAAAAATTAAGTAAAATTAGTTCCAGATAATATGTTGAGGTAACAGCGATCGGTTTGAAAATGATTTGCATAGCAAGTAGTCGTGATTACTTTTGGTCTAGTATTAGTTTTGACTGATGGAATTTCGTTCTCAGTGGTTAAAACATGACATGTATATATTCCCATGACTAATATATATATATATATATATATATATATATATATATATATATATAAATTGTCATCCACAGACAGCTTATTCGTTGTATTACAACTCTTCAGTGTGGCTATAGACTATCCATTATATATACTGTTATAAGGCAATTTTATATCGATTTAAAATAGCTAAATGTAGGTTCAAAATAGCTAAATTTAGCTACAAAGTAGAGAGCGGCAAATCATTAGCGGCTGGGTTATAACCTGTCTTCAACTTCTTTGGACCACAGTATGTTGTGTTTTACGTCTCGTGTGACCTCCTCCACTCCCTCTGATGTGTTAACTGTTGGTCTATCCCGAATTTTTTCTCATCGTTTTTTACAGATTTTCTGTTTAAACAGCACCTTTTCTTTATCTCACCCGTGTGTGTGTTCGTGTGTGTGTCTGTGTGTGTCTATGTGTGTGTGTGTATGTGTGTGTGTGCGTGTGTGTGTGTGAGTGCATCACCGTTGGCATTGGTCGATTTTTAGCCTAAATAAAATCTAAAGAATCAAAAGCTGATTTTCAAGTCAGGTACCTTCCCACCCAACACTTAAGTCTTGGTCAACGATAAATTTCGTTTCCAGGTGTCATTTATGAATATTCTCAAAGACATTACATCAATTTCTTTTTTCGCTCTTCACACACACGATTACACATAAGCACACACACACACACACACACACACATACACATACCCACAATTACAGATGTGTACACACATATGCACATATACACAATTACACACATGCATACGCATGCATACACACAATCACATTTAAAGATACACTCATACATTCACACACCCAAGGAGTGTATCTTTGAAGAAAACGAAGATACTGAAACTGTCAACCACACTGTCAACATTGATTTCTGTCAGTTTTTAGGTTGGTCTGTCTGTCTATGCATGCATGTATCTATTATGCATACGGACTACATCAATTGAGCTGGAAGGCTGCAAATTAGAACAATTCGTACGTGTTATGTCTAGAAAAAAAATCTTTTTACCCTGACCCCTGTTGAAGAGGTTCTTAGAAGGGGGTCATTTTTCATTGGCAGTTTATGCTATATTGATCTCTTAGGCTGTTTTTCGAAAATTCTGATTTTTTAGGGATCATCGCCCAACAAAATGCGAGAGGAGCAACTCATTCACTGACTACCAAAATACGAGAAGAGTAACTAATTCAGTGATCACTCTTTTTCTAGAAATTTCAATTGATCACCCCCAACACGGCGTGCCGCCCAAAAAAGGTTGGCCATGTGATGGTTTTTATTGTATGACCAACCAGACCTGTTTTCTTTCGGGCTTGTTATTCGTAAATATAAATGCGAATATATACATGGCCACACCTCATTCCGTAGAAAAGAACTGAAAGTCATCGTAAGAGTTTAAGCCGAACTAGTTTAAATAGGACCTAAACTGGAAAAACGAATAAGTAAAAGTGAATAATACTCAATTATAATGTACTAATTAACCGTGAAAAATCAACAGATTAATTCAGGTTTCTGTGAGGCTGATTTTTCGAATAGGAACTAAATGTTCGGGGCATCTCAAAAAACGTACACATACTTATATAAAGAGTTAAGCTCCTAGAAATTTGAAGTGAGGTTGGCCAGTATTTCTTTCTTTGAAAACAAACTTACTTTTATGTTCCTTTTCTGAAAAAATACTGACCCTTTATAGACTTCTAAGAGCTGAACTCTTTGTAAAAATGTGTGCACATGTTTTGAGACTACATATATATCTATATATATATGTGTGTGTGTGTGTGTGTGTGTGTGTGTGTGTGTGTGTGTGTGTACTGGTGCTGGTAATACATTCGGTAAAAATAACTGCCCGTGTTTCTTCACATTTTTTTATTCCCTTTAAAACCTGAGTGGATACACGTCTTATTAATTTCATCTTTTTTTTTTGGATGACTTGTTCAAGTCTATTGACTTTTGGGGGCTTCTGGCACACCCTGCATTTGAAGTAAAACAATTTTCGTGTCTGAAACAGGGATGTGCATCCACAAAACCCTAACACACAGACATCAAGAAATTCCTAGGTCTTGTACATTTTCTTTCACGCCAGGATTCAACTGCAATCATCACTTGTTCAAAAACAGGCCATACCAATTGTACAGACTGCACCAATAAAACTAATGGAAACCTATTTCTTTTTTGAGGGTTCTGCACCCTAGATAGGATTTTATCGGGATGGCTCATTTTACTATCCAAGTTTATGCTAAATTTTTCCTTTACTTTTTTTTTTTACATTGGGAACACTGCCCAGCAAAAGGCAAGAGAAGTAATTTATCAATTGATCACCCTTTTTCAATTGTTTAATTTATCACCCCAACATAGCATGATTTCAAAAGACGTTGGTCACTTTACGGACTCTGCTGAATGACCAACTTGACCTGTTTATTTTTGTAACAATGCTCTAACAAAAGATTTATTTTTAATGTCAGTCAATCAACTTATTTTTTTGAATTTATATCCAAACAAAAACGTAAGAAAATATCTATGGAAGTCTACATAGTGATTTCCTAAAAACGAGAAACTTTTATAATATTCTCACACTATTTTTCTTCAAGTCCACCAACCGTGTGACAAAAGGAAAGAAAGTAACTCTGGAAAACATACTTGCAAGAGATCATTATTTGATCAACGAACAAAAATGGAGAAAGTAACATCTATAATCCGGGAATTTCGGACCGGATCTTCAATTCAATCCACGGGGCCTGCAGAGATAAAAACGTTGGTTAAGTGTATCTAGTGAATAGCCTAGCGGTCATGAGTTCAATCACTGGATAGTGCAAAAGAAGCCATAATCTCAGGTTCAGTGAAAGAGACGGCTGTACAACAACCAACTGGACATGTTAACATGCAAAAGACCAGCGAAATACGAATAAGTACATTTTCTCCCGATGACGTCCCAAACCTTGTTCGTTAAAGCTAGAATATCGATTCGTTATAAATTACTGGAGAGAAGTATCCTTGAAAGTAATCAATGGACCTACACAGAAGATATCTGCCACGTGATCAAAGACAAAGATGATTAAGTCCAGTTATTTTCATGAGGGATGTTTGCTTTTTATTTCTGTTGCAAAACGTCTTGCTGCAGAGCAGGTTTGAAATATCAATAAGAGTTTTGAATTCTGTTTTGTTCAAATTCCTAAATCGCTAATATAGTAGTAAAACTGTCTGGTGTTTCTCCTAGATCAGCTACCCTCTCTTCATTTTCTACTTTCCCCTTGTAGCCTCCCTTCTGTATGCTGGATATTCCTGTATCCGATCCTCACTGTTAAACCTCAACCATCAAGGACCAAGGATTTGAAAAGGAGGCAAACCTTGGGATACTAAAAGCTCGTTGGTAAACTTGGTTGGGCTCTCCCTTTACTTCTATCGTGATCTTCAGTACACCCAGTCAACCGCAGATTTTCCGAGATCACCTTCGTTGCTACCACTCTGCTCTCAAAACCGATAGTAGTTTGTTTCTCTCCTTCCCTCTTGTGAAAACGCACACACAGATATTGCCTGCATCATTTCACAACACAGGCAACAACGTCTTTTGATAGCACGCTGTGTTGGAGGTAATCGATAAATAATTGAGAAAAGGGATGATCGATGGATAAGTTACTCCTCTCGCCTTTAGTTGGGTAGTGCCAGAGATCACATAAGAAACCGAGGCCGACAGAACACAAGATGGAGAGATGAACTAGACAGATTCAAGAAATACTGGCTCCGCGATGCACATGATAGGGAATTGTGGCGAATCCTGGGGAACGTCTATGTCCAACAACGGACGTTAAAAGAATGATGATGATGATGATGATGATGATGATGATGACGACGACGACGACGACGATGATGATGATGATGATGATGATGATGATGATGATAAGAAAAATGTCACGTGAATGCTTCTGAACACAAACGAAGGAATCATTTTAGCTTAGACTTGCGTAGCAAGTTTAAACCTCACTAAAAAAAACTATCTAGGAGATGTTAAAAAATTCTCTTCATATGATAAAGGTTAAAAGTTGAAAATTCCATACATTGTCAGTCAACAGGACAAACCTGAAAACTGAAGAAACCTATTTTGATTGTTTTGATGAAAGTTTTGGTTTACAGTTTCTAATGACTTTTCTGAATCTTTGTCATGGAATTGCTATCTTTCATCATTATGAAAGTGATTACATTTATAGAAACTGATCATGGTAAAAACCAACAAGCAAATCGATAATGGAGACGGACAGGACACATGACAAAAAGAGAGAATGACAGATGTTGGAAAAGGTTCATCCATTGATGTCCAAGGGATAGCAATCACAGAGAAGATCAAGCATAAGATGGGCATATGACATTGAAAGGTTTGCTAATAAAATATAGACGTTAGTACAGTCACGGTCGATATAGAAGAAGCTGGGAAAACTGAACATTGCTCCATGGCGAGGCGCCTCAATAATTACCAAGTTTGGCTTTGGGCACGTGGTTAACAAAGGCCGGGCACCCTGAGAGGATCGAACCCACTGCATTAACGAATAGTCTGAAGAATCTAGTTAGCTAAGCATCACTCTACGCCAGGCGCCCGAAATTCAAATAAACAGGTCTGGTTAGTCACTAAATAGACACCGTCACGCGACCAACATCTCTTGGCAGCATGCTGCGTTGGGGATGATCAATCAAAAAAATGAAAAAGGGGTGATCAATGGATGTATTACTGCACTCGCTTTTGTTGGTGGGTGATCACTAAGAAAATTCAAAATTTTCAAATGTTGAAATTTTCACCTCTATTACCCCCTTTCATGCAGCATATACGTGTGATACATACATACATACATACATACATATATACATATATAGCCAGACTAAATTGAAAACTGAAGAAATCAATGTTGACCCTTTGGGATTTACGGTGTAAGACTCGACTTCACAGTTCAATGAAAGTTAATTATTACTCATGAGCGTTTCAATTTTTTCTATCAAGCTGAAACACTCAGTATGGGCGGAATTTTCTGTTTTATGCGTACTTCATACAGTTAAACAAATAAATTAAGATTCGGTTGAGTTATTAGACGGATAAAAAGTGAGTGTCGATACAAGCATTACACTAATATCGAACCCCTCGCTAAGAACCTTTTTTTTTCAAAAAAAACCATGTGCTAAAAATGTGCTCAGGAATTATATTAGTAGCCCCAGAAAATCTGGAAGGCATAGTTTTAGCTGTCCTTGACACATGCGAATACTGAAGGACAGACGGTCATTTGGTGAATTATAGATTATTCTAACCTATTTCGATTTACAAGTCGATGTCAGTTGATATATGTCTGTACACGTTGAGCTTTGATGTAGACTTAATTATTCCTGAAGTCTTATCATCTAGATGATCTACTAATTACAGCTATAATTTAAAGATAAAGAATGAGCAAGACTTGCTTCTTCAGGATCTAAGTCCATTCTGACAGAGGCTTAAAAGTTTCTAAGATATTCCGACTTTTGTGAAAACATTTTCCCTTTAACTGTAAAAAGATTTTCAAATTTGGTCATTGAAGAAGACTTGATAAAATAGTATCCAGGTATTTTCTTGTTGAATGTCATGAAAATCTAGATAATTTTGGCTGGATATAATTGGAGGCAATTTAGATCCCCGGAGAACACATGAGAAACCGAGGCCGACAGAACACAAGATGGAGGGATGAACTTGACAGATTCAGGAAATACTGACTCCGCGACGCCCATGATAAGGAATTGTGGCGAATCTTGGGGAAGGTGTATGTCCAACGACGGACGTTAAAAGACTGATTATGATGATGATGATGATAAATTAACTTTCAGAGAGGAATTCAATTTGCAATGTAAGTTTATTCTGAATTGACCGTTGGATTTTGTGTCTGTTTGTTTTTTTTTTGTTTTGTTTTGTTTGTTTTGTTTTTTTAAATTTGGGATTTTTTTAGTGATCACTGTCCAACGAAATGCAAGAGAATTAACTCATCCATGGTTACCTCCTTTTCCAATTTCTTTTAATTGATCACCTCCAACACGGCATGCTGACAAAAGATGTAGGTCACGAGACGGTTTCTATTGAGTGACTAACCAGAATTGTATATCTTTTTTAGTAGCGTCCCAGGTCAATCAAGTGGTCTCGTTTTTGCCACCTTGCCCGGAGAAGAGGCCAATGCAGTCTAAAGTTTGAAATGAGGGCTACTTACCAATATCGAGTGTATCATTTGTGTGCTTTTTCCCTACCTGGACGAAATATTCACTATCATTGGGAAGTGATACGTCAAGTTTATGTTGCTAGATCACACTCAGGATCATATGGTAGGATATGCTACTAGCACTATCGATTTCTTAAGAAGTGAGACGCTTACTGTGTCATCAGTGTAGGACTTTTCGCGCTAAATTCAGCGCGTTTCTCGTTTCAGCTGTGCGCAAAAGCACCAAAATTAGCGTGAGAGTGCTTTTTGGTAAAGTAATGCGAGAATGTTTTTTTTTTTAATTGGCAGCACTATGGCAATTAGTAAAACTTCGGGTGGAAGGGCAAACGATGTCTCTGCGAATGATCACCGCGAGCCGAGTTCGAACTCCAGTTTGTGTTGATTTTGCCCAAATACTTTTGGGAGAAGCATGAATCAGTCATTCCAAACTAGGATAAAAAAATAACACAGGGTGAATTGAGTGACATCACTTCGGTTGCTCGTCGTCTTTAAATCTATTTCAAATATCGAACGAGCCTAAGCAGGGACGACTGAAACAAAAACCTATATAAGGGCAAAACTTACTTACGTAGGTCAAATAAACAGGATTAAATGAAACGATTAGGACGTGCATGAACTCGCACGTAAAGTTTTTATGGGGATGTCCAAGCCATAACTTGCCAAACACGCTATTTCTCTTCTGACACTGAATGCCTAATAAGTCTTAATCATACATATGAAATGAGCCGTGCCTGTCACACCAGCAGTATCATTTTCCGCCATCAACCTCTCTCCTCCTACCCTTTTATTGAATTGTGTAACTTCCATTTTCCCCCTCTCCATTCCTACCCTTCTATCAAACTACCAAACGTTTTTCTCCCCATCCCCTTCCTAATTCAATGCGTTACTAAAAAGAGTAGACTCAGAAATACTTTATTATTTGTCTGTCGAAATAAAAAGAATCATTTGTATAGCAGGCTTTCTCATATTGTCGTTACAGTGTCACACGCACACACACACACTCATACATATGTGTGTGTATGCGTTTGTGTGTGTGTTTGTGAATATATATTTACAAGGATATATACCCGGTGAATGTCAACATTCCATGCTCAGGAACAAAACATATTACCGATTACTGAAGAGCGTGTTAAACACGATATGTTCACCAGGTTTATGAACTCTTAAATTTCATTTTATACACTATTAGTTCCATTCACTTTGATTAAATATCATCAACCGCGGGGAAATATTTTTATATTTCGTTTTTTCTGATAAATTGAAAAACAAAAATTCACGAAGTAGACTGAAATAGATACATAGATAGATTATACGTGCACACCTACTTACAGAAAAACAAGCTCAAAGTAATAAGCACCAAAATACGGAATTCGATTCAACGAACAAATCAGGTAGTCAGCTCAAGACTTGTTTATTTTGCCATTAGTCATTCCACTGTGAATTTCAGAGATCAATTTTCAAAAGAAGTTGATCAGTCAATCACATCGACTCATCATGACCCAACTTTGAAATAAGAAACCATAGGCTGGGTGGTTGAACTTGTTTTTTAACGTCCTTTTTCCA
>OY735226.1:9916217-9961217 GCA_963457665.1 Thysanoteuthis rhombus | reverse complement strand
CGACAAAAGAGACAACAAAAACACTCGGGAGTTATCGGCACATATGATAATTAGAAACATGTTTTTGTACTCAATCACACTAACGGACGAAACTGACCTAGTAAAATAGAATTTCAAGTATTGACGGCATAGTAAACATGCCGAATTTAAAGAACAATACAAAGAGGAAAAAAATAACGAGAATGGCTGCTTCAGGGTCAAACTCCACTCTGACTAGAGCTTGAATTAGAATATGGGGTCAGGTGAGAAATCATCAACATCATCATCATCATCATCATCATCATCATTCTTTCAACGTCCGTCGTTGGACATAGACCTTCCCCAAGAATCGCCACACTTCTCTATCGTGGGTGTCACTGAGCCAGTACTTTCTGAATTTGTCTAGCTCGTCTCTCCATCTAATGTTTTGCTGGCCTCTGTTCCGCATGTGATCTCGGGGGATCCATGTCGTGAGTCATGATGTTCATCGGTTGTCCGTTATTCTTGTAACATGGCCATCCCACTGCCATTTGAGATTTTTAATGGATTCTATGATGTCCCTTACTCTTGTCTTTTCCTGGATGTACTGCGCTGTCTTGTGGTCTCTCCATGTGTGGCCCAGCATAATTTTTTCATGTGCACATTGCATAGTTTTTTAAGTGAGTGAGAAATAATTTGCCAAAAACTGTGCTGTCGGAACCAAAAAATCCCAAAAGAACGTGTGATCAGAACGAAAAAATTCTCTGAAGATGTCATAAAATTTCCATTTTCCCTTTCTTCCTTTCTTTCTTTCTTTCTTTCTTTCTTCCTTTCTTTCTTTCTTTCTTTCTTTTTGTCTTTATCTTCCTGGACGCTAGTTGACGTCACATGACTTCATGCCATTACTCTTTCTCACCCTCTCTCAACATGACTAATTGCGATGATGGAGTCAATTCTCATAGAGTTTGATAAAATTCTCTAGTAGTGAGACAATAAAAAAAAAGATTAAAATCCGTTTATGGTCAACAGAACGCTATCCTCCAACTTGATTGCAAGGCGAATTTCTTCTTAAAATGCAAAGTGCATCAACATGTTTCATATGCGCCGCTATTTTCAAACAAATGTATCGTGAAACAATATACGAAAGTTCTAAGTATATACTCCTGTTATAATAGAAATGCAGAAATTTCAATGTACTCATCCAAATTTGCAGCAGCATAGCCGTCCTGGGGACTTCATTTTAGCAGTTGGAAAAGTATGAATTTTTCACCTTTCTTTGCTAGATATTTCATGTCCGTCTCCCCCAGCAAGAATTTTAATACTTGGATATGTCTGTCTTCAATCTAATCTAACATTTGATTTATTTTGTTTGTTTTTATGGCCAGTCAAGCTCCGGTCGAGGCAATGGGAGGTGTTTTCAGAGTTTGTTTTTTAGCGGGGGTCTGGGGGGTCTGGGGGGTCTGGGGCGGGGGTAATGCAACTTACTCTCTGGGAAACTTTTTATTCAAGTTCAAACAGAATTCTTTCTTTGTTTCATTCAAATATGACTTCCTTTTGAAGTGTTTTTCTTTTCTTTTCATTCGCTTACTTGGGTCATCTGTTTGTTTTTAATTCAATTATATCAACGAGGTTAGAAGAGATGTATTTACTCATATCCTTCAATCTATCTACTCCATATCCCCAGAAGTTTTGAATAAATTTGAATGACGTTTCGTAGGAGGATTGACAATGGGATGAAAAAAATAATCACATATCATATTTTGGTACGGATCCAGGAATGTTTTCCACGGTAACCCCCTCCTTTACGTTGCAACAATATGTCCACACGCTATCCCCAAAAGTGCTCCAACAATTTCTCTGTCAGTTACTGGGAGACACAGGGTAAGCAAAAATGGATTAATTTGGGGCGCAATTCTGGAATTCGTTGTTGATTGAGAGATATTTTTTTCCAGCACATATATGTATTCATTCAAATTAGCCCACACACTATCTCCAGAGGTTCTCCGATGACATTTTGTGGATGAGTATGGCATGAGGTAAGGAAGAATTGATTAAATTTGGGGCGGATTAAGGAACTTTTTTTTGCAATGAAAAGCTATTTTTCAAACAGTAGGAAAATTGTCAGAAAATTGAGAATGAAAAACAACCTTCACCGGCCCCATAGCTAAATATGAACTGATTTCCGGTTTTTCGTCAGTGTGCAAAGTAGTAAGAGGTATGCACTCTCCGAGTGCCTCCTAGGTCCTCCTGTAACTAATAATTGTAAAGAAAAAATTGAAAAAAAAACATTTATTGTTCTTTGTTGTCACGAGTGCTAATTCCACGGGTGAATGATCACTACAATGCACTCTAATCACGCACTCTAACCATGCACCCGTATCTTCCTTCTAAGCCCTGGTTAGAAGGCAGAACCCGACCTCCACAATTATTTGCGTGATATCGATATTTATACCCCCTCTTGTTTAACAATGACAACTACCCAGTCAGAAATGAAATTGCTTCTTTTACTTAGTCATGCTTTGGCCTAGAAAAGCGGCTTTGTTTTCATCCACACCGAAAAAAGTACTTACTACAGATCTATCAATGGTGCGTTTGACCTGTTTTGGGAAGCTGGATTTTCTACCTGTTACTATCGACTATTTACAAGGTTTTGCTGTCATATGGGCTCTAAGGAGGTATTGGCTAATTTAGATCACCAGTAGTCACTATTTTCTAGTGAGCATTCGGATTAAGCAGCAGCAGTGACCTTTTAGCATCTGCCCTTAGACAGAGACCCCCCCCCAAATAATTTCGCCTGAACTCTCTATCAAGGGCGTTGCAGAGCCAATACTTTCTGAACTTATCTAGTTCATCTAGTGATCTTATTTTTGCCGACCACAGTTTCGCATATGATCTCAGAGATCCACATTGTTCTGTGATATTCCCATGTGATGCTTAGCATGATTCTCTCGTGTGCATGTTGCTTGATTCTCAGAATTGAACATGATGGGATTTATAAAAAAAAATATGTTAACCCTGATCGGTCAGTAACTCCTGCTTTTATTCCTGATGCCCGATCAGATTCAGAGCATTCCTTTGGCAGCCATATATATATATTCATACACATACACATTTGGGGGGGGGGGCGAGAAGTTTTATCTTTTAAAAAAATAACTTATATTCTCGTGACATGTTTCCCTCCAAAAAAGCATTTTCAAACAGGTACGAGTGAAAAATTAGCCACAGGCAAAAACCTCACGACAACGCAAACATACATTGGTCATTAAAATACATTAATACAGACAATACGGCAACACAAACAGGTTTTACTAATATGCCAACCACTATAGACACACGCATCTATCATCTAAAATACACATACATCTATTTCCGTACATACTTACATGTGCACACAACAGCACCCCCCCATATATATATATATATATATATATATATATAGAGAGAGAGAGAGAGAGAGAGAGAGAGAGGGAAGAGAAAGGGAAGAGAGAGAGAGATATATAGATAGATAGATGGATGGATATAAATATACGAATGGGCTGTACTAACATGCCCATTAGTATTGGTACAAACATGCCATCAAAGATACGTCCATCTATGTGCGCATACAATGACACAAACACACACACACACATCCAACCCATCAACCGCAGGCGATAACTTAACGACAACACAAACACAACCTATGTGACTCATTAACATTGTCATTAGTGCACATAAGTCGGCATTACGAACATAAACAAACAAATTTTACTAACATTAGTATAGACACATACACATACCGATTTCTTGAATATAATTACACCTATCTCCATACATACTTATCAACACACATAGCAATACTCGTACACACATACTCCCACGTCCAGTCCATCAGCCCTGGGCGATAATCATAAATCAACACTCTCTACTCTCAGCTGACCTCGGACATTGAAACAAGTCTACTAACATAAAATCTCACCCACTAGTCTCCATACCCAACATTATCAGTTCCACCCACTTTCTCAATCCATTTCCACACTTTTTGTATTTTGATTTCGCCTGGTTTCAAAATGCTTCTTTAAAACGAAACATGCCACGAGAATAGGGGTATGTATATATGCGTATGTATGTGATTATGAATTGTGTTATGTCATGTAGAAACTCTCGTTTGGAATGATTTCCCGTCATTATACAGTAATGTGTCACTTGGCCTAAACAAGGTAAATAGAATAAACAATTGAAGAAAATGTCAAGAGCAACGCCGTATTGTAACGGCTAACCTATCGGTTGCAGGTTTGATTCCTACAGCAGCCTCATTGTTAATTTTTTTACGTTGTTTAAGTCAAGTGATACAATAACCGTGTAATGACGAGAGATCAAATAAGAGTTTACATAATATGACACAATTCATAATCATTCAGTCGGACCATATATTTCTTTATTAGCATATATATATATATATATATATATATATATATATATATATATATATATATATATTGACTCGATGAACGAAGGTTTAGGAAGGGTTTTCCTCCGATTATGGGATCTTTAGTCGGTGGGGAACAACATGTGCCCAGGATAACCCTACAGCCTGCACGGGAAAGTTTGAAGGTGAAGTACACCGTGTGCACAGCCAACTCCACCCCTTGAATCAAGGTTTTTTACTGACTGAAGCTGAACTTCTACACCCGTGGCACTTTCATTCGAGTAAAACATTTTACATTTGAAGATGACCGTAGAATGAATCGACCGAAATGCCGTGCTAGCATCGAAGATGGGAAGAAGAGTTCAGATTGATTATCAGTTAATCTTCCTTCGATAATTTATTCATATGATGCCAATCTTTCTCATTCCACTGATCTAGAATGTGTGGTTTTCAATGCCAGACCCAGACCCAGAGCTTAAGACCTTCAGGTCGACTGTATACGCTTAACCAATGATTGTATTCGCTAGATCTTTATTCCGTAAAAATGTTTGAAATCTCGTAGCTCAAACCCAATTGTCTTTCTTGATCATTTTTTGTATAACTTCTATCATTGATAAATGAGAACATCTACTTATATAATAAGCCATGTAAGGTATATTTCCTATCCGTGATATTCGTCTCGGGACATATCTATCATAAGCTAATTAAAGAGTAACCTCCTTTATTCATTTATTTTGCAAGAGCGTATTAGAGTCCAGATTCATTCTGGTTGAACGAAAACTAGATAATGCAAAGCAACTTGATGTTTATTTTTGAGTACAGTGTGATTGCGAAATTATCTAAACACTGCCTTCATTTTTAGTCGGCTCGGGTCAACTGGTAAATACACTGTTTTCGCTTGAATGTTTGATCTATATTATTATGTCATGTTATATTTAGCCCGTACAACAGCACAGCCTCATGTTAAACCGGAATATCTGCGTTTACGTATGAAAAATGAATTTCTATTGTTTCCCAAATCCTAATTTCTGTAATCAGTTGAGCATTTACGATTGCTATTCAATCGATCAAAGGAAAAAAAAAAACTTTTCAACTTCAAAGAATTGCGCGACAACTTCTGTCTCATTGCATATATATTCTTCTACATATTCTCAAACTGAACGTTTCAATCTAGGTATGTAGTGAGCTGTGAGATGCTCCTGATTAGCTGTCTCTAACACTGAACTCTTCCGCTCAGGGGTGGAAATTTTGCCTGTAAGAATACCACTGATTAAAACTGTAGATTTTTTCCATGTAAACGTTGTAAGAGAAGGCAAAGATCAGCGAGCTGATCTTGCTGGGCGTTGTTAGTGAGTTCGATTCTCATTGGATCCTTGATTAACACATTAATATACATTGTGCTAGGTTATCAAATCACATAAAAAAAGATGATGTATACAATATAGCAATGATCAACGACCTGATCTTGTTGGCTTTTGTTAGTGGGTTCGATCCCCATTTGATCTCCCAGTATCAATGGTTTCATACTATGAACTCTTTCACAGAAGTAATTCATATTGATGACTTTTTTTTCACGTATACTATTTAGAAACTGTCTACATATCTTTTTATTTTTCCAGTTTTCAAGTTGATCCGACCAGTTAGCTATGTACGTATGTATGTATATAGGTTTTTCGTGGGAGGTTCAATTTACTCTGTATGTTCATGCTGAATTGATCCCCCATTTTTCTGTCCACTTATTTTGTGTTATTTTTAATTCAGACTTTTTAAGTGATCATTGCCCAACGAAAAGCAAGAGAAGTTACTAATTCAAATCACCCCTTCTTCCACTGTTTTAACTGGTTAACGCCCCCCCTCAACACAGCCGAAAAATGCTTGTCATGTGACAGTTCTCAAGAGTATACAACCAATGCATCCTCCTGATTGTCACTTATGGAGCTGGAATATGGAACTTAAACAAGAGACAGATCTGCAAACTGAGAAGTATGCAACGTGCACATGAGAGAATCATGCTCAACCTTACATTGAGAGATCACAAGACAACACAATATATAAGGAAGAAAATGGAAGTCCGTGACATCATAGAAACTATCAAAAAACTCAAATGGCAATGGGCAGGCCATGTTGCAAGAATGAAAGACAACCGATGGACATCACGACTCACAACATGGATCCCCCGAGATCACATAAGAAACTGAGGCCGACAAAACACAAGATGGGGAGATGAACTGGACAGATTCAGGAAATACTGGCTCTGCGACGCCCATGATAGAGTCATGTGGCGAATCCTGGGGAAGGTCTATGTCCAACGACGGACGTTAAAAGACTGATTATGATGATGATGATGATGATGTACAAAACCATCTCAAGTATAGACGTGTGGATGGTCAAGTGGTCAGCAGCGCATAAAATGGAACCGATTCAAACTCCTGCATAAACAACCTACTTTCACTTGGCACTAATGCCACTGGCTTAGGAAACGGACAATTATGAATTCACAGCCGAGAGATTGACCAAAAAGCGTGCTTAACTGGACACTGGCGAAGCTTCCAGTGGCCTAACGAGCAGGAAGTGGATTATAACAAATGCTCAAGTAGAGGCAGGGAACGGTCAGAGTTAGGAATACGTCACCAAAAATAAAGCTTAACTGTACACTGGTGAAGCTCCCGAGGGTCTAGCACACCTGAAATGGATTATAATCAAATGCTCAAGCAGGCTATTTGATTGTTTGATGGTTTGATACCAAACTTGTTCGTTGATAAATAATATGGAGAAATGGATTCGGATGCACCTTGCATAGCAATGACTCATCAAACCAATCAGGCTGGCTTTCGTTCGTGGGTTCTATCCTCGTGGGATCTGCCACTATTGATGGTCTGATATCAACTAGTGCTGTTATTTATAAAATCAACAGTGTGACTTTTTGTTTTTGTATCTGTAACACTCGACTCTTCCACTCAGCTAATAAAAATACCACCGGCCCAGCATCCAAAACTATGAACCCTTCAACTGAAAAAAAAAATCCCTATTTTTTGTCTTAAAAAATCGTCTCTTAGAAATTCAATGTATTCAAATAAGTAGTGAGGAAAATATTGTCCAAGGTAACTCCAGATCTATTGAGTGTTTATTGAATTTTCATATTGGAAATAGTTGGATAAACGAAAAAAAAAAACAATAATATGAATTCAATAAATAGAAGATGACTCCATTTCGAGCTTTAAGGCTCTCGAAAGCGGCTTCTATTCGAGTGTACCATACAGGAGATAGAGATAATTTAAAGTAAAAAAGGTCTTGCTTTTGGAGAGGTGTCAACAGATTAATCTAGTACAAATTGTAATATTGTAGTGAGTTTAATCTGAACTGATTGCTTTACACCTGTAGTCTTACACCTGACTAAACTAAGCTTAAATGAGACCAGCGTACCAAAAAACGAGTAATATTACATCACACTCAGTATGTCCTGCTTCACCAAATGATTCAAGCAGTGTTGCCAACTCAAAAATATTTTCGCTCTAGTTTCACTGCCAAAAAACGCTAAAAAGCAATACTTTGAAAAATAAAAATAGCCAAAAAATGCTTAAAATGGCTAAAACACCGAAAGGATGCTAAAAAATGGCCAAAAGCACGCAAAGAATGGATAAAAATTTCAAGAAAGCCAGTGTCGATTTAGCGCTTTTTTGCCCTGCCAAAACGAGAAACGCGCTGAGTTTAGCGCAAAAAGCACCAAATTTGCAACACAGTTTTTCCGGTCAGCATTATCTTTTTTCGTTGGGATAAAAGTGATAGATTATGAAACGTAGCCAGTATATGTGTCCATCAATCGACAGAGAAAAATGATGGGAAATATTTGATAAAAAAAGAAAGGCAAGTTTAACGATAGTATGAATTTAGACCACAAAAACGATGGGAAAGATTCAAAATATATGAGTTTAAAACAGAAGCAGAAATTAAGGCTTCGGAAACAATGGGAAAGATTTGAAACGCGTGAGTTTTAAAACAATGGCAGAAATTAGGTTATAAATAAGTACTCTTCTACAATCGACCTGGATAAGTGATGAGAAAGGTTTGAATAATCGGTGAGTTTAAAACAATGGCGAAAATTGAAACATAAAAAGCAATTGGAAAGGCTTTGGGTATCGAGAGATATCGGAAGTTGGGGCCAACGGGCGACCCAGGAGAGACAATGTGTCAGAGGTCAGGGGTTGGTACAGAAATCGATGATTATTGCCTTTGTCTATGTTTCCAATATACTCAGGAACTGTAAGCATGGAAATATTGGAGGATGTGTCAATCTATTGGTTGCACCCGGTTACGCTAGGCAACAATTCAAAGGCATGAAAAGCTGGTTTACTGAATTTACCAACTCGGACAGACGACGTGCATGGCACCAATATTCGACCAGAGGCAACACAGCCAATTGGCCCAAATTGCAATATTCCACTTATGTTCCAATGGACAAAAATTTATCGTAGTTCTGGGGTGGATTAAGCTAGTGTGAGGCCTGTACCATATGTTATAAAGGGGCCTCAAACTAAGAAAATGTAAATAGTCATGCACATACATTTTTTACATGCAAAGTAATTCGTTTTTTTATCCATTACACAGCCAGGTAATGCGACGAATATCTTCAACGTTTCATTAATGGTATTATCCCGTTTTTGGTGTTTATGCTGTGGTTAAGACCGAGGTTTCAAATATTTTCGTATTTATTAGTTGTATGTATAGACAACACAATCTTGATATTCACTTTATTAGATTAAAGACCCTAACTAACTTTGATAGTTGGATATAGTCTCTAAACTTAATCACCGAGTCGTTCATAAGAGTTGAAAACGGTATAGCACTATTATAATAGACCAAGTAGAGAATTACTGATAGCTTTCAAGCATTTAGCGCAGGGCCCTTGGAATTTTTGAGTCCATGTTACTTATGTTAAATAATCTGGTAGTTGGACACTTTTTGCTTTATAAAAAAGTCTGTTTTGTGCGTTGAGCTAGGATACATTTCTGGAAAATCTGCATTTGCTTAAAAAATTTTGGTCTTTGTGTATCCTTCGAGAATATATATATATATATATATATATATATATATATATATATATATATATATATATATATCCCCGAAACGGTTACATGGTGAACAACTGATGATCCCAACAACACAAAATCTACAAACTGTACCATAATAAAAAAAATATATATATTAAAAAAAAAACGAAAAAATGCTGACGAAAATCACATGAAGGGTATGAACAGATATTGGGGATAAGGGGACAGCAAGGACGAAGAAAAAAATGAAAAAGCTTTCTAGACTATATACATAGTGATAAAATGGATTAAGTTTATCCGATGTAATGGTTAATTTAATAAGAAATATGGAAACTCAGAAATTAGAAAAAAGGTGTGGTTTATTTTGTTTTTGTTCTTTCGTGACGTGTTTCATAAGATGACGCATATCTTGTAATAAAAACGTCGAAAGAGAATTTTGACGTTTGATGATGGGATACACAACTTCTTATGAAACAGGTATGTTCATGTTTATGTATGGATTGGCACTCGGGAACATAAAACCATATTTGGCTTTTATATGATAAGATAAGCATTGTTAAAATATTTCATATGGACTAATCCATTAAAACGTCTAGGTTATAAAAAGATTCTGACCAGACAGACAACGAAACAAACACCTTTACATATATATATATATATATATATATATATATATATATATATATATATATATAATTATAAATTGCGTCATATTGTATTGAAAATCTTATTTGAAATGACCTCCCGTGAGACGTTTAATACATCTCTTGACCTAGACAAAATAAATTGAATAAACAATTAAAGGAAATGGGGATGCAGCAGGAATCGAACCTGCGACCAATAGGGTAGCCATTTCAACGTAGCATTGGCAGGAAAAAAAGTCAGTTTGTTTTGCAACAGATCAAGATAATAAATTCCTCATCCGATCCTACTTATCAAATATTAGAATTCTGTAATTTGTAAAACCATTTATTATCTTGGAAGTTTCGATTGAGACTTCTCTTGCCTTCGTCTCAAACAAAGTGGACATGCCTGACTTTATCTTGTCTATCCTTAAAACTTGATTCTCTTATGCAATTTATCATTCTGGTAATTTTTTTCTCTGTCCTGTCTCCAATTTCAAAATTACTTCCAATTACCACGTCTTGTGCATGGGGCCCAAGCCTTTACACAATACTCCAAGTGTGGTCATATTTTTGTTTTATAAACCAACCAATTCTCGAGATAGCTTGTGAAGCTGCAATCTTTCAACGATTAGGATTTACTTTAAAACGTTCCCCTGGGTCCATTGCTGGTCCAATGTTGGTTAAGCTTTATGGGAAGGGACACAGTGACAAACAGAGCTAGTTATTATATATAATAGATTTAGAATCCAAAGGTGCGTGCATTAGCAGCAACAGATTATTTGAATATCAAAGACAGAAGAACTCATTATAAGAACCAATGATGAGTCCATTATCCACGGTAGCAGTAGCAGAATAGGGGGAGGAGAAAGGAGTGCAAATAGTCTTCCTTCGAGTCAACTGATTCTCATACTTGTAAAATATTGCTACATGGAAATATTCGGTAAATATTAATTTCGATAAAAATCGCAAACAGCCATTGGTTTCTTGAAGTACAGAAATTATATTATGATATCATTAGCAGCTGGAAAACAAATGATCGGAATTATCCTTTTTATGACGTCACATCTCTTAATGACGATATACCTCTTCCTTCGGTCCTATTTCTCTTGTTTAACATAACTGCAAACGATCGAAGGGCGATTAATAGAAATGTGTCGATGCATCTAAAGGAAAAAAAACGTGGTAACATTATCAGTCTTTTGCCTCTAAAATGACGTTTTGGAAATTTATACTCCAAAGATAAACCTTTCCTCGACGTATCGGCTATGGTATAACTCAGTAATAGAATCTTCTTATATAATTGAATCATTAGTCAAAGGTGTGCGCATTGGAGCTTAGCAGAAACGCAAGTTCCCAGACTAAAAAATATATAACCACAGGTAATTTGAACCTTTAAAACTGAACACCTTCACCAAAATGCATGGTGATGTTATCAGTTTTTGACTTCACTCAACGTTTAACAAAATCTCAGATGTTAAAGCAAGCTCTGACCAATCATTTATTTGAAATGGGTACAATATCACTCTCAAAGAGGCGAAAGTTAAGCTAGGGAGATGGATTGCTATATTCAAATGCTTGGTATAAAGTTAAAAATGAGGGTATAATGTTAAGAAAAAGGGACGTTATGTGAAGAAAAAGTGGGCTATTGTTGAAAAAAGGGGGTGGCATAGGTTAAAAAATTAGGCTAATAGTGAAAAAAAAAAAGAGGAGAAAAATCTTCCCACTCAATTTCGACCCCTGAAATTGAAAAAATTGTGAAAAATAGTTTTCAATTGGAACCCCCAAAAGTGAAAAAAAACCTTCTACTCGATTTTACTTCTAAAAGTGAAAAAAGTCACCGTTGTGCTTCCATTCGATTTCAATCCCTTACACTGAAGAAAAAAAAACCTGAAGTTTGACCCCTGGAAGTTAAAAGAGAAAATTCCTTTCGATTTTGACCCCTAAAATTGAAAAATAAAATTCTCCTGCATTTTGACCCCCAAAAATGGAAGAAAAAATTAACTTTGTAAAAAAAAATAATTTGGACCACAATTTTTCCAAAAGAAATCTCCAACCCGACGATTTTGACCTCTTAAATCAAAAAAGAATTCCATTTGATTTTAACCCTTAAATGAGGGGGAAAATTTCTCCTCACCCAACTTTGACCCCTGAATATATGAAATAATATTAAAATTTCCTTGTCTCTTAGCTCGTAAAAGTGGTGAAAATCACCTGCCAATTCAGACCCCTGAAAAAGAACACCAACCCCCCGATTTTTACCCTACAAATAGACAAAAAAAGAAATTTCCAAGGATTTCGGCCCCTAAAATCTCCCCATTGATCATGATTCCTAAGTGTAATTAAAAATTTACTTTTCCATTTTGACCCCAAAAAGGATCCCCCTCCTCTCCGAAAAAAAAAGAAAAAAGAGAAATCATATCACTCTCCGATTTTGACCTCTAAAAGTGAGGTGAAGAAAGAAATGTTTCCCAGATTTTAACCCCTAAAAGCGAAAAAAATTGAAGTTCATAAAAGTGAAAAAGTTTTCACCATGTGATCTATATAATCTCTAATCCCTATATTTCGTGTTTGTGAAAAATGTACCTTAAAACATGCAATAATCAAAACTCTGCTATTCAAGTTGTCCATGTATAGATAATAAACATCGGAATGAGATACGCTAGAACATAATTAGGTTCTTCCTGAATAAAGAACGCAGTCAGCGTCACATTTTTATCTCCAAAGATTGAGTTGATAAAAAAGAATAAAAAAACATTCTTTCATCAAGTCACATTCTTATCTCCGTGGATTGAGTTGCGAAAGAAGAATAAATAATAATAATAATAATAATAATAATAATAATAATAATAATAATAATAATAATGAATTATCATATGAATAGACCTCCCCAACCCCCATCTAGAAAAATAGCTAGAAACACTCTCCGGGAATTAAATCTGCACCCACAGAAAATTTTATTGATTTATATCAAGCAGTTTCTGTGGTTCGCGTATACATATATACAGACAGACGAACTGTAAACAATTTATAACGAAATAACAGGAATGAGAGAAATTTCATCAAGAAAAGGGGGCGGGTGGTGATCGCTTAAAAAAGTAACTATAAACGGTGGATGTAAGTTTGATAAGTGATGTATTGATGGAAAGATATAGAATAGCTTACAATATCTGGAAAGAGAAAGGCTTACACCATTTTCTCTGGGAAGAAGTTCGGATTATAGACAGGGAACGCTGATTGAAACTTGAACAAATCAAAGAGGCAACACACATCAATATGTCGTCAGAGAGTATAAGTCAGACATTAAGTTCAACCCGATATGGCTTCAGCTGAATCAAACGTATAGCGTTGCAACCATTACATTTAGATAGTAGACCGGAAGGAGGCCTTAGAATGAATCAGCCGAAACGCTGCGTTAGCAATACAAACAACAAGAAGGAATTCTATTGTCCGAATAACTGTAGAGAGTATTTTATTATTTATGATTCTTCATTTTTGTCCAGTATGTAGTTCAACATTTACAGAAATTTCTTCTTTCTTTCTCTCTTATCTCTTTCCATCTTAATCCTTTCTTTTTCTTTTTTCTTTTTTCTTTTTTCTTCTCTGATGTCTCCTTCCTTTTTCTTCTTTCGTCTTTTTTCTCCATAGTCTATTTCTTTGGGTTTTTTACTCTTTCTATATCTTTCTTCTACTTATTCCTCTTCTAAGGAAAGAAAAATATTTTTTCTTATTTTTCCCCATTTTCTCCTCTCTTTCTCTCTCTCTCTCACTCCTCTCTCTCTCTCTCTCACTTTCTTTCCTCTTTTTCTTTCTTTCTCTTTCTTTTATTATCTTTCCCCTTCAACTTTTCCTTTCTTTCTCTCCATCCTCAAATATACCGTCATTATGAAACTTCTTCGACAACTTCTCACAATACCTACATTCTGAAAAGCATTAATTCTAATTTTAAACCAGTCCAAGTAACTCATTCGGCGCAGACGCGGACATGCACTCGAATACACATTCACATCCATGTAAACATGTACAGACAAACACTCGCTCATTCAAACTCAAATACACTAACGGAACAGATAAAGAAGAACAGAAGAAAAAACGAAGTATAATTCTAATTCGAAGATTTTTCCAGACAATTGAATTCCTTGTTTTGTTAATACGACGTTTCGGTTGATTCATTCTACGTACTTCTTCCAGTGTATTATCGGGGTATGATGGTGGCAGAATATTTTTTCCAATGGTAGTAACAATTAAAACGTAGGAATCGGGGGATATCTTTTTTCTCCCTCCACAGGCCTAGATTTCCATACCTTATTTCTATGGAGTAACCACTTCGAATCGAACTCTGCACTCGTCTGACATATACACTCAGTCGCTATTCTAATGAACGCTGCTTCAACATCACAAATAGCAAAAAAAAGTTCAATTGTGAACTCTTTGAATGATAATGACTCTCCCCAAACTATGTAGACTGTATAATTCTAATGTTCAAAGGATAAATGTGTTGCTCGTGTTTTATATACATCCAGAAATGGGCGAAGCCCAACCAAAATTTGTATGCATACTAAATGGATCCATGGGAAGGTCTAAAATTAAAACGGTTTTGAAAAAATAAGTTTCAGAATTGTAGCTTCGACATAATCAAGTAAATAGTTCTATAAAACCTTCATTAAAATGATTTGCAATAACATAATCATATAAACAAATATTGGACCAAAAATAAAATTCTCTAGCATTTTTTTTTTTTTCATTTTCTCGGATGAATCCTTTTTTTCTCAAATTACTGTACTAACTTGCTTAATACTGTACGTGCGTTGCATACGTCCAAAACATATCTTTATAAGACACTTCTCGACCGAGAAGCGTCTCATAGAGATTGGTCGGTTTTGAGTCCGTTAAACAACAGAAATTGTGTATTCTGTTTTATTTACCAGCAGTTATTACGTCAGAAGAAAAGTTGTAAAGTCTCTAAAGAACATGTATTATGGTCATATTCTATCAGATGTTATGATGTCAGATTAGAAAGAATTTGTGTTTCCAAAAAATGGGCAAAAGAAAAGGCCAAAAATAGCCATTTACTATTTTTATTGAAAATGATACTCACAGAATATTTCCCTACCACAATTACATGCAAATAAATAGACGAGACTTTCAAAGGTTCAATAGTTCTTGTGTATCATTTATGTACAGGTAGCATGGCGGTTGGATAGGCAATATTTTACAAGTACGATAATGTCATCTACGATTTTTATATCAAAAATACTTGCAGAATATTTTCGTATCACAATATTATACTAGTATGAGGATCAATTTTCTCAAAGAAGGACTATTTACTCTTCGTCTTTCTTACTCTCCAGCTACTACTACCACAAGTGGTGGATGTATCGCTGAACTTATGGTTCTTGTTTATTAATGAAGATGTCAAAGTTATTTCTGTTAATGTTTTTCCCATGTGCATTAGTCAGAAGTGAATGCAGATCATCTCAGTTAGATTTTAAACTCGTACCCCCGAATCTATTTTCCGTGCTGCTAACAGCTAGGCCACGGTACGGCCTCTGATATCTTCTTAAAATAGATAAATGTTAACGAATATAGACGCCTACGATAGAGGGACACAGCCTGTTGTCATTGGCGTTTTTCAGGTCCACTGTTGTAAAATTACAAGGGGAAACATCACGCTTCTCTTCACCCCTCGCCGATCTTTCCATTGTTTTGACTGCAATCTGGCACAGTGTGTGAGTATAGAACAGTTCCTTTATATTGAAATAGAAATTTTGGTGCATTTTAGTAATTCTATCGATTCTTCATTCGTTTTTCTTACAGAAACTTCTCGCAAACGCTCACAGACTTTTGATTAAAAAAAAATAACTTCTTTTCGATGAAAATGCCCGAACAATCAATATCCATTATCAAGTATGATCTGGGTCTTCTGTACAGACAATCTACAAAACTGCAGTCGAAATACCCCCCCCCCCAAAAAAAGTGGGAAAAAAGAAGCGTGGAAAATATTCTAAATCATTTTCCTATCGCAGAGTATATGAGCCAGGAGCCGTCAATCAAGTGACGACGTCAACACTCTGTTGAGACGCCTCTGCTCAGTGCGGTGTAATGTAAAAAAAATACCCTTTTTGCATTTTGGCCATCTACGAATCGTCTTGAATCACTGTCTAAATAATTTGAATTCTGTCTCTAAAAAGATTTTGTCAAAAAAAATTCTGCACGGAGAAAAAAAAAAGAGGAGAAGAATCGGTCAGGTTAGTCACTCAATAGAAACCACCACGTGATTAATGTCTCTCAGGAGCAAGTATTGGGTGATCAATTGAAAAATGGGATATGACTCATGAATTATTTACTTCTCTCGCTTTTTGCTGGTTGGTGACCACTAAAAAATGTCCTAATTTTCAAAACCCGAGCGTAAACACTGCGGGACACGAACCAATGGACAAATTGAGCCTAAGCTCACATAGCAAATTGACCACACACACACACACACACGCACGCACTAAAAACCTTTTGAGGTGGAGATTCTAAATATTTAAAAAAAAGTTCTTTGTTAACATAAGGAGGAGTAAATTTTTAAATTTCCAGACCTGTGGTGGTTTTTGAAATCTCGATTGAAAGTGGTCAAGATACATTAGATGAGAGCTTTCCCAGCTGTGAGTCGCGACACTCTAAATGTGTCACTGATAATCTTTATGCATGTCGCGAAAGTGAGTATAATTTTGGCCATCTTCCAAAAGATGCTTATCCTGGGTTCGTTGAATTGCTGAGGTGACATGATATATTTGGATTGGCAAACAAAACATACCTAATGTGTCGCGCAAATGAATATACGATGACTATCCTTTATCAGGATTTTGGAATATTTGCATACAGGAAATGAGATGCAGTGGGGATGGGACTTGTAATGTACGGTATGTTATCTTCGGTTTACTCTGTGTTTATGTTCCATCATTTAGATTGTGTACATAAAAAGTTTTGTTTTTCTTGCGATGTAAAATAAAATTATCTTTATCTCTAAATAGATTAAGTAGGATAAATCATTATCATTTACTTTTGATACCAATTAATCTACTCACTACTCGCGAGTACCAAGCCTGGGTTTAGTAGCAATGAAAAAAACAGATAAAGCAACAATTAAGATGAAAGTAAATGATAGCAAGAATAAATATTAATGAGTATAAAAAGAATGTTTTAAGATTATTTTTAAAGTCATTTTATTTCATTTCTATTGTTTACTGGAATATTTCCGTGTTCTGACCAACAAGTGTTGGTTTTCAAAACATTTCGGTAATTTGAACAATCTGGTTTTCAGAGTTTCGGATAAGAGAAGCTCAATCTGTATATTCTTTCAAGTGTGTCACCAAAGCAAAAGGTTTGGAAAACCTCTGGTTTATAGGATTTTTTTTCACTCGGATATCTCAGGCGTAAATGAAACATTATTTTTAGAAAATTTCCCGGCAATGCAACGTCAAATGAATATTCCCACCATGACAAAAGATAAATAGATAAGTGAAGCCTGATTTATTCACGAAAGGAACAAAACATTTGTATAAATAGTCTTGGGTTGTTCTAATTTCTCAGATTAAACATTTTCATTATTAATTTATCTCTACGAAGTTTGAAGAGGTACATGCATTCACTAGCGTCCGTCTATCGACACTATATTGATAATCGTCAACCAAAACTGTACCCAAAACTGTCTATATAGGTTTTCTTCAGTTTTTAAACAGGTCCAGCTGCCAACGTACGTACGTACGGCCAAATCGCATGATTGAAAGATATTTTTCAGATACTAAGACAATAGTTAGAAAATTGGCAAATGGAAATTAGCACTTACTTTCTCTGAACAGTATTCTCTAATTTTCATATAGTTCTTAATTAGAGTATGGCTTTGACAGAGGCGCTCTCTTAGTGTTCTCTGGTTGGATCAGTTCTTTTTTTATCTTTGATGTTGCTTGCTGATCCAGTGGGTGATTCATTAGACTATTTGTGAATTATTGGGTGACTGTCCCACTTACTGAATGTAATAGCTTTTTACTAAAAGTCTTAATGGAAAGTCTATAGCCACACTGAAGAAATGTAAGACTTCGAAACAACTGTCTGTGGATGACACAATAATTAATGCTCCTCTATTCAGGGTTGAGCACTCTTCAAGTGAGGTAACTCATCCATCGTATGCTTATGCAATGCTCTTCCATTAGCAATAGAGCACTCTGGTGGATGAGGAATTTCTGTGTAAATACATATATCGCTTCAATTCAGCCTTACTGACATATACATATATATATATATATATATATATATATATGAACAGTAGAGAGTGGGACAAACGGGAGTGAAGTGTTTTGAAGTTGAGTTTACTTATCCGTAAATGTTATTTATCATTTATAAATTATTCATTAATCATATATATATATATGTATATATATATATATATATATATATATATCTTTAAACACATTAAAACACTTTTTCCAAAGATTTTTACGTGGGTTGGATAATGGTTTCAGGGTCCTTTCTTGACGATGTATCGATCTGGCGGCACTGCAGCATGGGGGGGACGAAAGACGCAAGACTCATGTCGGGATAAAAAAATCGAACCTTCATTTTATTTCTTCGGCCGACCGAAAATACATTGATAATCTCCTACTGAAGACTCAACAGAATCTTCAGTCACACATGATCCATCCTGTGAACTCAGAAGAGCCTGCCTTAATGACTCCGCAAAACCATGCGTCGAGACCTAGGGACCCTTACACAACAGGATTCGTCCTGTCAACATAGTCCAGCTGGTCATGACGTCCTTGCGAAATCATATGCGCCTGCACATTTTCGAATGGATGGGACCCCACCTTAATCCGATTTCGTGTCATCTTTGTAGTCGTGGGGGATGCAAATAAACAAATTCACAGAGGGAGAGATAAAGAGAAAGGTGGAAAGAGACAGACTGAGATTTCTGTGTCTTTCTACTCGCCAGCAGGCCAAGGCTGCCAGTCCGTAGACCCTGGTACCGTCTACCAACTCTGTCTGTTCTGGTCTGACAGCTCTTTTTAAAGGCAAGAGTCACTTAATGATCATCCACCTTTTTCTTTTCTATTTTACCCCTGCTTCCTTTTGTTTGTCACTTAACCAAACCTACCATCTATCTTTCTTATTTCCACTTTTGCCGTTAAAATTCTTGTACACCATCCCCTTCTTATCAACCGATTTTCGCTGTCTACTAGATTCTTTTAAATTAGGTGGCTGGGACTAGCTGTATATCCAAGGGAGTTTCAAAGGACCACGCTTTATCTTGACCATAAATCTATTTAAGATGATTTTATAGTCCCTTTGACGTCTGAAAAGGGTTACCTGAAACTTCTTTTCGTTGATCAAATATATTAGTCAACTACACGTTTGTCAATGTCAAAAGTATCTTCAACAACAAAAAAATGCTTTTTAAAATTAAGATATATCTAAGACTAATATTTAATATTAGATTAAATTGTAACATCATCCTTCATATCGTAACACGTATCACTTCAGTCACTTATTTCCAAATATCTGCTAAAATAATTCATGTAATTTTCTTTCAGTGTTTTTTTTTTAATGTTTCATATATACATTGTTATTATACTGTGTGTAAATTTCATCTCGTTGGGATCATCAACCGTCCACCATGTAACCGTTTCGGTTATGTAAAAACAGATCAGTTATATTTACATGTCACGCCAGCAGTGTTGATCAACATCTCCGCCCTTTCAGTTATGATTTTAACACATAGCTTATGTCATACACGTAGTTTGTTATTTCATATAGGGTGTTATCATAATGTATTGTATATGGATGTTATTTTATACCTCACATATATGTGGGGGCGGTTATTGAAGTTTTTTCTTTCTACTTGTAATATTTTGGGGGTAGTCGAGCGGAAGAATACTTGCAGTGTATGTTTTTGATGTATATATATATATTTTCCTTCTTCGTCTCGTTTCACATTCAACGACTGTTAGGTCCACCGTGGGGGTTTAGAATAGAAAAGTAGTCTCCGATTATTTACTGCCATTGAGTGTAAACAGGGAGGGGTAAAACAAACGCACGAGCACAGAATTGGCTGTTCAACCCCCTGTATGTACGTGTGTTGGATTGCCGGATGCTGATAGTAATATACTACTATTGCTGCTGTTGCTCATGTGTCAATTTTGTTTTGTTTCTTTCATCCAAAAATGATACAAGATTTTCGCTCAACAGTATCTTGCGTTGACCTTTCAAGTTACTGTGTAAACATACTGGCACAGAACACAGCATTAGTCACGGTAATATTTGACAAATTTTTAACAACCTACATACCACTTGCTCACTGTGAGCCATTTCCGTGATACAGAAATCAGTGAAGAAGTTAGAAAAGGAAGTCAATTTCGAAATACGACGTAATAGCAATTTTTTGTTCTCACTATCCGAGCTCTTTTCCCTTTCTTGGATGTCAGCACAACATTTTGGCCGATTCGTTCTAGGGCCTTCTCCATGTGTAATATCTCATAGGTGGTGGAAGAGAGTTTCAACCTCTTTCTTTGGTGGTTCAAAGCAACAAAGATACAGTATCAAACGAGAAATTTAAATATTAACAGCAACGCTTTTCTCGTCATTTTAATCATGAAGTAGATGTAACACAATTGTGAACTGGAGGAAGAGAACTAGATGTTTGTTTGTTTGTTGTTTGTTTGTTTGTTTGTTTTTCATGTTAATCCCCATTGAAACATCCGAAACGAAAATAAATAAACATTTTATCAACAAAAAAAAAGGTCCGAAATGCACTTTAATTCATTTGAAAATTGAAAAGTACTGATAAATATGTATGATGTAAATAATGAAAATCCTCTGTCCGTCCGTCCGTCCGTCCGTCCGTCCGTCCGTCTGTCTGTCTCTCTCTCTCTCTCTCTCTCTCTCTCTCTATATATATATATATATATATATATATATATATATATATATATATCTTCTCACGAACACAATTGACGTATTCTGAATTAGTCCGAAAAAAAACCTTTCTCGTCGCAGTTCGAAAAAAATATCATTCTGTAATGCAATTTTGAGGGAGATTTCACAAGTATCAAGATTGAAATAAAGAGTCAGCCTATGGTGAGAATCAAACTTACTCTTTATCCCCGGTTACGCTTAATCGTTGCCGTAGAAATATGTTCGGGATCAAAGTTATGATAAAAAGCAACTGAAAGTTGGGCTGAAGGTAAAAACTAGTCAAAATTAATAACGTCACAATACTTCATCCAATAATAAGAATAATTTGAAAATAATTAGAGTCATCTTTGTCTGTACTTATTGGTTTCTCGTCACAAATACACATCGTATAAAATCCACCCGTTGTAATGGAAAATTTGTTATGGCAACGTTCTTAAATCCCCTGGTGTGCCGTGATAATGGTAGTTTACGTGTTCGCTAATAATCAGAAAATTTTTTTAAAATGAAATTAAAAAAATCGAGAAAACATTTCTGGACAATAAAAAAATGAACTTGTTTGATTGGCTGAAAATGAAATCAACATAGATATAAAAAGAAATTACATTTTTTCGAATGTCTGGGAATAACAAAAAAATTCACGACCAATCACAAGAGAAGATCGACTTTGTTCATTCAGCTAGAAAAAAAAGCAGGTCTGGTTAGTCTCATTACATAAACTGTCACATGACCAACTTCTATTAGCATGATGAGTTTCGAAAAAAAAGGGGTGATCAGTGAATAAGTCATTTATCTTGTCTTTCGTTAGGCAGTGAATACTAAAAAAATCTGGATTTAAAAAAAAAATGAGCAAGTACAAACAAGAGACCAATTAAATATGAACTTACATTGTAAATAGACACCCCCAGTAAAAACCCATCAAGAGGGGGTTTAGAAGAAAACATTTTCTGTAGACACAATAAGGAGTGACTGCTCGAATTTTCAGACATTCAGTTACAACGATGCTGTCTGTGCACGTCATACATACATGCAAAGCACGCTAGACCAGCTTAGAAACTGAAGAACCCTATTTCAGCAGTTTTCTTGACAGTTTTGGTTGACTGTTTCTAACATAGATAAAACACATCGTAAGGTTTTTTTTTAGTTTCTAGGGAAGAATGGAAAATATACAAGAACAATGAAAGAATAGAATCGTCTTAGTTTCGCTAAAAACAAGATAAAAGCAACCGACCCAGGCAACCCCGAAGTATCAATGAATTGAAAACCATCCCAGGTCAGGTAGAGACTTATGATAACTGATACTTCAAGCCGGTGTATCCCAACGTGGGCGCATCCAACCCTTTCAACGATATTGAAAGACTGAAGGAGGCACTGGAAAGCTTGGCAGTAGGGTGTGCTAGTCGCTGTTTAATGATATAGAGAAGAACGTGAAAAAATAAATGGGCGTTGGCAAGGTGAAATATTTTGACCACTTTTGGTTCGTTTTTGACCACTTCTAGCAACATTTGGTGTGCTTCGTCCATCATTGGCGTTTTCGGGCGCTTTTCCTCTAAATTTAGCGCTTTCTGGCACCAAAATATAATTTTTTTTGCGTTAGCAACAACTTCACATTAGCTATTTTTATATTAACTAATCGAGTTCTTTTAGATATTTTCGTACAGTTAGTTGGGAGAGGTTGCTTGAAACAATGAAAAAAAAACTTCCTCGAAAGGAGTGTGAGAATAGGTCGATCTTAAATAAATAATGTCAGGCTTGGCTTGTCAGGTAAATACAAAAGACTCTGGGATTTCCCAAACCCTCAAATGAGAGATGGAATCGGATATAAATATAATTTTAAAAAATAATAGGGAATAACTCATCCTTCTAGACAAGCCCTTACAAATGTACATTCTGCATGTTAACAACATCACGAAATGATGACGTGGTTGGTCTCACCATAGATGTTGGGCGTTTCCTCAAGGTTAATTATGTACAGGATTGGTCTTAGGTACAGCTATCAGGAGGAGCCGCCAAGCGCTTGTGGTGCCTGTCATGTTCCTGAGACGATAGGACTTCAAATGCATAAATTGAACATAAAAACAGTAAAACTAATAGAGGGGAAATCCCCTGATGTGAAGTCAAATTTTCTAGGAATGTCTGACAATTATATGCATTTTTTTTACGGTGAAACCGAGAGAAACAATTGGGCAAGGGAAATTCTCATGATGTTCATCCCAGTAAATTCATTTGAATCACTGTAACAATGCAGGTCAAACTCCGCCCCTACCTCTATTTTGACAGAAGATTACTGCTGTTAGTTCTATATATTTGTTAGAAATAAATGTATTCATTAATTAGAATGAAATAGGTCCTTGAGTATTTGAAATAAATTTCATAGATATGTAAGACCTATCAGTAAGTTACTGACAACTGGCTACCACTCCCTTAGTCGTACTTTAAAATTACAGAAAAGAAATTTGGTTTTATAGATGTATTTATTCATGAAAATAAAATAAGCCTTTCCGTATTTCAAATTTAAATTTTGCTACCTATGTTAGACTTATCAAATTATCTCAATTGGTGAGAGACATGATTACAGTCGTGATTTCATAACGTAGGAGAATGTTTATTTTTACAACCCTGAATTTGGTGAGAATCGTTCTTGTTAGGATAGAAAAAACAAAGTCATCTCCAGGTTTGAACTGGGGTTCGACAATAGATAATGCTGTAATCAAAAGGACACCGAATTTCAGCTCTCCCAAGACATCAGGAACCCAAGAACCGACCCTGATTACACATATACATATAGATAATGTTTCATCAGTGGTGCTGAATTCAGGCGTGGTCCTAAGGAGTTGATTATGAAATCTGCATCATCAAAGCACAAAAACCAATACAGCTGCTATGGAACAACTTGAAGCCAACCCCATTCACACAACACATAGTCTTGCAACATCCGTCTTTCTTCTGCTAGATAACATCAGCGACCATTCCCTTCTCCAATAAAGAACTCAGACTATCCAGATATTTACCCATTGCCAGATGGAAAATATATTGATTCATGCCTTTCCCAAGGGAATTAATGAAAGCATTTGTCGTGCTCGTAACTGTTAGGCCACCTGCACATCAATCATTAAAAAAAGAAAGACACCAGCAGATGAGTCATGATTCCCATACTCCGAGGTACAGAGTGACTGTAAAGTTGTTCAGCATCTTAGGTTGTTTTTAGATGTGTCCACACACCTCTATAAAACGCGTTTCGGACGGTCAGTCGGTCGGTCGGTCGATCTGTCCCAGGTATGTTAAACAGGAGAAAGAGGAAGGTCGGGGATTGGTATTTTATTTACCTGCTGCTATTGTGTCATAAGAGGTATGATGTAATCAATAGATGACGTATCAAACGTCTGTTTTGTTACAGCCTTGCCAGGTATTTGTCATTTAAAGCTAAAACTATCTGCAAAAATTGTCTAAAATGGCCAAGCCTTTCAGTTTCTAGCTAACTCTATAGCTAAAAATGTTCAATGTGCCCATTTAAAGCCCATTTATCAAAAAATAACCATCCACCTAGACTCCAAATCAAATTATTCGTAAAGATTGTACCCTTACTTTTATTTAAACTCACTAATTGTTTTAATAGCCATTTTTCGGATGAACCATCCTCACTTCCCTATCTCTGCCAATGCAACAACTAATAATGCTACTACCAATCCGTTAAGAATCTTTTTAAAATTGGAAATCACTGATATGGACGGTTAGATGACGGATGCATCGTCGAACCTATAGCTCTTTTTTCCAAGATCTCTCTATGTTTGATATCATTATCAAACAGAATGCAAATTGAAGCAATTTAATAGAATCTAGCAAGATAAATACTCATTTTCAACATATTTACCATCTTCTAGCAAAGGTGAACACTTTTCATTTCCTGAACAGATTCTATTGATGCTTTGAATGGTAAGACTTATCATAATTATGTCTTTCCCTAAATATATAAAGTTTTATTGAGTAAATTGATTTTATAGCTAAGTACAGGTAAACTTATTGTTTTAAATTGGTACGAGGAAAATCAATCTTGGAGCTTGGTACAAATGAGATTATTTTTTTCAACTTAGTACTGGCATAACTAATGTGAAACTATAGTACAGGTATATAAATGTTTCACCTTGGTCGTTTTGGCTTTTCGCAAGAAAAGTTAATGTTCCAACCTGATTCAAGTGAAATTAATGCTTTGTGTTGGTACAAGTAAAATTATTGTTTTACCACAGCGCAAGTAAAAGCATTATTCTAACTTGATACAAGTAGAATAAGTGTTTTACCTTGGTACGTATAAAATTAATGTTTAACTTTAGGACACGTAAAATTAATGCTTCAAGTTGAAACAAATTGAATCAATGTTTGAACTTAGTACAAGTAAAATCAATGTGTCACTTTCGGCGAGTAAAATCAATGTTTTAACTTGGTACAAGTGACATCAATGTTTAGCCTTCGGCAAGTAAAATCAATGTTCAACCTTGGTACAAGTGAAATTATTCCTTTGTCTGATGTAAGTAAAATCAATGTTTTAGTTTAATACCAGTGAAATTCATTTTTCAGATCAGTGTAGGTATAATTATAGTTTTTGCTTAGTAAAGTAAAATAGATGTTTTAGTTTGGCATGACTAACATTAATATTTTTGGCTGTTTTTTGCTTAGTACACTAAAATTGATGTCCTAACTTCGGCACTCTAGAGAAGAGATCTCAGGAGCGGGGTAACCAAAATACTGAGTCCACATTTTCTAATTCATTTATGAGGAAAAAGCGCCTTTTCATTCAATTAGCAAATATATAGTTTGAAATTTAATGTTCCAATACCTTAATATGCTGTATCTTGAATAAATTTGATTTGATTTACATTTTGTCATGTATTACACACAGAGCGACTTTTTAGTAAGAACCATGTTCGTTGATGCATTTACCATCCATAGAAGTAGTGGGAGAAAGAGGAGTCTTTCTTTTGGACAATTGATTCTCATACTTGTAAAATATTGCTGTACGAAAATATTCTACATGTATCATTTACAATTCTTTTTTAATTGTAAATGGCCACTTCAGCATTTTTAAGCCCTTGTGAGCTTTTTAAAAACACCAAAATGTGGACCTTAGATAAACTATTATGACATCATTAGCAGCTGGGGAAAAATTGCTCTGAAAGGGTGTTGTTTTTATGGCATCATACCTTTCAATGGTGTCACACATTTTTATGACATGGAACCTCTCCCTGCCTTTCTACTTCTGCTGTTCATCTATCTGGACCGACTGATTGACCGGCCGACCAAAAAAACGTCTTATAGAGATGTGTGGTTACATCCAAAAATATAATCAGCATATGAACTTTGAAGACAGAATGTACGCTGATGAGTCAAAATATTATGACCACTTGCCTTATAAGGTATTGTTCCGCTACGTTTTTAGAAAAACAGCTCTTATCAGACCAGCCACAGATTTTAGAAGACCTGCAAAAGTTCTCACTTGGATCAAGAGACATTGCAAATAAAAGAACTGTCTGAAACACAAAGCTATAGATTTTTATAGAATCCAATGTTTATTAAAAAAATGTATTCCCATCTTGGATTTAGTGTGATGGCGAACTCCATCCGTACACGTCATCTGCCTTCTTGTGGTTTTTTGATAGTAAGATCAAGGATTGTTCAAAGAGAATATTTAACCAAAATATGACCCATTTAAAACAATAGTCTTTTGTCCAGGAATCAGCAAATGGTATTACGACATCACTATAAAATTCATTAGATTTTCGTAGTCATAAATTCAGTAATAATACAAAGCATGGGTCTTATTCAACCTTTCATAATAGATACGAAACGCGAGATGCTTGAAAATATGATAATCAGTTGGGGAAATGTCTTTTTACATTAAATCTGAAAGAAGATGCGGTAAAAATTCGTTACTGGTTTGCAAACTAAAATGAAAAAGGAAAAAATTATGCAACTACAGTTGCCTCTATTAACGCGTTGAAGAACAAATGAAGGGAGAAACCTTGAACATTTGTAACTGTAGTTTTATCAAATTTCATTATAACATATACATATAATTTTATTTTAAGGTTAATATCAGAGTTGCTGAATGAGTTCTTACAAACGTATATTCTTTCGAATTCCATAATTATGAATGACAATGTTTAACCGTTTTTCTCGTTATTAACCCCAAAACTGACCCTTAAACCGAATTACATGCTTTGAAATTGATTTTGATGAAATACAGTTTTAGATGGTCAAGTTCCCTTTCATATATTTGTTCATACGTTTGTAACAGCAGCAGCCAAGTCAGTGTTATTTGTTACCTCCCTTTGATATTTTAGTAACAAACCTTTACCAAAGATGCAATTGCATTAGTGATATTTCACCTTTAGCATCACTCTTGATGATGTAAGAAAAACATGCCATACGTGAAAGCCCGCTAAATGCAATTAATACTGGACCAGGGAGAATTCAATGGTGAGCTAAAGTTGGGGGTGATCAATTAAAAAATGGAAAAGAAGATGATGAATGAATAAGTTACTTTTCTCGTCTTTAGTTGGGCAGCAATCACTAAAAGAGTCTAAATTTTCTAGAAACAAGCGTGAATACAACCAGACACAAACTACAGGACCAATTTAGCATAAACTTTCATTGTTAACTAAACCCCTCACTGTGAACCAATTATTTCTTGGAGGAAGGTCAATAAGGCTGTTTGGGGGGGGGCATAATAAGGAGTAGACATTTTGACCCTTTAGTTCTATCTGTGTGGTCTATACACTTGACCTAGACTAACATAGATAACCAGCGATACAGACGGACAGATTCACTTTAAGACTGAAGAAACCGATGTCGATAGTTTTGGTGACACTAACTATTGGACCAATTTAGCATAAAGTTGTATCCCAAGTTGGACCTGCGCTAAAAACTTATTCAGGGGAGTGTGATTTTCAAAAACAGAAAAATGTAATTTTTTTTCGAGACACAAGAAATAGATGTTCAAATTCTCAGCCTGCTACCTCCATTGATACAGTCAGTACGCGTGATAGTTAACGAGCCAGCCAGCCAACCTAAGTTGAAAACTGAAAAAACTCAGGTTGACAGTTTTTGTTGATTGTTTCTAACATTCTGGGGATTGGATTGGGTCTTAGCGGTCGATGTTTCTTAGTAAGTTGTCTGGTATATTTCGATTGATAATGATCATGATAGCCGTATTGGTTGGTCACTCAATAGAAGCCATCACGTGGCGAACTCCTTTTGGGGAAAAAAGGGGGTGATCAATGAATAAGTTATTTCTTTCTCTTTCAGTAAGATCACTAAAATTTCTGAATTTCCAAATGGGCACTTACTAATGATCAATTGAACATAAAGTTACATCGTGGATTGAAAACCAATTTGGTGGGGATTTGGAGCTCTGACTCTGTTGGTGGACGCGTGATACATACATAACCAACCAGTAGACAGACCAGAACTACTCAAAAACTAAAGAAACGTATTTTGACTGTTTTGGTGACAGTTTAGGTTGACGGTCCCTACTATGTACGTTTAGATTTTTTTTTTTTGGAAACAACTTGTTAAACCTGAACACATTCATGTGAACAACTCCAAAAAAAAACACTTTTTAAATAAATTATTCACTTACCGAATATTTACGTCCTTCAGTTAAAAACGATGTTGAATATTGCCCCTTTGTTTATATTATATATACACACATATATATACATGTATACGTATGTATATCATATATATACATATATGTTTATATATCGAAATTCACGAAAAAAGAGGAAGAAATCACAAATCCATGGTTCTCCAGTCAACGCTTGAATCTTTAGTCCAGTTTGATAGTTTTGTATATTGTTTCATTTGCGTACGTCATTATAGCGCAGCGGATGTTTTCGTTTTTTTGTCTGTTTGTTTTTTTGGTTTTTTTTCTTGTATTTAAAAGAAAATCAGGGAAATGTTTTTTTCACGACAAATGCAGACGACTTGGTGTACTTTTGTTGGTTTGTTCTTTTGTTCAGAAGAATTTTTTGTAGTTTTTTTTTATTTCTCCTTTTTTTCCATACAAATGAGATCATTTAATTATAACTTATCATCATTCCAGGCTGTTGGCTTGTGCAGAAAATGAATCTCAGGACGAGGCCGGCGGAAATGAGCATCTTCCCAGGCCCACGGACTTGTTTGACTGGGTGCCCAACATTACAGAGAGAAGCAGGAGAAGGGTAATGAAGATAGAAATGCATATTTATGCGGATATTTGGTACTTGGTAAATATAGGAATACATTGAACAGTGCAGTCTTGACTACTGCAGGTTTTGATGTAGTGGTTTTTAAGGTATCGTTGTAAAGCATGAGCTGAAGTGTAAGCAGAAGAAACTAGAGAACTAAATTATGATAAGACCTCAAACAGCGCAGTTTTGAAGAGTACAGGAAACTTTGGAACGAATTAACCGATATATATATATATATATATATATATATATATATATATATATATATATATATATATATATATATATATATATATATATGTGTGTGTGTGTGTGTGTGTGTGTATTAGACAACATAAAAAGAATAAACAATTAGAGAAAATGGAGCTGCTGCAGGAATGGAACCTGCCAGCGATAGGATAGCCAATTCGACGCTCTTACCATTTAGCTATAAAGCCACTGGTAATATATATATATATATATATATATATATATATATATATATATATATATATATATATATATATATATATATATATATATATATATATATATATATATATAGAGAGAGAGAGAGAGAGAGAGAGAGAGAGAGAGAGAGAGAGAGGGAGTTTTTAAATATGAATAAAAGCAATATATATTCAATTTTTTCCTACTCAAGAGCGCTTAATGCAGTGACGAAGAACTAGTAAATTAATTACGCCCAAATATTGCTTTACTGGTTGCTGTTTAACTCAATGGTAGTAGCATCGTTACGCAGAAGCAGCTACCCTATCGGTGGCAGGTTCGATCCTTGCAGCAGCCTCATTTTCTTTAATATTTTATTCGATTTTGCGTTTTTTTAAATTGATTGATGTATTAACCAAGATCGTTTCAAATAAGTCTCTTTATAATATAACGCAATTTATAATTCATTCTGTGGGACCAAATATGTCCATCCTTTTATGCACACACACACACACACATATATATATATATATATATATATATATATATATATATATATATATATATATATATATATCGTTGTTATTATTTTTAATGGTTGAGTTATCTATACATGAAAAGTGCTCGATATCGGGGATAGAGCATATGCAAATAGGTGTACAGAAAGAAAATCAGTTCTTTGTGGTGACTCAGAGTTTCATGCCAGAGGTGCAATCGTCAGGCTGTTTTCTACTCTTGAAAAGGTGACTTCTATATATTGTGTGTTTGAGGTCACGATTAGTAGATGGTCTGAGGATAGTACCACTGGCATGAAACTCAGAATCACTACGAAGAACAGAATTTTTGTATGTACACACCCACACACATACATACACACACACACACACACATATATATATAAATATATATATATATATGTATATATATATATATATATAGAGAGAGAGAGAGAGAGAGAGATAGAGAGAGAGAGGGAAAGACAGTTCACCTCTATGTAAGCGTGCATATTATACACACACACACATACATATATGTGTACGAATGTGAAGATGTATTTATATGAGTGAGTATACTTGTATGTAGATGTGCGTATCCAAATAAATGAGTTCAGTTTTGTGTGCATGTGAGGAGAGAGAGAGAAAGAGTTGGAGACAGAAAGAGAAATCTGAACACTTGTCAGACCTGTAGCACTCTCTGCCTCTGTCTCTCTCTGTCTCTCTGTCTCTCTGTCTCTGTCTCTCTCTCTCTCTCTCTCTCTCTCTCTCTCTCTCTCTCTCTCTCTCTCTCTCTGGTCATTAAGTCGGCGAATAAGAAATCATTCGTATATTACCTATATTAAAACTGCTTCCATGTACGTCATAATTTTATTGGGGAAAAAATGACACGTAAAAATAGGGAAAAAAAACACGTGAATCTTTCAAAACTGGGAAATCTCATTAACAGAGACATTTAGGGAATGATTGTTATAATCTTCATATGGAAACATCGAATTTAATAATATACAATTTATGTCACTTATTTCTTATTTTAGCCCACTAGTAGCTTCAGATATTATGAATCATTCACACTGCTTCCTCGCCTTTGCGCAAACGCGAGAAGGTTCTGGAGAATAAATACCTTACCCCACATATGATATTTTTCAAGCAGAAATCAATTACAGCTCCCTGCTATCCGAAGGTAATTTCTTTCGTAAATCGAAATGGTGTAAAGCGAAGAAGAATTACCACTAAATTATTTGGAAAAATCTTTGAACGTTTCCAGACCCAAAACAACACTTTCTCCGATGTCTTTCAAGTTTCCTCTCAGCATAACACCCTCACGAACTCTCTAGGGGGGGAGATCGTTTCGAATTTAACGCGGCAATGGTAACCTTACAACTGATATTACAAACGAATACATAAAATGAATCGTAATGAAGTTCAGTTGTTCACAAATAAAGGTCAAACAATGGCGACCAGAGGTCTTGTAAGAAATAAAAATCCCGTGATCGAACTAAGCGATGACGTGAAAGCCACCACAAGGATTTATTGGTTCTCTGTTATAGTGAATGAGTACGAGATCCCATGAAGATACAGCCTCTTGATGTATAAGAAACCGTCAACCAAAACTGTCATCAAAATTGTCAACATAGGTTTTGTCTAGAGACTTGAAAATTGGCATCAATACTTCCGTTAACTAGAATCAAGACATTTGTAGATTTTATTTTACTCTAATTCAGATGTTTTCCAGCGGGAAATAGAATTTATTCTGACCATGTTTATTCTTCCATTGAATCTCATCATCATCATCATCATCATCATCATCATCAGTCTTTTAGCGTCCGTCGTTGGACATAGACCTTCCCCAGGATTTGCCACACTTCTCTATCATGGGCGTCACGGAGCCAGTACTTCCTGAACTTGTCTAGCTCGTCTTTCCATCTAACATTTTGCCGGCCTCGGTTGCGCATGTGGTCTCGGGGAATCCATGTTGTGAGTCGTGATGTCCATCGATTGTCTGCCATTCTTGCAACATGGCCAGCCCACCGCCATTTGAGATTTTTTATGGATTCTATGATGTCTCTAACTCTTGTCTTTTCCCGGATGTGCTGTGCTATTTTGTGGTCTCTCCATGTGAGGCCCAGCATTATTCTTTCATGTGCACGTTGCATGGTTCTCAGCTTACGGGTCTGTCTCTCGGTTAAGATCCCATTAATCCTAAAGAGAAGGGTGTACAACCAATGCATCCTCCCAATAGTCACTTATGGAGCTGAAACATGGAACTTATCCAAGAGACAGACCCATTGAATCTACATGACTTCAAATTTTGACGCCATGGTTTTTCAATTATAGACTGTAATGGCGAGATCCTCTTATTATAGTATTCTGTGGTGGCAGAACCCCGACTCGGCGCGGTTAAATCTGTTTACCAAAGGTAAAACGACAGTGTGAAGTGGCTTTATGTGAAGATCCGTGTCTCAAGATGTTAGAGACCGTCAAACATTACAGTAACCAAATCAGTCAACATAGGTTTCTTCAAGTTTTCAAGTGGGTCCAGCCGTCTGAGTAGCTGAATGGCCATGTATCTAAGTAAGTGTGAATGTATGTAGCACGCAACAGGCCAAGTCAATGGAGCTATGAGGCTAAAAAATCTAAACATTTATTCCTTGTGATGTCTTAGAAAACGCTCACTTTAATTCTCGACACCACCCCTGCCAAATAGTTTTTTCAGTTGGGGGTTCAGTTTTCAATGTAAGTTTCCGATAAATTGACCCCATAGTTTGTGCCACGCTTGTTCTTTTGAAAATTCAGACTTTTTTTATTGATCACTCCTAACACTGCATGCTGCCAAAAGACATTGATCGTGTGAGGTTTTCGTTGATGACTATCCAAGTTTTGCCCTGGCATATCGAAGTAAAGGTATTGTTCGTCTAGTTTTGTCAGACATCATTGCTCTAACTGGTCTCTGTACATTTCCAGCTCACGTTGGCGTGCATAGTCGATATTTTCCTCGATAGGAACCGTTTAGAGTCGAACACCTGCCGAGTTTTGTCTTCATTTTTCAGTCCCTAACAACAATGACAATTTCAGACTTCCGGCTAAGACTAAAAAGTGACAAGTTTAAAATGATGGATAGAGGAAGAAGGGAAAGGAGAGAGACTGATTCTATTCTTACGTCATCAATCAACGAAAGAATGAAAGAAAGGAAGAAAGGAAGAGGAAGAGAAAGATAAATATGGAGAAAGAGTGACGGAGACAGAAAGAAAGATGAAAAGAGAGAGAGAAAGGGAGAATGGGAGAGAGAAATAAATAGAAAATGGAAATTTATGAATGTTAGTTTTCAATTAAAGTAGAAATTGCCTCAAATTATATCTGGGACTGTCTTGATTTTCATGTCATTTGTTTAAATAAATATCTGGATACTATTTTATTGAGTCCATTCCGATGGAATGTAAATATTCACGCCAAATCTCAAGATCCTTTTCAGTTGAAGGAAAATGGGGTTTTTTCACAAAAATCGGAATATTTTTTTTTTAACTCATAAGTTTCTGTCAGAGTGATGTTTCATCCCCAAGCTGTCCTTCTTGTTCAACAACGTAAACCTATTTTCAATCAATCGAACAGATCAACAGAACAGGAGGCTGGGCAGTTAACTTGGTCTCAGCCAAATCCATTCATTAAAATCACATTTTATAAAGTAATGATTTTGCTCAGTTTTCGCAAGTCAGCTTCATAGTTACAAGTCCGTGGCTTATCGCTCAGCTGTGGATTATGATAAATACACAACAACAGGTGTGGGTGATGGCTGCTATCGATACTATAATTGGTAGACACAATAGGGAAGGGAAAGGGGCAAAATAAATTTAGATAATTTGATAAAAAGGTACGACGGGAGAGTTCAGAGATTAAATTTAGGCATTCTGATTAGAGGATAGACGCGAGAAAAGAAAGTTAGGTAGTTTGATAACAGGGTAATCAGGATAATTATTACAGTCAAGAAACTTATAACATTTACTAGCATATAACCCGTCAAAAATGACGGGTAACGTTTTTGCTGTAATATGATAATGAACCAAGATAATTCAGAAATTGGATCTTTAAAGTAAATTGAAACTAAGAGTTACATAGCAAAAGCAGGAACCATATCAGTATCAATGATTGTATTAAGGTTTAGTTTGTTTTGTTTTGTTTTTGTTTTGTTTTTTTTATGTTTTTAGATTTGCAACGATAAAAGGATAAAATATATCACTGATTTCAGCCGCAGAAAATGGGGCTTACATCATATCCGAAGTCGCATTGGACTCGAATAAATACGGAAATAGATATTGAATATTATCAGATGAAATCAAATATCAAATCAATGAAATTTTGCAATTGAAGCCCATAGTGTGTTTTCCAAATCCACCAATAATTTGCTTGTCTAAGTGACCAACGATTTCCGAAAATTTTTCTCTTTTTTTTTTTCAAAAAAGGCCGTCTGTCCAGCAACTTTCGCTGTTTTGTTATCCGCTTCCCCCAACCCAATCTGACTGACTAACAATACACCACGCTTGATATCCTGGTTCACTTTATATCTACAGCTGCATATAATGTGAACGTCATCAATCTATAAGGTTTCAACCAGGCGATCAAGCCACGATCGTGGTAGTGAGGTTTTATCTTATGTATCGGTTTAACGCGAACAGGCGAATAGAAATCTGCACAAAAAGGAACGAGAGTATTTATACGTTTTAGATTTAGATGATTAATTTTTTTATTATGGAAAAATTCAATTTTTGGAGGGTTTACATCATCGGACAGCTCTGTGGTTTTTGATAAGAAAAAGACCTGTTAAGGTAACATGAAATGTGAGAATCAAATTATGAGGAAGATAAATATATGCTGTAAAACGCTAAAAGGAAGGAAACTATATAATTATTGTTGAATTTCTGGATAGATTCCTTCATGAGAAATTAGACGGAAGAATGACGACTTAGAAGCTTGTTTGGTGGGTTAGTGGCGTATTCCTTACCGGTTCTGTAAGCCCGTGGCAGACTAATATATATATATATATATATATATATATATATATATATATATATATATATATATGTGTGTGTGTGTGTGTGTGTGTGTGTGTGTGTGTGTGTGTATCAGATTAAAGGCTATTTTTTCTGTTTATTTATCTGTTTGTTTGTTTGTTTGTTTGTTTGCTTGTTTGTCCTCAAATAGGATGATATCATTGGTTGATTTACCTTCCTATTAGGACATAACAATAAAAAAAAAAATTACGTCAAAGAAACTCTTCAGACTTCATGTCAGATTACATATTAAAACAGCTTGTGTTGACACTTTGGAAAATTTAAATTAGGACACTTGAATCATTAAAAATTAATTACCTAATAAAATAGCTTTAGACTTCTAATTGTTAGTCCAAGTGATACATCAACCGAGTAATAACGGGAGATAATTTCAAATAAGGGTTTCTATATGATATAATGCAATTTATAATCTTTCTGTCGGGTCATATATGTATTTCCTGATATGTAACTGTCGCATTGAAAGAAACGAAAAGAGCAGGCATAGACCGAGAATAAACTGGATGGGGATTTGGAGTGAAAACAGTTATTTGGACATTTGCATTATAGGCGGCTGTTCAGCTTAACGGTCAGATTAAACATCAAAATAGCTTGAGTTGAAACTTAGAAAAACTTAAAATTAGAATACTTGAAATATTAAGAATAAATTACTTAATGAAATAGCTTTGGACTCCTAATTGTTAGCCTGAGTTGTAAATTAACCATGTAATGAAGGGAGATAATTTCAAATTAAAAAAAAAGGCGTTGAAGCGGCTACCCTATCGGTCGCAGGTTTGATTCCTGCAATAGCCCCATTTTCTTTAATCGTTTATTTAATTTAGTTTGTCTAGGCCAAGGGATACATTAACTGAGTAATTTCAAATAATAGTTACAGTGTGATATAACGCAATTTTTAATCATTCTTTCGGATCAAATTAGAAAAAAAGAAAATATTTACAGTAAGTTAGTTGTTGAAAAGTTTGAAGAAAAAAGCTTCATACTTAACATCACTCAGTTTTTCCGATGTATCAATGAGACCTATTAAGGTACCCGCCCCAACACCTAGAATTAGAAGATCTGGTCACAGAACTCAATGCAATAGTACATATATACATATAGTACATATTAGTACGCTACCTCAGCGGAAAGAATGTGTTGAAGTCTTATATGTTGGACAAAATTACCATGTAGATGTTAGCTCAGGTATATACAATTAATATTTTAAGGTTATGGCGGCCACATTCGAAAATGACCGCTATTAGAGTTACATATCATTAAAAAAGGAAACAAAATTGTTCACAAATTTTAATTTAGTACTAAAATAAAAGCATATACCTACTTATTCGACCCAGAGGATTTCGAAAATTACCTTATTCTCAAGATTATATATCATACGACCTTTACAGATCATTGATAACACATTCTACAACCAATTATACCAAAAATAATAATTGAATTCAGGGAAAACTAATGCCGGATGTCTTAGTAATTCAACAAAGACACATTACTTAATCTGGACGTCAATATTGAGATCACTGATAGTTATTTCAAAGTCATAATAAACCAAAAACCACTCAACGAGACACGGAGAATTAAAAGATTCTATCATTTTGAATGTCACAGCAGATTCGTCGGTCACCAAATGAACAACTAAATGTTAGAAACTCTCAACAAAAATTCCTTACATCAACATTTGTTTCTTTAGTTATCAAGTTACTCTGGCTGGCTATGTATGTACGTAATGAATGTACGGGCCACACCGATTGAGCTAAAGGGCAGAAAATCAAAACATCAACTACTTATTCGGTCCAGAAAACAACTTGTTTTGGTTTTTTTTTTTTGCTTTTTTTAATTTCCCGCCTTTTAGTGGGGGGTCAATTTACAATGTAAGTTTATACTAAATAGATCCCTTACTTTATGTCCGGCACGCTTATTTCTTTTGGCGAGATAAGTGAATGATTCATTGATGGTTCTTTTTACCAAACTTTGATCGGTCACGGATGTAGTACAAAAAGGACCTGGTCTTGAGATTCAAGTTTCACGATATGAAAAAAAAAGCTGGTGTGCGCATACTTGTTCCCATGAAGCATGCATTTCACAGCGGACACGAAAAAACATCAGCGTGTGAACATCAGAAAGATGCCCGGGTTCTATTCGGATACGGCCAAAACTCCAATGACACATTCCCTGGGATGGGGGCGTTGGTTGATTCTGGAAAGGGAAATGAGAGAAGGACGTGTGTGCTAAGAACAACCTACACAAAACTTGAATGAAATAAATCCATAGCACTTTCCGTTTCCCATTGTTTCACTCGAACACCATCAGCATTCGGGGAAAAAGGAAAGAAGATGCATGGTCAACTTGGGAGCGGTTTGGTGAAGTAACAGAATCTTTCCTTTATATCGAGGGGAAAATGCTTCTATCCTGTCACTGCTGAGACTGTCCACTTCAGAACTTAAGAACAGAACTTAATTCTGCAGCATGATAGCAGGGCCTGAGCAATCTGTGTCAATAATGTACGATTGTTCATTGTTCAAATTACCACAACCTGCATTATAATGTTATATTTGTTTGTTTTTTTTTTTTGTTTTTTTTTTTGTTTTTTTTTTTAAATAACATCCGTCCCTGACCGCTCTGGTAGTACTTATAAGATATACTCATGCCCAGGGACGATGCGTGATTGTATATACAACAAAAAGAAATTCTCATACGTCGGTGTTCAGAAGAAGAGGCATTATCCTTCAAAAAACAATAAACTTGCAACAACAGACGACAATTATTATTCATTACCAGTTCACCACTTCCCGCCAAAAAGGACGGCAAAAATTGAGGAGTTTTGCAATCGCATTGTACTTATAGAATATCAAAAAACATTACGTTGTACAGCATTTCCTTGTACATATTCGATATTTCCCGAATTGAAGTAATCTGAAGGTAAATTTAAGTAAAGATAAAACTTATCAAGTTTAACAAAACATGAAATTCTATTCCAACTAAGTTACGTCACCAGACATCACTGATGACGTAAGCGTGTGAGACGACAAATACGCATGGTTGATTATTATAGTTGTGTATCATTATACACTAATTTACAAGGACTCATAACGTTACGGCCTTTGTATTATTCGGCCTTCTTCAGGTTTCAGTCATTGTCAGTAACCCACTGGGAAATTCGAGCGAAACCCTTTATTCAATCTATAGGAGTAAATTGTTTTCATTCTGCTGTCCATGTCAGATTATCTCTCGGATCGACTAACTCCTCTCCCTGTTAATTCATCCCTGCGATGTCGATTGTCTGTCTGAACCCTGCCTGAACTTTTCTGCCCTATTGAACTCTTGACCGGTCACTAAACACACTCAGCCGACGCTTCTATCCATGGCCATGTGTCCAGGAGTGTACAGCGGCCGACACGTCGTGACTATAACAACCAAGATGAGGACACCTGTCCGTGCAGATCAGTTTATGATAAAGATAATTTCTCATTCTGAAATTCAGAACAATAGTATTATTCATTTTTTAATTTTTAATTATGTTGCCCGTGACAAAGTGTGTTAAAACAAACCTGACTGCTACAAGGTCAAATTCCACTCTCTCATTCCGACTAAAATGATTGCTGAAACTTTCGTATTCTCTATATAATAAATAAAAAAATTATAAATACATGTATATATTTGCGTAAATGTACTTATCTATTAGAACGAAAAATAGAATTGTAAGGCTCGTCAGTTTTGCTCAGTTGGTAAGTTGTACACGACTATATGATAGCAGATCGCGGTAGGAGAATTTCAGTTCATACTTCCCTGAATTTAGTTAGGGTTGTCCTTGCTCGTATTATATTAGGAAAACAAAGTCAACACCAGATTTTGACTGGAGTTTGACCGAACTATGCTTGTGTATATCCAATAATCATTAATCACGGAATCGTGGTTGATTTTGTTGATATATCGTCGTTTATTTGCATCATCATCTTCGCAATTCTTGTCGTTTAATCAAATATTGATTAATTACTTACAAACATATTTTCCAGAGACATATTCGTTTTTTATGACTTGATGGAAAAGAGTTTCATCAGTCATATTAGTAGAAGTCTTATTTGAATTAGTCAAATTGAGTTACAGCTACTTAATGTCACGTTTTTATCAAGTTGTAATCAAAGTCGGAGGCAGGAGTTGACTTAAGTTTGTTTTTGTGTTTTTTGTTTTGTTGCTGTTGTTGTTGTTATCATCATCATCATCATCATCATCATCATCATCATCATGACAAGAATAAGAACAACCCCCACCTAATTTATGGGAGTAAACTCTTCCCTGTTCGACTGTCCCGTCACATTTCCCTACTGTAATTTGGAACTATTACATAATGATTGATGGTTGGCTTTCTTGCCGACTGAAAAGTCTTATATATATTTTGCGAAAAATCATTATCATATTTTTTTCAGTTATTACATATAAAATACAAACGTTGCAGTAAACATCTTCAGTCGGAATTGAAATATGAGTTATTTTGACCCAGCAACATCAAGGCTTTCCTGTTAGTTCATCTGTGCAAGGTTAGTGCAAAAATAAATGCAGTTGTACACCGTCAACTTCAAAGCAAAATATCTCAGCTTAAGATAAAAGTTATCAATCAAAATAAGAACCTCCAGAATCAACACGTACTTGCCAACTAGAAACAAGTCCACTTATTCCGGAAATATCTGATTCAGTGGTCCTAAAACCGATACGTTATTCGAATGCGTTTTGAGCTTCTGCTTGGTTACTGAATACCCCCCCCCCTTGTAGGAAGTGGTCGAAACGCTTGAAGTTGTTGTCGGTCGACAAGAGGTCTGGTGAGTAAGCTGGAAGGGGTAAGGTTTTGTGGCCTAGTTTGTTCAATTCATACAGGGTCATTCGCACGAAATGTGAGCATTTTCGCTCTTCATTCGGGGTCAATTGCCCGACTTGTCGAGCTTTTTTTGCTTTTCCAATTCGGTATATACTTTGAAAAACATTTAGTTTCACAGCAATCTTTTGAGTTGCTTGCACGTTTCAACTACAATAATGACCCTCAACTGGAGGTCATCAATCACTAAAGGACTTCAACGTGATCAAGGCTCTCGTCAACGTTTTGAAATTTTCTGAACCAATGTGGAGCTGTGCAGTTGTTAGCGGTACACTGGCCAAATATGAGGTTGATACTACAAGCAGCTCCCACTGTTTTGCGTCCCATTTTGAAAATGATAAAACCAAATTTCAAATAGACAGGAATAAATGCTGACAAGAAAACATCCGGTTCAGATGAACAGAGTGTAATTCATGCTCCGAAATGCTATATTCCATGAACGTAATGATGTAGTCATCTGTTTCAAACTAGGTATAATAGTTTTAATCACCAAAAAGTGCAGCTTTTTTTTTATACCATCCTAATACATTTTTGCTTATGCTTAAGCTGTCGTAATGAGTTGGGGTGATTGAAGTATTTCGTCCTACTGTTTTTTCTCTCTTTTATTTTACAATTCATTATAATCCACTTCCGGCTTGCCAGACCCAATCAAATCTCCATCAAGCACTCATTTTTCGGGGCAGGTTCTCTACTCTGCCAGTTCCCCAATTCCAACAACGCTGGCTAAGGGTTAGGTCATTCTCAGCTCGGAAACTGAGCTTTCGTTCTACAAGATTGGTTTCTAACAAAGGATGAAGGGCCAAGTCTGTTCAACTATTCATTTATTTATTTTGTTGAGGGTGAGAGAGCTCAACAGACACAATCTCTCCAGCCTAGATTAGGACCAGGGTTATCGTCTTCTATACTGGTTGCCAACTATGGCAAGTGAGCTCAGCCTACTATCCACCCACAGCTAGGGCGGTGATGCAATGGAATCGTGCCTTTCCCAAGGACATTAGTACGATGAAAAATACATGGTGGAGAAAAAAAGTAAATTTGATTTATCGTAATCAGGTAAGATTCTTTTCCCTGGGCAACTTGAATTTACATATCTTTGGAATAGACTAGAGATAAAACTCCCTCTCACTCTCTCACACATAAATATACACACACTTTCATACACTTATTCACACGCCCATTCTCACATATATTTGCACGTACACACTCTTTCTCTCACACATTCATGTACTCTCTCACACACGTATCCACACACACACACTCTCTCTCTCTCTCTCTCTCACATATACATTTACAGATTCATACATCCTTCTCTCTCTCTCTCTCTCTCTCTCTCTCTCTCTCTCTCTCTCTCCTAAACACACACGCTTTCTCCCCTACCCTGTCAGCAATAACAGGATTATGGTAAAAATGAAGTTCTAACTCCAGTTTTCGTAACCAAAAACCATTAATTTTCTTCCTATTCAAGAAAGGATAAGTTGGACAACTTGTTTGAGGCGTGTATAGACTAGAATAACAACAAAGCAATGCTTTGTTTTGTCTGATTCCTCACAAAGCCTTCTCTCTATCTCTATCTCTCTCTCTTTCCTTGATATTCCATCAGCCCAATTCAGTACACCACAGACATGAATGATCGTGTTTTGCCTTGAAAATCTGCATTCAAGATCTATGCCTTTATGGAACTTGAACAATTAGCTCTTTACCATCGTTGGGTCATACGTTCAATAAGTATTTCAGTCGAAAGGCAAGCCATTGTTTATTACGAACCGACAGCCAAAACCGTCACCAAAAACCTAGGTTTCTTCAGTTTTCTTGTAGGTCTGGTTGGCTGGCTATGTGAATATGTATCTAAGTATGTATCTATGTATGTGCCCCGCGTACAAGCAGCACCAGCTCAGCTAGAGGGCTGAAAATTTCAATAGTCACTCCTTCTTATAAATAGAAAAACGAGTATTTGACCCCCCTTGAGTTTCTAATTTGCAATGAATGTTTATGCTAAATTGGTTCGTTTTTTGTCTTTTTGTGTTTTTTTTTCAAATTCGGACTTATTAGAGATCCTACAAAAGACGAGAGAGGACCATATTCATAGATCACCACATTTCTCCAAATTTTCCATAGATCACCCCCAACACTGCATGCTACCAAAAGACACAAGTCACGTGACGGTTTCTATTGAGTGACTGACCGGACCCGTTCTGTTTATAGTTATCAAACTCAGCTTTGTATGATACATGATCCAGATTTGGATTTGAAGTGGGAAGATAATGTAGCGTCGATCAACCAGTTGGAAAAGAACTGCCTGCTTGCTTGTCTGTCAGCCTTGACCATTTGAGATCATGGCTCTTATCTTGGCTCAGAGCCCACTGCTGCTTATATTTCTTCCTACAAAATCTTCGTAAGAAACGAAAATGAAAAAAAATTGATCCATAATAAAAACGAAATAATACCCTGTATTCCTGTGGTGATTTCTATAACTCATAAAGTCCGCGCATTAAAATGTCGACTTTCTTTCATTCATATATTATCAAACTCCTGCTGAGTTATGACTTGATTTCCATCAACTAACAACAATGACAATTTCAGACATCCGGTTAGGACTAAAAAGTAAAAAGTTTGAAATGGATAAAGAGAGATAAGATAGAAGAGAGAGGTAGATCCTATCACAACGTTATCAAGAAGACAGAAAAAGGAAAGAAAGAGGGAATAGTGAGAGAGAGAGAAAGAAATAGATAAAGAAAGAGAGGGATAAAATAGATGACGAAAAAAGAGAATTAAAGAGAAAAAGAGAAAATTTTTAGTGCAGGACTTTTTACCCCATCATTTTTTTTTTATTGCAAACTGTCTGTCAACTTTATCCTTCTCACCTAACAACAATGATAATTACAAAGTTCCGGTTAAGGAGATTAAATGGTATCTCAGATTATCTCTAGAACTATCTAGATTTTCGTACAACTTATCTAGAAAAATATCTAGATAAATTTTATTACCGTTCTTGTCCATGGCCAAATATGAAGATCTGCAGTTAAAAGATCAAGTTTCTCAGAAGTCGAAATATTTTAAAAACTTTAAAGCTTCAGAGTGAAGTTTACCCAGAAGCAGCGATTTTTTTTCCAATAATAAAAGAGATATATCTGAGGAGGAAGAGGGGCTTTTGAAAAAAGAATCCAGCCCCGAGCTCCAGTAGAGGGGTGCCAAGGTTTATGTAAATAGTAGTTCACTTTCTGCATTTCTACTAATGAATCTCACAAAATGTTCTCGCTTTAAGTCTTCTGGGGTCCCAGATCTCCAGCTCCTCAAACTGGTGGAAGATTTACCCACGGGTGAACTGAATTATTTTGGAAGCGAATGAAACAATAAAGGTGAATGAAACTGAAAGAATGAGTAGAACTGAGGGAATGAATGAAACTAAAGGGGTGAAAGAAAATGGATGGAAGGTGAATGATTTAATTTACTCAGTTATTTGTATTTTTCCGTACTTGAAAAAAATCTCTCCAACATATGCAATAATAGAAACTATAAATCCAGTTCAAAGATTGCTTTTTGCTAAAGTTTACGCAGACTACAAAAATTTTTGATAAACCATCAAGTAAAAAAGAATTCCATTGAAAAATAAATATGGTCAGAGTAAATTCTATTTATGACACCACTGGCATTTTCCTTAGGAACACGTCTACGATAAAGTTTTTAATAATAAAAAAAACATTTCCACAGGAAAACGTCTAGAATAGAGTAAAATGCACATAGACCATCGAGATTCTGAAGAAATATAGCTCCCAAAAGGTCAAAGAAGAATTTTTTTCCAAAAATCAAAAACTTATTTTCAGAACAGGTCTAATTAAGTACTGGTGCCAATTTTCTAGTTTTTAGACAAAACAGTATGACCAGGAGTGCTTAAACTCAGGCACAAACACATGCATATATGAAAAGGGATAGGACCCTTCGACATATTTGGCGTCGTTCAATTATCTTGTCCATGGCCCTGAACTCTGACGAATAACAAAGAGTAGTTATCTTGTCAGTGGAAGCGAACAGATTTAACACTGATAAACTAAATCCAAATCGAAGTATTTGCGCAATAAAAATTGGGATCGGTCAAATATTTGATTCACATAGATATTGATTGCCCCCAATATTCAATGATTGAGTGAGTTCTTAAGTAGATAACAAGGCGTTCAAGATCATTTATGCATGTATGAGCGGGGGTGGTTACACAGTTAGAATCTCATGGTCAATAATGGGGTAGTAGTACAAGTGCCTTATGAAACCCCAACTTAATGTACCCATATAAAAAGATGGTAATTCCATTCACGGCTAACAAGGTTGCTGCCAAGATATATATATATATATATATATATATATATATATATATATACATATATATATATATATATATATATATATATATATATATATATATATATATATGTATATATATATATATATCATGTATATATATATATATATGTATATACATATATATATGTATATATGTATATATATATGTATATGTATGTATATATATATATATGTATATATATATATGTATATGTATGTATATATATATATATGTATATATATATGTATATATATATATGTATATGTATGTGTATATATATATATATATATATATATATATATATATATATGATCTCACTGCAAAAATACATATCTTTTTGAAACTGCTTGGAAAAATGACAAGAGTCACCCATGATTGTATAGCTGATAAATCAAAGCTCTGGTAGGGATCGTATTGTTTGTCCAGTTTTGTCTGACATCATTCCTCTCAGGGGTCTTCGCACATTTCCAGCTCACGTTGAGGTGCCCAGACGATATTTTCCTCAATAGGAACTGTTCATTCTCGAACTCCTGCTGACTTTTGACTATATTTCCACTACCTAACAACAATGACGATTTCAGACTTTAAAATAAAAATAAAAACACTGAAGA